>CATOUR010000035.1:1200000-1800000 GCA_951848785.1 Callosobruchus maculatus
GTCGCCGCAGATTCAGAGACTTAACTATGCCTATGTTTCTGAAGAGTAGCGGGCGCATTCTTGGGCTAGTTCAACTTCTACTAAGCCTGTCACCATCAATATTTTTCTTCCTAAAAGACAGGGTGCAGAAGTCTGCCCACTGACTTTGAAATACCCTGTATAATTTAACAATACCCTATATTGGAAGAACGGAAATCATTAGTAGAATTTGAATATGGCATAATATATAGGGTGTCTCATCTAAAAAATGCATGTTTGCATCACCACTTAGTTATGGATCACCCTGTATAAATCTAAATATTTTCTGAGTAAGCATATCCGTGGCTACAACTTTTATATACAACTTTCTTCGCTATCTTCTACAGTAGCGGAGTTATCGACAGAGCCGGTACTAAAAACTCACCCTGTATATGGTGGCATGGCTTCAGTTGTGAACGGAACAAATAATAATCCTGACAATTTCGAGAATAGCACACAAAAGTTTCAGAAAACCTCCCAAATATTCTATTATAGATGAAAATTTAGATTCAGGTTAAATGAGCTTTATTTTGGCGGACAGCCTCAGAAGTTTCAGGTGTAATTTGGAAAAACATGACTGCATTAAGCTATTTGTAACCTCTTTTTAAACATTATAAAACGTTTATACTGTGGCCAATCATTGTAACTCATTTATAAGTCTTAATGAGGAGGTGCAGTAACTTAGGTTGACGGAATCGGCACGATATTTACAAGCATTGCGCCTATACCTTTTTTTATAGAAACATGAATTTACATAACCAACTTATTATTTTAAAGTGAATAATTACTTGTAATCATATTATATTCTCGAAATTATTGTAACAATAATCTCTTCCAGATTTACGTTTTCAATTTATATAGGAATATAAATAAATAGTTTACTTTTCGGGGTAAAACGTATTAACATATTTTATATTACTATTTCCTAGATTTATTTTTGATTAGAGTTTGCGGAACTCAGATTTCCTGTTATGTAGACATGTACGAGTATATCGTTTTTGAACAAGCCACGTATAATGTATAAATATTTAAACAGTTAAAATAATTTATTTAGGATTCTTAAGCGTCTACTAAGCAGTCAAAAAATTAATTAGGTATAAAGGGTAATTCATAGAGTCGTGACGTAACAAAGCTGTATTTTTTTTTTAATTGGTACATCCCGTCTATTATTTCATTTCATCCCAATTCTAAGCTAAATATTAATATAGTAACATAATGTAAGTACTTGAATTTAACCGTTACTAATTTGTCAAGATTCTAAAATGACAAATGAACCATAATAAGGAACAATTATTTTTAATACTAACTAACTAGAGACATCATCATAGTCAAAATGTCTTAACAGACATGTTGATGTGAACTCGTAAAATGCATTAAGGCGGAGCTAGAGTATTGCCGACACGAATATTATCAATAAGTTTTGAGAACTGCAGCTCGCCATCATTTGCGATTTACTGTCAGTTTAGTGACGCTCTTGATACTCATATCCAGTAAATGTTTCGTCGTATCCACCCAGCGTGTAGGGGAATGACCATGGCGCCGCCCACTCGGAGCATGACCCTGAACTACAAGTTTCTCCATATTATCGCTTCTGTGTATACAATGTCCGAAGAATGTAAGCATTCTCGTCGACACAATAGAAGATAATCTCTTTGGAACTAGAGCTAACTAGCTAGAACTAACTTTTCAACCATGTGAGTAAATAATACCATTCGAAACAACCATTTATCATTAATATGGTTCATTTGTAATCTTAGAAACAAGAAAACTGTTAAATTTAGGTACGAATTTTATGGGATGTTTCATTAAAAAGATGCAGCCTTGGGTCGCCACAAATTTTAAGATCAGCTCTAGTATAATTATTATACTGCATTCACTGAAGAAAAGGAGCAAAAAATTATTTCAAACCCATATTTTGGGGCTTTACTCGGATAACTCGAACTTAATTTTTCTGTTTATAATAACATCACTGCTCTCAGTATGCAGTTTTGTAGACGGTGTGCATATAACCCTTGACCATACAGTAAAAATTAAAATATATTGTGCATGGTTACTCCGTCAGTGGATAAGGTATAATTAACGTTTTTGCATATTAGTAGTCACTTAAAACCCCTTAAAATTACTTTTTTCGAAACTTTTCCCTAGTAATAAAAACCTATCCATCATAGTTAATTTGTACCAGAAGCACAGAAAATTGATGTTGGTATTGGTATCGGTTGAAAAATAATTTGCCTCCTTCTGTCGAAAGCTTTCTCTGAGCAAATATAACAGAATGTTCTGACAATGACAATATATAACAAGTTTCCTGATCAATAGACAAAATGCTAAAATGTAATTTTTAGATGAATTTGTATCCCAGTGGCTTCAGCCGACTGAATGATGTCATAATGAATTACCTATAATAATGTACGTTTAATATACGATTATAACAAAATTCATCTGAAATACTCAAAGACGAAGAAAAAGCACTGATTAAAACAATAACACTGAGAGCATCTGCACACGGGTCAGCGCGATTCCCGACGCACGTATACTCCCCGATGCACGTATACTCGGCTTCTGATGCTAAGACTTGGAGCGCCAATAACGGGTCGTTTGATGGTCGTCTCTAGATGTGCGTTTTCAATCTCCTCTTTTTCGATTCCATGCGACCAGAATGGAGGTGTAGTTCCAGTGGTTCGTGCGTCTTGCGCGTCTGATGGCAGTAAATATTTGACGTTATACTGTCAAATCAGTCTTGATTTTATAATTATTATATGTAGTAATATGGAAACATTACAAAATTCTGCGATCCGGGGGTTCAACATGTGATCATTAAATAAGATAAACGGATCGACCATATCGTACGACTATAGATGCGTCGACCAGATCGACTTACGGTTGAGAAAGCTCTAAACGACCTTATTGGTGGAAGTACAAAGAAACCATAGTAGGCTGAACGACGCACCAGATAAATACTCCTTATGATAGGATAGCAAACACACACGCTCAATTTAAAACGGTGCTGGCGAATAGGAAAAAAAACAGTTTTTAGATATTCCTTAATTGGATGTTATATATGGGCGGTTTTAACCATCAGCGGATAAAAGAGCTTCTTTTAGTCATTTTAGAATGCTGCAATACTAATAACAACTTGTTTAAAAAACCATATTCATTTATGTATCATTACTTCTTCCCTGCATTATTTCAAAACAGGGTTGGTCGACAGTCTCATGATATTATACAATGTGTTCCGCCATCATGTCGACAAACTTTGAGGTATGAAAATACAAATAAAGTTATCGAGAAAAAATGGGAAAAAAGGGATCAACCTTTTGATTAACTTTTTATTGCATTTTCAATTTCTGTATCACCACTCCATGGATGCGCGTAGTTGTAACGCCATAGCTTGATTATTTATTGACCGATTCACGCCTTATTGGACTCATTTTATAGGAGAATGACTGGGCATATCAACTAAGGCAAAAAAAATATCTGACAATTTCTCAGGCTAAAAAAATTCACCAAACTGAAAAAAAAATTGTAATGCACTTGTTTTGGTTAGGTACTTGCAAATAATTTGAAAAAAAGCCGTATCAGGGCCTATTTTATTAACACAGTTTAATGTTCAGCAGGATTTTTCCTGTCTAACCACATGTAATTCGTGTATGTAGCACTAAAATCTTCGACAGAATAGGCCTTTTTGTATTATGACTTCTGTATCACAGCGCCATGTGTTCACGCAGTTGTAACGCCATAAATCTTTATTATTTGTCGAGCGATTCTCGACTTTTTGGACTCGTTTTATAGAAGAATAACTGGGTATACCAACCAAGGCAAAAAAAAATTATATCTCATAATTTATAAGGCCAAAAAATTTCACCAATCTAAAAAAAAAAATTGTTATGCGCTTGTATGAGTTAATTTCAAATAATTTGAAAAAAGCCTTATTAGTGCCTATTTATACAGACAGTTTAATGTTTAGCAGGATGTTCCCTATCTAACGACATGCAATTCGTTTATATAGCACTAAAATCGTCGACGGAATAGGCTTTTTTTATTATGACTAATTTTGAAATAAACAAGAATTTGGTATGCACATTGTCTTTATTGGTCTTCGGTACAGATTATTATTTAAATGTAATTTACATAAACAAATGTGATTATTTAGTATTTAAATTAATTATTTAAATGTGTCCATCGACAGCCGTGAGCAACTGATCGATCGGATTATGATGGTTGCTGAACAAATCAGAACTAATCAGAGGCAATTACGTCGAGTAACCCAGAGCACTAGTTTCAGAAGTCAAGCGTACCTAAATGAAAATGGCGGAGATTTTGAAAATATAATTAATTAAGTAATTTAAATACTAAATAATCACATTTGTTCATGTAAATTACATTTAAGAAATAATCTGTACCGAAGACCAATAAAGACAATGTACTCGTACATACCAAATTCTCATTTATTTCAAAATTAGTCATAATAAAAAAAGCCTATTCCGTCGATGATTTTAGTGCTACATAAACGAATTGCATATCGTTAGACAGGAAATATTCTGCTAAACATTAAACTTTATGAATAGGCACTAATAAGGCTTTTTCAAATTATTCGAAATAAACAGAAAAAAAATTAGTTTGGTGACATTTTTTGGGCTTAGAAATTATGACATATTATTTTTTTTCCTTGGTTGTTATACCATTATTCTCCTATAAAATAAAAAGTCGTGAATCGGTCGATAAATAATCAAGCTATGGCGTTACAACTGCGCGAACCCATGGAGTTGTGATACAGAAATTGAAAATGCAATAAAAAGTTAACCAAAAGGTTGACCCCTTTTTTTTTCGCATTATTTCTCGATAACTTTAATTGTATTTTCATACCTCAAAGTTTGTCGACATAATGACGGAACAAATTTTAGTTTTAGAATTTAACGTCAAACATACCATAGTTTCTTATTATTCAACAAAACACACTTTTGGGGTTAGCCTTGGGGTTATTTTACATCTATTGTTGAAAAATTATACAATCTATGAGAAATGTCCAACATACCTTAGTTACCGATGTAGTATTGCCCTTGCCTAAATCGATTGACGGAAAAGCAGGAATTGGGAAGCCTCCAGCCAAAGAAGGGAAACCATCATCATCTTCTTCAGATGACGTAGCATTGCTCCTAAATCCAGGTACATTCTTAAACAATGCCTCCATTTGCTGTCTCATCCTTTTCATGACACCTACAAAATTAAAAATTAAATACAACGTCGGGCGCAATAATATAAATCAATCTTGAAATTAAGCATGCAGATGAAGTCAAACATTTTAGAACTCCTTGGATTGCGTATTCGAGATACAATAAAAGCGTTCGTGCTTTTAAAAAAAATCCACAAAAGCTATTACCCTGAAAAAAATGAAAATATAATGTTTACTGTGCCCTGATCACGTATATGAAAACCGATTTAGGCGGTGATGAAAACCAAACAAATATAAAGAATAAAGTTCACCCGGGACAGCAACTCCTTTGCCTGGATCAGAAAATGTACAAAAAATCAAATTTACAGATGTTTTTGATTTTTTTTATTTTTCATAGACTACTACCCGACTCAACCATTTTTTGTGCTATCGAAAATATTCAATGAATACCAAGAAATATGTTGAAGTTTTCTTTTAAGGCAAATGAGAACCTGTTTGGCAGGCTATTACTTGAATCAAATTTCTGTATTTGCTCACCCCCTACCAAAAATTTGAAAAATAAGGAACCTTCAAACACCTAACATCAAAATTTGGGGATGTTTCGATACCATTAAATGTTCAACTTTAACTCAGCAGAAAATAGACATTGCACCAATTTTGAAAAATCCGGTATCTATTATGTCCACGCAGAATATTGTTTCATTGCTGTGCGGGAGAAAGACAGAGACAAACTTTTCTAAAGTTTTTGCTACCGCAATACTCCGCGTTGTCGTATCTCAGTAATTATTAGAAACAAAATGTTGAAATTATGAGACCTTACTAAATTTGACATGGTAATTAATTGCAACAAAAATAAATAGGGCATTCCATTTAAAATAACAAAATTGTGATGTGTAACGTAAAACTGGTGAATCTAGCAATATTTTGTTAGCTTTTTCGAATTCTGTCGTTCCAGCTTTGACAGTTTTGGAGATTTAAGCGTTTCAGTACTTTCTTTTCTAACTCGGTATAATAATAGATTACTGGTGATTCAGAAAATGATTTATTTTTGAGAATCAGATGATAACAAATCACATATTCTAAAGCACTTGAATTCATTCACTGTAAATACGAAGCAGCAGGGAGTTGAAAATCTGCTGTTTCTGTTGAAACGGAAACAAAATCCACCTAGTATGGGCATCAAGGATATAAAGCAACCAGATTTTTTAGTCAAAAGGGGAGCCAGCACTTCCTTCGAGGGACCAGAGTAAAGTAAGCCATACGTATCGGATCTAAATGAGAAGGTAACAGGCGTAATGAGGCTATGCCGGGGATGCCCTGAACTGGGATGGGTCGGAAATAAGTTGTTCGGTGACACTGTGCTCTTGGAAGATGATCTGGAAGAAATATAAATAGGTGTGATCCACAATAGATCAAAGGGAAGGAGTGAAGTGTCAGCGACTCATTTAAAACCTATACCTATATCAGATTCTAAAGTTATTTAATAGTTTAGACATAAATACAGAGATTATTAAAATTTTCATCAAAAAAAGTTGTATTGCATACTTGAATTCAGGCATTTTCATAAGACCAACAAATCAAAACGGGAATTTTGGAATTGTGGCTCCTCAAAAAATTACTGATAGCATCCCCAGTTGCATCCAATCATGGGTAACAAACATTGCTTTTGGGAATTTTATACAGAATAGAAAAGAATACAGAAAAGGAGCTTGAATTCGTTATCAGTTATGTCAACTAACGTGTATATTTTGACTATTCTACATGGCTTAAAATCAATTAAACATCCTATGTGGTACCTATTTTTATAAACACAACTACAGGGTGTGGCGCTATAGAAACGTATGTTTTTTATGTTTATTAAAGATATCCATGTTTTAATTATAACTAAATGAAGTAATAAGAGTGTACTTTTGAATTAATGGTGGAAAATAATGTCAGTCAAGTGCAGTTTCTTCGCGGTTGCACAACTCCAATTGCTCTTGAAAGTTGTGCATCACACTTAAGGGTCTAGGGTATAGCGCGCGAAATTGAGAATCCAGGAAAGGACGTAGTCCCGTGTTAGCGACGAGGCGTGGCCGCCTGTTCCCTTTCTCCAGTGTGTGTGTCTAATATAAGGGGAGATAAGTCCAAAAATCCAAAGGTAAGGTCAAAAGGTCCAAAGGTCACCATAAAAATGAATTTCGCATTTCCAAGCTCCTGACGTTACCTTTAAACTTACAGTAATATGACTCAAAGAGCAAATTGAAGAAGAAAGCTTGCGCTTGTGCAACTATTTTGCCTTTTTTTTGATATCGTGTTTGGTTGTTAAATTACAGGCATTTATAGAATGTATGTTTTTGCATTGCGAGTTTTTTTGCACATTAAAAAACTTTTTTGAGAAAATCGAAAATAATTGTCATTCGTTTAGGTCTTAGCTATCGCCTTCTGAAATATTATATATGTAGCTTGAAAATAGAGTGAGTTATGCGAGAAATTGTGAGTCCGTGTTTTACATGGCAAATACGTATGTATAAATGTGTGTATCCAGGCCCCTTAAAGTCAATTCTTCTGGTCGTCTTGCGATTTTTCACGAATAACAGTTTTCAGTTCTTGAAGAGCAAAACATTGAAACGCGTACGGATATAACAGTCCAAAGAGAGGCAGCAGTGAAGTTAACATACCAACACCTCATACAAAGCATAGCCTTCGAAGCAGCAGTATTTGTATTGTATAGTACAAATAAATGATAATGATAGTTGTGATGATAATTGTTTGTTTAAATTTAAACGTGCACTATTATTACTTCATGTAGCTGTAAAATTAAAACATAGATATCTTTAATATACAACATGTTATGCTTACGTGAACATACGTTTCTTCTGCGCCAACCGGTATAATAATATCTGTACAATAATATAAAACCTAAATAATAGTTTTGCTACTTACTTTCGATGTTTTCAAAAAGGCCTCCGAACGGGCTGCCGTAAGGTCCACCGAAGGAGACCACACCTGTATCGACTATTGGTTCACCATAGTCGCGTCTTGTTGCCGGGATCTCCTCAACTTCTTTTTTCGGATTTGCTGAAACAATAAACGATCATATAATTATGTAATGTCTCTACAACTGGGCTGTTTTCACGATACCTCTGGTTCGGAAACTCATGTTTTGGTACGCAAGAACCCGCAAGTTTGCCTTAGCTTATACAATGAAAAAATGCGTGGTGATGAAGGATTCGCAGTTTATATAAGTCATTTTAATAATATGCATCGCTTATATAGAAACTAGTAATTAAGAGAATATGGAAATGGCGCCCACTCTGCAAAAATTAAACGTGGTTTTTCTTCAGAACGTAAAAAAATGCCAACAGTTTGTTGTATCTTTTTAATTTGATATTTTTTTATTTATCGGAATGACACATTATACATACACATAAATACACCATTTATTTTATTAATATATAATATAAACAAACTAGTTATGAACGGATGTCAAAGCTCCGACATCTATCTTAGGCCCTCAGGACACACTCCCTCACCCTCTCCTATAATGTGGTGGACGGTCTGGTTCTGCCACTGGCAGTTGTGGGGTGCTATTTGAAAAAAAGGTAAAAAAGTTGGGGGTGAGTTTTAGGGGTTGAAGTACCTACTAAAAAATGTTTTGAAAGCATGGTATGATAGGTCATTCAGTACCTAGTAGTATCTGTTTTTCTTACGAAAATATTACGCCTCAAACAAATCCTTATTTTATTTACCCTACGCTACTTGCTACTGCTACTTTGCGAAAAAAATACGTTTGTGTATAAAATCAAAGATACTACAAGATTTTAAATAAAATAAGGACCTAATTTGCTTAGGAAAAAGCTATTGCTATTTGAAAAAAAAGTTGAGGTGGGTTATAAAGGTTGAAATACAAAAAAATGTTTTGTAAGCTTGGTATGATAGACCCTATAGTACTTTCAAAAATTCTACTCAGTTTTCGTTTGAACTTTTCTTTGGGACGAAAATATCACGTCTCAAGGAAATTCAGGGATGTATGAATTATTGTTCATTCATTCAGATAACACCAGGCAATTTTATCTAGCATTACGATAATATACAGGGTGTTCTAAAAGTTGGGACTTTCCTCTTTAGAAGCAACGGCCCTTGTAACATCAAAGCTAATGCACGGTGAATCAGCAGCAGTAGCTACGGAAGTTGTAAGTACGGTCCTGTCGCAGGCGTCTTACAGGTAAAAGTAGGATTTGCGATGTCTTCTTCAATTTGGACCACACGATGTTGTCGAGGTCTTCCAGCGTGACCACCACGATGTGGAGCCAGGCATCCTGTGTCTCTAGCTCTTTGTACAAGCCAGACAAATCGACGAAGTGCAGGGTGAGTATACGGTTAGGGAAACGATCGACGTACACTTGCGAAGCCGCAGCGGTATTTTGACCACACTCACCGTACATTAAAATCATGTTCACCAGTTCATTATTGTTATAAGCATGCACCATTGTTGTTGTTTTTAAAGTCCGATCGGCAGATGTAGCCACAGTAACGCGACGGTATGATCAACTGACTGTTTTTCTCACCGACATCGGCAGTTCGGGCACCACTAGCGCTGCCTTGTTTGTTGTGATATTGTGACATGGTGAGCCACTGCCCAGGGACGGACTTAGAATTGAGGATTTCTTTAATGGTCAATATCTCGTTTTCTCTAAATATGTCGTTTATATGTTACTGGGAAAAAACACTCATTTTGGCGAGTACTATCCGCTGTATGAAAAAAGTCCCAACTTATGAAACACCCTGTATAGACAGTAAAAGTACAGTCACTGAACTCATTAGTACAATTTTGCACTTATCGTTGCTCTTCCGAACCACAATACGTAGTCAGCAAATACAACTAAATTTTCATTTATGTTTACGTGAGCTAAATAATTTATCCAGTATGCACTTGCGTCAACAGATGCTTGTTTGGTTAAGGAAATATTTTTCAAACCTTCCAACGCCTTGACAAAGTTTAGGAAATGAATATTTTCAAAACAGAGAACCGTTCATACATCTAGTAAAAAACGTATAAACTATGGCACTCAATTGTAACCTGAACTGGGAATTCTACTTCAGAAAAATTCACCGCGAGAACAAATCGACAATTCATATAGCATGTATCCAATGTAATGTCCTGTATCCGAATTCTTAAGGCTCTAGGGTATAGCGCGCGAAATTGAAAATCCAAGATAAGACATATATCCGTGTTAGCGAGGAGGCGTGGCCGCCTGCTCCCTTTCTCCAGTGTGTGTGTCTAAAATGAGGGGAGATAAGTCCAAAAATCCAAAGGTAAGGTCTAAAGGTCACTATAACAATGTATTTCGCATTTCCAAGCTCCTGACGTTACCTTTAAACTTACAGTAATGATTCAAACAGCAAATTGAAGAAGAAAGCTTGCGCTTGTGCAACTATTTAGCCTTTTTTGATATCGTGTTTGGTTGTTAAATTACGCTTCGCCCCAGTGGTCGGACATCGGTTAAATGACGCTTCGCCTCGCGCCGCTTCCGTTCGCGACGCTTCGCCTAAGTGGGCGAGCACGATTAAGGTGTCTACCCAGGCCCCTTAATACGAACGTAATCAGGAAGCAGCTCGAAATTGGCTGTAGTGTCAAAGCTTACTTACTTGGTGAGAAGGCGACAGGGGAGGTTTGCTTAACAAAATATGGTTAATTTTGGAGGTGGGCCTGTATTTGTAACAACGCTTTCTGGGTACCTTCCATATTCAACAGCTACATGACCTGCACTATTTAACTATATTGTGTTATTCTCTTCAATCAATGCTGAGAGGTCCATGAAGCTTTTGAACTGCATCAAAAGTTACAGTTATATCTTGGGGATGATATCAGTTTTAAATGACGATACCATGTCACTTTATACCACCACTTGATGATACGATACTCGTTCGTTATCTATGCACACCAGAGGAGTGTGTCAAGCCAAGGCAAAGGCAACTGACTGTTCCACCAACCAACGTCGGATTAAGCTTTTATGGGGCCCAGGGCTATTATAGTTTTAAGGGGCTCTTTATAAATAAAATGCACAAAAGTAGGGCCTATTCGGGCCCCAATGAACCGCGGGGCCCGAGGCTGCAGCCTCTTCAGCCCCACGGTTGGTCCAGGAGTGCCAGCAACATATACGTTACAGAGCAATGCCTCCGAATACCGAGTCGTCACTCTTGCTAAACGACAAATCTATTTGGATACGTACCTCAATTCATGTGTGAAGACTTAAACTTGACGAATATGTCCTATAAGGTACATAGACAGAACCCACCCGCGAGATCTACCTCCTGTATCGAGGTAAACGGTAGCCTTCTACGACATATCGTCGTTAATCTCACAAACCGGCGTAACTCATTTATGCTCATTTTTCAGGAGAGCGTGTTAAAGATTTCTACATTATTCAATGCAGTATAAAAGTAGTAACGATACAAATAATAATTTTTTCGTACAAACATTGCTTTGGAAAAGATGTTCACTTTCAGTTGCTTGAAATTACGAAGCAATGAGAATAACCGTTTTTGAGATTTTTTGAGAAACATCAGTTACGACCATTTGTGAGATAGGGTCAGTTACCATTATAGTGGTATAAGTCTTTTTTATTTGAGTGGAAATGGTGATTATGCTGCCAAAACTATACCCATTTCCTTTAATTTTATTTTAATCAACACAACAAACGAAGTAACATTATACAGGGTGTCCCATGACGATTAAAATAAGCAATATATCGGTAGTAGAGAATTATAATTTTGGTGGTGTAAATTAGAGCAAATGTTGTATAATTTCTTATTATTGCGTTACCCAATGAGTTGGGTACTAGTTTTTGGTCACGTGACGCCCGATTCAAAATTTTCAATGAGACACTCTGTAAATTAGTGACTTTCTGTGTTCCTCCCGATAAGACAATTTCAACAAACTACCACACTTGGGGTCTAAAGTCATTAGTTCAAGAGCTACAGGTACTTAAAGGATTGTACCACTACCATTAAGGCAACAAATGAAACGACCACTAGCAAAATAATTTAACTGTAGATGTACATGTTATAACCAATCGTAGTGGTACAATCCTTTAAGTACCTGTAGCTCTTGAATTAATCACTTTAGGCCCCAAAGTTTGTTGTAATTGTTTTATCGGGAGAAACACAGAAAGTCGCTAATGTATAGGGTGTCTAATTACAAATTTTGAATCGGACGTGACCAAAGACAAAAATACCTCATTCGGTTACGCAATAATGAGAAATGATACAACATTTGCTCAAATTTACACTTCCAAAATTATAATTCTCTACTACTGCCCAGTTTCGATATATTGCTTACTTAATCGTCGTGGGACACCCTGATGTATAAATATTGAAACCAAGTAATAAACATACGCGCTTAAGATAGCAATATATCGGAACTGGGTAGTAGTAGCGAATTATAATTCTGGAGGTGTAAATTAGAACACATAAAGTATCTTTTCTTATTATTGTGTCACCCAATGAGATATTTGTTTTTGGTCACGTGACTTCCGATTCAAATATTTTAATGGGAAATCCTGTATATTTGTTACTTTTTGTGTACCTCTCGATAAAACAATTCCAACAAACTAGCACATTTGGGGTTTAAAGTGATTAATTCAAGAGTTACAGTTACCTAAAGGACTGTACCCCTACCATTATGAAACACTATCAAAATAATTAACTGTAGGGGTACATGTTATAATCAATGGTAGTTGTACCATCCTGTAAGTACCTATAGCTCTTCAATTAATTACTTTAGACCCTAAGTGTGCTAGTTTGTTGGAATTGTTTTATCGAGAGGAACACAAAAAGTCACAAATATACAGGGTGTCCCATTAAATATTTTAAATCGAGCGTCACGTGATCAAAAACAAATACTTCACTGGGTGATGCAATAACAAGAAAAAATACTATATTTGCTATAATTTAAACCCCCAAAACTATAATGCGCTACTGCTGCCCAGTTGCGATATATTGCTTGTCTTAATCGTCGTGGGACACCCTGTATAACTAAATTCTACCGTTTATGAGTTTTTCTAATGTCGTAACGAACGATAGAAAATCTTGTGCTCTTCAAGTTTTATTGCCGGCTCATTTCCAATAAACAAGGCTTGTATGTCATCGTACTTTCTTGGAAAGGTTTAACTGGTGCAGAATGCCGTTTTTGAACGTTACACATAAAGAGCACTGGTCTTTTTTGGAACGTGAAATGATAGTTTCTTGGATTTAAAAACCCTCTGGTACGTAGACAATCTGGGCTTGGGCTGACCTCCTGGTAATTCTGGTAAATACAGAAAATACATTTTTAAACAGAAAGATCATAGTGTAAATATTCCCTGCTGGTGCAGGGAATGGTGCAGCACCTTCAACTGCATGCTGTTCGGGCTGCAAGTTTTTGTTTGCAGAGCTAAGTTTCCTGATCGTAGTCTCTTTATTTTTTCCTTCATGATGATGTTTGTGTGATGCCGATGACAAAACTATCACAAGGCTAATAGGCTTCCATAGCCGCACACGCACTGGTGACATAACGGTTATTTAAACAACGAAATTTACAAGGTGATAAAAGCCACCCGAGCGCGCTAGCTCTAACGATTAACTGCTGCCGAAACAAGTGTTCACAATGTGTCTATAGTAGAAATATGCAGGTCCAAACAGACATAAAATGAGATACGTCGCTCATCTATTCGCGATTGTTTCGAATATCTTCTCACAAAAGGTCGTATCTCGACTTACGTCTCTTTGTGTGAACAAAATTTCACACATTATGAGATACGATGTTATGTCGTGGTCCCAGATCTAGAAAACTAGACCACTCTCAATTATGTTGAATTCTGGGATGAATGTTCATCCTATATGGAGTCTATTTTTGATCTTAACTAAAAAAATCCATTTTTTGAGATACGTCACTTTGTGAGATTAACGACGATATGAGGCGCCTACGATACAGGTACGTATCCAGGATTCAGTTTTGGGGGGAAGGGGGGTCCAGATTAGGGTTTATCACCCTTTACTTTTGCTTGACCGGAAGATTTGATCAATCAATAACAAAATATTCTCAGCCGGGGGGAGGGGGGGCTGCATTTTTGTGGATTAGATTTGTAGTGGCTATTCCCATTGATGCCAATCACTATCCCGATCTAAAGTGGGTGACACACGTACAAATTTTAAGTATGCGGTTTTTATGTTCGCGAACTTACTCGGCTCGACGTCGGTGAATCACGTGAAGCTGAAATCACTCATTTTGATAATTTTCCTAAATAAACAAAAGTTTTAACAAACGCCAAATACAACAAGCGTTGCGCAACGATGGCCTGCCGAAACAAAGTGGTGGCTCGCGGCTCGCAAAACGAGCCGAGACAAGTTACGAGCAAGATTGCAAACCAGTTGGATGGCCGGCGGTTTGCGCGACGGTTTCAAAGTACTCGTACTTATGGTGACACACAGGCGAAAAAGGTCGTCGAGCCATAAGTAAGCGTACTTGCTCGTACGTGTATCACCCCTTTAAGGACCATGCTTGGAGTAAGTGTAATACAACGATTCCCTCATCAATGCAACGATTTTTATCAACCTCCGCACCACCTCAACTCTAACCCCTCCCGAATAAAAAGGAAATTATCAGGAACCTCTGAAACCCCTAAAAACGAAATTTGTAAGGTTCAGAGACTGTGATTTGTATTTTATAATTACACCGCCTTTAATATAGCGAACGGTCGGATAGGGCTGTAAAGTGCAGCATATCACCAAAGTCATTTTTATGGTGATGGGAAGTCCTTTATGAGTATTTTTGGTGTCAATGTGAACCGTCCACCAAGCCACTCACAACAATACAAGATAATCTACTCTAAATAAATAAATACTTTGCCAATTCTATTCATAAATGTCACTCGGATGTCACATCCAAATTTTAAATTTCTAATGATGTTATTATCAATGAAATTGAAGAAGAATGTATGCTGCTGATCAGAATGGATAAATTGGAAATCAAGAAGTGAAAATCGTTAAAATGCATACGACCATAGCAGTCCAAAGAGAAGGAGCAGCAAAGTTAGGTTAGCTAAATTACAGTGTACAATTTCAATAATTTGTGAATGCCAATACCTCAAACAAGGCATAGCCTTCGAGGTGGCACTATTTGTAATGCATAGTACAAATAAATGAAATTATACAGGGCTCATAAAATTATTTCCTTCTCGCAATAAGTAACCAAAGATGAATAATTTATCATCAGATGATTACTTAGTTACAGAGAGGTTCAGTATTACCAAACAGACGACAGTCAGTATGACAAATACCTAGCCGGAAATAACTTGCGTGGTTATTCGTTTTTTAGAGACGTGATGAGCATCCTAAGACATTGGGTATCCCCTTTAACACCTCCCATTGACTTAACATCACATGAGTTTTTAAATTGTACATACAGTAAGTTCAAAATGCTACCCCTCTCTTTTGAGAATTCTGCATCTGATGTAGGTACCTTTAAACATGTAAGAATAGTACTGGTAATGTATAAATAACTAAATAAAAATTGAAATACGCTACTCAGTTTCATTCATTTGTTTAAAACGTGCTCATAGCAACACACCATATATTTAACGATTTTAACAATCTTTCAGTAAATGACAGATTAGGAAGCCCATACTACTAGTTTTAGAAAACATATTAGTTTTGATTTGTGTTATTTTCAGGAACTTGTATATTTACTGTTACCATATATCTTTTCACTTGGATAACTATTTATTATTGTAGGTTCGCTGTTGCCAAGGTCATCAGTGCCGGCCCTCTCACATTTATTATGAAAAAGATTACAGTCCATCACACTTTTACCACAAAGACGAATAACCCCCAAGCAATTTTAGCCTGATATTTTGGTTTCGAACGGAAATCATAAAAATTTCACGTATGCAATAGCAGCCAAGTATAATTTTTGATGATGCAGTGGTTGTAGGAAGGTCAACCAGTATGCGCTCAATTAACGTAAAAGTCTGACTCACTATTTGTTATTGCAATTATTACAAACTTATCGTGGAATGTCTGATATAGATAGAGCTGCAGGTATCAGTATTGCATAAATTTGTTCACGAATGCGTCGAATAGCTGTTTTAGGTGGAAACCATAAAACAAACAGAACACATTCCCGGCAAGACTGCAAAATTTCGGCTCACCGTCAGTGGCGGATATAGAGGGCATCGCCTCTTCAGCTCTTCTTGTTCCGAAGTTTGTCAAACACCTGGTTGATTAACTGACAAGTTAAGAGAACACGAGGTCTTTCCTGAAACGCAATAAATTGCAAAAATAATGTCGGCCCGTTATAAAATAGCTGTGGGCCTGTAGAGGGGCCACAACACCACCAAAATCTCTGTGAAAAACAAGCCAAATAAAATTCGTCTCGCCAGGTTGAAGGGGATCCAAACCAAACACACCAAATTGTCAGAGATCTTATCGGTGAAGTGGTAGAACATGCTCCTTATGAGAAAGGGGCTATGGAGCTGTTGAAGGTCTACAAGGATAAGAGGGCACTGGTATTCCTAAAGGGGCGTTTAGGAATACATATCCGTGCCAAAAGGAAGCGTGAAGAATTGTCCAACATCCTGACTCAAATGCGTAAAGCACAAGCAACACATAAGTAGATCTTGTATATTTCTTTTAATTATGATAAATATATTATTAATACATATCATATTATTTAAACTGCAGATCATCCATCCTCCTAGAGACATGAAGTGCATAGAGGGTGCAGGTATTGACTATCACATTGGTAACCAAAGAAGAACGATCCCTCCTAGAGGAATGGATATACATTCTCAGAAGCAGCGGGCTTTGCAAAAACAGTAGGACCTTTTTTGTGATCTCGATACTTGCAGTCCAACTTGTGAAGTTGACCCGACTCGCCAAATAAATTCAATGCACGTTTCTGCGGTTGGCAAGCTTCAGCAGCTTTTCTATTCTTTTTTGCACTTCACGGTGGAATATTAGAATTTTTTTGTAAACATTTTTTTGTGAATCTATTTTCAAAAACTTGTATACCTGATGTCTCCCAAAAGTTTGCAGAATTAATGTCAATTCTGGAACTATGCCTCTCCGATTAAAAAATAACAAAAAATTGTAAGTTTTAAAAATAAATTCACTCACTCACATTTTCGATTCTAAAAATATTGGAATTTCCCCATCCTTCATTGATAAGTATATAAATTAATAGATTTTTATATGTACCTAGCGGTGATTACAGTACAAATTTGTATAAAACAGAATTGCCTGCAATGATACCGCGGAATACAAAATCAGTATTTTGTAAGTTTAGCTAGGTATGAACGGTGAAGAGTTTCACCAAGATCAAGTTTGTATGAGATAAATATAGTGATTATAAACCACCCCGCCCTATCCCATCCTAGTGTCCGACCGAAACTACTTTTCACGGCCGAAACCGAAACCGAATTTCGGCCTCCGTCTCAGTTTCGGCCGAAACCGAAACATCAATATAACGTCAGTAATTTCATCAGCATTATCAGACCTTATTTCAAATAAACTATTGATACTTCCTGAAGTAAGAAGTTAATCTGAACCAAATATCAACTATTTCATATTTACATATATTATATTTTGCATCTACACATTCTGCTTATTTTTCTAGTGACCGCGACTATTATGGTTGTTTTTCATGGGCTTCGGTCAACGACTGAAACTATAACTTTCCTTCACTACGTTTTGGTTTATTTTAATCTAAACGATCTTCAAGTCTGTTAATTTCAGATGTCGGTTACATTTCTGTAAAATTGTTTTGTTTGTGAAACAGCCTTAAAACTAAGGCAGAAATGGACTGAAATTCTAGTAAGAGTAATATCTGCGTTTCTTTGCAAGCTTGGCTCCGATAAGTAGGCTTCTTAACTTCTGATAAGTTATTACCATCATCTACCCAGCAAAATGACACTTCTTCGCTTGCAGATTAGTGCTCCGAGGGCGTCCGATCGCAGCGCAAAATCCATCGAATTTAGTTTCAGTTTCGGCCGTAATTTCGGCTGTATGGCAGCCGAAACCGAAACTAAACCGAAACTAAACCGAAACCCGTTTTTTGGCCGAAACTAGGCCGAAACCGAAACAGAAACCGAATGTTCGGTCGGACACTAACCCACCCTAATTTAACCTTCTCCACAAAAAGATAATGATTGGATTATTCTAATAAGGGTCAGTTTCACCATTATGTAGATAAGCTATCTGACACTTATCAGGAGGTGGTGAAACTGGCCCTAAAACTCCTAATATCCTATTTTTAAAAAAATATAACATTTCTTATGCCATGACCGCTTATGGGGGTGGGTTAGAATATATCCCATCGTATATCCTGCGTGTCGTAAAATGCGACTAAAAGGAACCGAACTACTGTCGGTATAAGCAGTAACCTCTTCTCAACCAACAGCTTAGGGTGGACGAGTTGAGAAGAGTCAGGACACCTTCCTTGGGGTTAGAAATTGCCCCTAAAGGCGGATGAACCAGTAGATACCATCTGGTTAACGGCATGAGGATGCAGAAAGCAGATGGGAAACTACTGCATTAAATATCTTAAAGATATCCCAAGAGAAACTTGTAAAATGAGTAAATGCATTTTACGAGTTCACATCATGTCTGTAAAGACATTGTGACTATGATGATGATGCGATGACAAAAATGTCAATGCACCAGTCAGTTACAGGAATTAAGAAATATCTGACGTTCTTCCAACTGTCTACCATTTCCCCACACTTTAAATATATCCTTCTAACAAAAGAAAAATTGAGCAGAATCACCTGGAAGATCTAGGTGTGAGCGGTTTTAATAAGGCTCTTCGTTTTTTTTTTTTGAAGAATAGTCACCGTCACTGACACAAATTTAAAAATCTAGAAACATTTTCACATCCCCGTTGTGGTAGTATTACGTTCTACGTTGACAAAATTTCACTACAATCAAGCCATTAGTTTCCAAGTAACAGTTTACACAAAATGTCTGTAAATTTCTTCAAAGATAATCTTCGAATAGGTCTGTAAAACCCAGAATATCACCAATATCATATTTTCGGGGTCAGGGACAGTATTTTATGAATACAAAAGATTTTGGAGTTCTATCCAGTACCGCCCCCCCCCCCCCCAAGTAACATTTCACCCACTGCAGGAAAAAGTGGACAATGGTTAGTCAATGAGAATGTTCGATTTTTTCTGATAACTCTGACGCTATTACCACAGTAGAGTTATGACTCTACTGTGCTATTACCGATTTTCAAGCATATACATATTATAATGTGTATATGTGTATGCATTACCTACTATCACCCCACAGCGTTTTACACTCAAACTTTTATCAAAGTTGGTTAAGCTGTTACAGAGATTAGGCCGTTAAAAAATAGTAGCCGACAGACAGACCGATGGAAATGATATACATTTTCATCATACATGTGCAAAAAGATATCGCAAAATCCAATTTATTCGTGATTCCAATAGTCATATACGGTGGTGAAATCAGTATGCTAATCAATTCATATCCCCGATACCTTTATACTAAAAAAATCAGACAAGTCCTCGTGCTAATTAAATTTTGCGATGATGGACTAACAATAATCTGCCATTGGCACCAATTTTAACGTTGATCATAATGTGTAACTAAATCCGTAACAACTTATATGAACTTGAATATGTAATAACGCAATAACGTTGTGTACAGTATACACATACACAGATGCGAAAACAAGTCGTAACGCTGCATTTACATTTACCTGCGTATAACTGTGCAATCAAAAAAAAATCATGATGATCCATCAGTTCCGCCTGCGCAGGTCCGTACAATCGCTGGCGACTTTGTCCTGCGGATTACAAACTTCCATTGCTGATTAAATTCTAAGTGCATAATTGCCGTCCAAGCTGAATACTAATCACATCCTCTCCGATTGAGTGATTACGAGACTGGTCAAAGTGTCAATCGAGTACCTACGTACGAGAACAGGGCCGGTGTGAGCTTTTGGCGAGCATAAGAAAAAGGTCCACAATGCTAGAGGGATTTAGTAGCGATAACAGTAGTGATCTTTGAGTCTACTTATCGACCCCATGGAACCAATGGTGATAACCATCATGGACTCTTGGAGGTCCCTCTGTCATTTGCAGCGCCTCGCAGTGCTGTAGGTAAATGTGTTGGTAAAGGGTTATTTAGGTTTGCGCGCGGCCCAGAGTGTAGTAGACAAATGTATTATAATAAAAAAAAAATGTCTACGATGCTCTACGTGCACGATCTTCTGATAGGGTTGTGAAAGAGACCATGAATATGACTAGGTGGTGTCGGGACCAACAATTTTCAGATTTTCAAAGTAAAAAAAACACGACAGCGTTTTCGGTATATTTATTATAATTTTATCATTATTTTATTTGTTCTATTTATTTCTGTATCTGTAGAGTGGGGGAGAGTGAGTAGTCCCACTGCACTTAGGCCACAACTCAGGTCATCGTCCATCCTGCCAATTTTAGGAAGGTGGACAAGTCGCTCGGGGACATTTCCCTTATGTGGGCAGGTGTAGGCCAAGACTCGCCGAACGCACACTCTCTAATAGAAGATAACTCTGGGCACCCACATATGACACGTCTTTTCCACAGTTTCGTCTTCACTTTCACAAATTCTACATGTCGGTGTATCATTTAAGTCCATAGCGTGGAGGTGTTTCCTGAGTTGACAATGGCCAGTCAGGAATCCTACTATGAGACGTAGGTATGACCTGGTTATCGCCAAGAACTTCTTGGATATTGCCATGCCAAATCCTGCAAGGGTTTTCTTGGCAAATGGCATCCTTGTAGCCCTTCCCATCGTTTAACTATTTGGGCATGGGAGTGTTTTTTGGTTATTTCCTCAATTGTGGACGTCGACATTCCAGAAAGGTCACATGGTCCTAAAATTTTTTGGTCAGCAGCCTTCGGACTTCCGCACTGTCTATACAATTTTAAGTACGTTTCGATTGATTTACCATCTTCAATAATCTTCAAGTGAACTGTCGAACATTCTTTCGTTGCTATTTATTCTCATCTAGCTTACGCGTAGTTTTATGTTCCAGAAGAGGTCACAAGATAACCCAACAATGGAAGAGACAACGGATCTTCCAGTGAGTGAGGTAATGGAGCTCCTAAAATTATACCTAAAGAACTGCTATTTTCAAGGACAAATTTTCCATGCAAGAAGAAGGATTGCCCATGGCATCACCGCTATCTCCTATCATGGCCGACCTTTAGATTTTTTTTTAATTTAACTCCCAAATGATTTGCTTTCTGTAAAACTAGTCACAATGAGCAAATAGTTTGTTGCACTAACACTAACATGTAGGGAACAGTTCAGTAACTATTTCCTCTTACATCTTTGCACATACACAAAGTTTAGCACTGGGAACTACACACTACACATTCACTCAAATCTTTCTGGAAGATCGCTTGGGATGTGTCTCTTCAACCTGCGGCTGCCCTGATGCTGCATAAGGTGTCTGGCTAATGGGTTGGGATGCTCTTGAAGACGAGTTCTGTACCTCTCGGCGATGTTTGACACTTCTTCTTTCACTGATGGGATCTGCAAGTCGCGCCTGATAAATTCATTTGGAACATACCATGGAGCTTTAGTTAGGAGTCGTAATGATTTGGCTTGGAACCTTTCCAGTATTTCGATATTAGAATTCGAGGCCGATCCCCATAGTTGTATACCATAACACCAGGTTGGTTTTATTATGGCCTTATATATCAAGACTTTGTTGCTCAGCGATAGAGAGGATCTGTGACCTATCAACCAATATAGGTTTTGAAGTTTCAGCCCTAGCTGTTTCCGTTTAGTAAAGATATGTTTTTTCCATGTCAGTCTTCGATCAAGGTGCATGCCTAGATATTTTACATATTCTTGTTGTTGTAGATTCTGGCCATTTAGAGATACAGTCGAACAGTTGTTTCTCCTGTTAGTAAACGTTACATGGACGGATTTTGATTCGTTCGCTTTGATACGCCACCTCCTGAGCCAAGTTTTTGTGTCGTCAAGGCTTTTTTGTAGCTGATTTGATGCCTCCATGTGGTTAGGATGCACTGATAGTACTGCAGTATCATCAGCATAAGTAGCTATAGCGACGTTATCCTTTGTGGGTAGGTCAGCCGTGAAGAGAATATACAGTAAGGGTCCTAATACGCTACCCTGTGGAACCCCGGAACTGATTGGAAAAAGTGATGTTTGCGCTTCTCGATGTTGCACGAAGAAGTGTCGGTCATGTAGATATGACTTACGGATAAGGAAGTAGTGGTAGGGAAGATTCATTCTAATTTTGTAGAGTAGACCAGTATGCCAAACTTTGTCAAATGCCTGAGATATGTCTAAGAAAGCGGCCGAGCAATACATTTTGTCTTCTAGAGCTCGATATATGGTCTTGCAAACACGGTGCACCTGTTCGGTGGTTGCATGTTGTGGTCTAAATCCACCTTTAGATGAAATGGCCCGCATCAACTGCCACTGATAGCTCAAACGTCAAACCAATCCTTCGCTATGTGGATGATACGTTCATAATCTGGAACCGTGGAGACGAACATCTGGCAACGTTCTTTTCTTATCTCAACAACATGAAACTATCCATAAAATTCACCAATGAAGAAGAGAACTACAACAGAATTTCTTTTTTAACACATTGTTGGCCGGGAGGCTTCGTAATATGGCACCTCAAAACATTCCCATTTTTTCTGCGTTTGTAACATGATTTGCGTTATCAAAATATTTTAGGGGTATTTATTTTTGACTCTTTTTTCCATTTTGGAGGTTTTTGGCGACAATAAAAAAGACGGCTATATCCGTCATGTCATATCACAGCTGACGTAATGTTCTAGAATGGCAACCATGCGGCTATAGCCGTCTGATCAGTATAATCGTAAAATACATCTTGTGGGAAGAAGAGGATAATTTTCGAGACAAAAACTAAAACAAAAACAAAATTTTATTGTATCAAATTTATAAACAAAGATGCATCTCTCAGAATATAGACGGTATCAAAACAAAACATCAAAATTATTAGCAAACAGAGCTATCCCCGAACAAAACGGAATTCAGTCACACATTTATGTTTGATGCCATTCTTCAAAGCAGTCTGGATACAAAGTATCTACTAAACACATGAAAACATGAAAACCAAACAAAAACACACTCGTAATATGGCAGCTATACACGTGTTCAATACATCACATTGGAAGTTATGGACGGCTATAGCCGTCGTGCTGTTTTACCCATGCGCCTTGAAACATGAATAGTTGGGATAGCGTATAGTGGGTTAGAATTTGGCAAATTCAGAAATGAAGAGCTTCACGTTATGGCACAAACATTGCTTAAGAAGGCAAGTATACCGACATTCTGACGGTTGCCGCCGTTCTGCCGTAACAAGCAGATAACTTTTTGACTGATATAGCCGTCGTGGGGTATCACGATCACTCCCCGCAGACGGCTATAGCCGTTGTGTCCAACAACGTGTTAAATGTCTTGGTAATGAAAAAAAACGAAAGTGTACAGGGTGTCCCATTTTGGGCACTTTTTCGGGGTATCTCGGTTATTTTTGAAGATAGAGAGTTGCGGATTTCGCACATTGTGCTACTTTTTTGTGAAAGTAAAGATGCTGTTAACAAAATTATCATGGCCCTCTTGGTTTTTGAGATACAGGGTAAAATCGAAAACTATCGATTTTGGGACCATCCTCGTATCTCGATTGTCTTTTATCTTATTGAAAAGTTTAAAAAAAGGCCTTATAGAATTTTTTTCTGTAGCATCCAGTGGTGTAGTTTGATTTTTTCTTACTCTAACCATTTTTCAGTTATGAAGCAAACATATATTTTTTTAAATGGAACACCCTGTATATTATTTTTGGTTGGTGGAAGAAAAAATCAAACTACACCACTGGATTCTACAGAAAAAAATCTATGAGACGCTTTTTTGAACGTTTCAATAAGATAAAAGTCAACCGAGTTACAAGGGTGGTCCCAAAATCGATAATTTTCGATTTCACCCTGTATCTCAAAAACCAAGGGGGCTATGATAATTTTGTTAACGGCATCTTTACTTTCACAAAAAAGTAGCATAGTGTCGCAAAAACCGCAACTCTCTATCTTCAAAAATAACTGAGATACCCCGCAAAAGTGCCCAAAATCGGACACCCTGTACAGAAAACCAACGCACACAGGACAATACCTGCATTATGGCCGGTTTACACGAGCTTAGTAGCTAAGCGCTTAGTACCTGTCACTAATACGAAATCCTCATGTGTAAACACCTTGATTAGTGCTTAGTATAAGTGTTTGTAAATAGTGCAAGTGAATAGAAAATGATTCTATTTACTAAGTGACAAGTCGATACCCCCACCGCGATTTTCTAAGCACTTGTCCCACTTGTCGCTTGTTGACCATATGTAAACAGCTTGACAAGTTAGTTAGTGACAAGTTGTACTGTGAAAACACGTGTTTATTTATTTATGTACTGTTGTTTATCATGGCTGCGGAAAGGTGGAATTCGGAAACAACAATAAAGTTCATTCAGGAATTTAAATCGTATGAATGTTTATGGAACCACCAAATTGGTTTTATATAGAAATAAACTCGCCAAAGGTGCCGCTTATCAGAAAATCGTTGAAGAGATGAATATTGCTGGTTTTAGAGTGCCTGAGGCGAAAAGAAAATGATAACACTTCGGTCAACCTATTACCATAGGCGTAGTTAGGTGGGGGCTCGGGGGGGCTTAGCCCCCCAAGAATAAAATTAGCCCCCCCCAAAAATCCTAAAATAATTCGTTCTGTTAAATCTTTGTATCTACGGCGGGAACTTGAGCCCACCAGATCCAAGGACTTAAGCCCCCCCAGATTTAGGGACTTAACTACGCCTATGCCTATTACCAGGAAAAGAAAAAAAATTCAAAATTCAATGCGATCAGGAAGTAGGATTGATACTGTCTATGTGCCAAATCTGCATTGGTACAAAGAAATGGATAGTTTGTTTAAACATATAGACAAAGGCGCGCAACTACTTTTTAATATTGGTCGTTCAAGCTCTTCAATCATGCTTGAAATAATAATGTTTGAATATTACTTAAACACACTGCGCAAAACCAGGCGACGTCATTCCATTTCGAATTTCTGGTCACTAATAACTTCTACTAGCTCCAACATGTAAACGGTTACTTTTCACTTGTCTTATTGAGGCTTAGTATAGCGACAAGTACTAAGCACTTAGCTACGAAGCCCGTGTGAACCAAACATTAAGCCCATCCAACATCAAAGAAGAAAGGAGTTATTTGGACCTTGGTCAATCGAGCGAAGAACATTTTTAATACACAACAGGGGCTGGAAGAAGAACTACGTCATATTAAAGATCTGTCAAAGAACGCATATCCCAAGAAGCTAGTGAAAGCAGCAATATACAAAGGAATGGTGCCGCAGAAATGTAGGTCCACAGGCACTTACTCAATATACCCTACGTGAAAGGATTATTAGATGCAGTCAGAAGAATAGGGTAAGAAAATAAAGTTCACACATGATTTCTCAAGAAAAAAAAACTATCTAAGTCTACTAACAAAATATATATATATATATATGAATAATTATAAAGAAACTAAAAACTGCATAAACGAATTACCATGTGAATGCGGCGAAGTATATACTGGAGAAACAAAAAAACCTCTAGAAGCGAGAATTAAGGAGCACTGACTACACCCAGCGAGCACAGACAGGAAAATCTGGAATAGGATCTCAGGCATAGACCGAGCACCACAAAACTATTTGGGCTAAGGCTATTGACGAATAACCTCACTCACCTTACCGAAAATTCAAAGAAGCAACTTATATCGCCAGCAACAAGAACGTGTACAGCAAGCCTAGTGTGGAAATTAGACCAATGTGACAGCCCCTCATAAGAAACGTAGAAAAACTAAAATTGGACATAAGAAACTTGAGCAGAAACGTCAAACGTAGTGGCCATCGAACGGCCACGTCAGTAAGCACAAGAGTGAATAGATGGGAATTTGTATGTTGATCGGTAATCATCGCCATCAATAGCCACAATACGGTGTTAAAAACGAAGTAGCTAAAAAATATGTGGATTTCACGTTATAATTGCAGCTGTCAATATTGCAAAACCTGTCACACATTTTTGTTTGTTATATACAAAGCGGCGTAGTGGCTTGACGAAGAAAATTTGTTCGTGATAAAAAAGTGCTCGTAATATTCGAGCTCAAAATATGATTGCTTGTACCTCAAAAAATTGGTAGCTAAAACCGAATGCCGACCCGACTCTGTGTGGTTTTGGGTTCTTGTTAAGTGATTTCAATATGTAAAATTTAAACCAATTTTACATAATAGCGTCTGGAATGTTGAGAGCAAGCTGCTAAATGAGAGCTTTAAAAATTTCATCAATGAAAGCCGGTAATGGTTAAATGAGATATTTTGTCTAGTGGAAAGCTATTTTCAGCACATTTCAGCGATTGAAAAATTCACTACGCCACTGTAAACAGCTGTTTAAACACCCTCCAAGCTCTAAAGTAAACTTCTACATTCACCGGTATATGTTATGGAACGGTTTACCATTCATTTTCCAATACCAGGAAAATCCGAGTTAAATATAAACTACCGTGAATTATGATTGCATCCTTTATGCTACGAGTATTATTATTTAATTAGCAACGACCTTGTCCATAACATAAAGAAAATAATAGACACAGCTATACCACAATAATGTATGTAATGATCCAGCAACCTAAATGTATTCATGGAAACCGTATTCCGAAAGCCGCAAGGTATATGCCTCAGTATATGCGAACCTCATGAAAATAGAGAGATGAAATGTAATCAACAAATTTCGAATTTGGAATGAATATGATTTTTAAGCATTTCATCATCCTCATCAAAAACCATGTCACAAAATTTGAGTTGCTCTATTTATGTATCTGTTAAGTTTTTGCCGTCCGCTCAGGCTCTATAACTCGAAAAATACTTAATCAACTGTTCATGTGCAGGAGTCAAAATCCTGTCACTATTGTACTAATTAAATCATTAGGAACATAAGCATACAAGACAAATTCCAATAAAAAAATGTAGCAACAGAGAAAAATGTACACATATATTTTATATTGATATATACGGTGCAATAATGCCGCGCTTTAGAGTATCTACAACATACATCATTTGAAAACTTCCCACCACGGATTTATCGAAAACCAATGAATAATAGAGAAACTGCCGAGACAGGGCAAAAGATTTATCAAGGGCGACAACTTTTTAACCAAAAACTACTTCACCTCCTTGCACCCCATCTGCCCCCCCATCAGGGTAATCCCCTTAAATTTATTTATTTATTTAGCGTATGGTTATAGTACAGATGAAAAGTTTTAAATGACAATGGGTATCAAGCTTGTTTCAAAGGTATGTCGAAATCCTTCATTTTGACGTTTAATTTTTTAAAATCGGTCGATTCGTTTTCGAGAAAATTATAAAAATCTTTATGTATCTTTGTTCAGATAGAAAACAATGACACACGAAAATATCACTTCTTATTGATATGTGTTCAAAATGTTGTCCACTATTGGTCAAACAATGATTTTTTATTTTATTTTTTTTTGCTACAACAGAACTAAATTCCATAGTAGCACCCGCTATTTACAATAACAATACATTTTGTGGATAATACAACACTAAGGCTATAGAGGGTATACAAATGTACATCGACAAATGATACAATGATATAGACGATGCTCGAATTTCTGGCCGACGACAGTTGCAAAAAGCATGTTGTGGAATATCCATGGCAGCTTTCGATAATGCGTTGACGGTCATCCAAAATTTTAGGCTGGAAGTAAACGCAATAAATAGATTTTAAATGGCCCCATAGAAAAATGTTTAATTGCGTCAAATCATGAGACCTGCCATTGCCGAAACAGAAGAACATAGTGAGGAGGAGCGTCGTCTTGCTGAAAATAGATTTCAACCACATCGAGTATTTTTTCCTTTTGAAACAATGCTCTGAAAAGGAAATATGAAACCTACAACATCGTATGGAGGGAGATGGCGTTTTTCTGAAATTACTGGTTTTGAAATTTACTTCGCCTATGGTGTAGAAGACTGGTTGTAGGTGTACTCACAAAAGAGGCTTATGTATAGACTATCGGTGGCCGGATACATGTTTTCTTGAAAAATAACAGTTATATTATGCATTGTGTGAACTTCGTATATTAAATATATGATGTGTTATGTAGATTTTCCTCAATTGTCGTATAAGTACTAATGCGAACGTGTCCGACATAGCGCAACAGAATGCCCCTGCAAATAAACGAGTCGGTACGACGACATCCGATCAGTGGCGATGTGTTGTTAATTAACAATTCAAGCGATTCGATTCTATAGTGCCCACTTAATAGGTCCGGCACCAAGTAACCCTTCTTTTTTTAGTGCTGTCTGTCTGTCTGAGGAAGGTGGTAGGATGTCGAAACAACTTAGAGATATGTTTTCTGCAACTGACTAAAAAGTTACTGCGTATTGACCTCTGAGTGGGATTTTGCAAGTAAATATCGAACCAACACTGTTCTGAAATAAAACGTTTTTCTGGGTTTTTCTTTATTTTTGGATCATCCTCGTACAAACTGTATATGAACGACCTTTTGATTAATATGATACCTGATCAGGCTGGTCCAGCTGTGACACAGCAAAAATCTGTATAATGAATGTGCCCAATCCCAAGATAGGAACAGTTGATTGAACAGTTCGCGAATCTTTATTCAAAGTCACTTCACGGACTGGCAGCGGTATAGCAAAGAGGAGATAACTGTAATATATTATTATAGATATTAACATACGATAAACTGGAACGGCCATAAACTTGTTCGTAAACGATATTGTGATCCATTTTTCCAGAACGAGGTTACATATCTTTAATGCCGAACAGACACCGACGGTACTGTTAATCCGATTACAATGTGTTTATGCGTACACAATGCCACTGTAATATGGTTTAAAACAGAACATTCAAGACATTGATGAGTAACAAATATATGTATTTAGGCGAAGAACATTTCTCTTACCAAGTGGCCAGACTCTGTAGCCTGTAGATATAAACGTCGCCATTTTGTTTCATATTTGATAATTCAAATACAAGTATATTCTTATCCAGTCTCTGGCGTCTAGCTTATACCTTGTTATCCCAATTGATGGAACCAAATGAATAAAAGCTGAGCAAAAGTAATATTGTCAGTCGCCCTCTAACATCCCTACTACAGGTTCGCAAATTGAATTAGATCAGGGTATGCATAAGCGTGAATGAGTCTCTAATTCTCCATCTATTGCCTAAACCACTTAGATATCCGCATGGCGGTGGTGCCATCAATTGTGGCAACAAGGTATAGTGAGATACAGGAAAGCATAATCGATATTTGCTTTCATTTTTTTGTGGAAACAACTTCTGCAAAAATATGCAAATAAATATTTAGCCAATGACGAATAGCTGAATGACCGCTGGGACGGCGGAAAAGCCTGCCAAGAAACAAAAGGAAACATCATGTATGTCATGAACCTATCTGTAATGCCAGCATTGCCAGCACTTCACTTGGTGTGTAGCGTATTCGTATGTTTGATTTGCCAAAAAAACGACGATATGTAGAGAACCTATTTGGGTTATTTGCCTTATATGCGCAAATAGGACAATTAAAAGGCAAATACGCGTCTCTGTCATTTTGTTGGTTTTTAATCGCACAACCAAGGACTCAAATAAAATTAATATTTATGCCGACGGCGACGATGCCAACCGACAATGAGGCAGGACATATTAAATTTGTTATCTTTGCGGGAATACATGGAATAGCTGGACAAACACAGCTATGTCTCTACCCGCATACGCCAAGTGAAGTACCAGCATAACAAAAAAGCAACAAAGATTTGACGAAAATGTGCGGGAATTCGGAAAATAGGGCCAATTGTTTGACTCGGTAAATCTCACGTGCAAATTGGTGTACACATTATACATAAAGGGGTGTACACTGAAAAAAATATTTTACTAAAAAAATATTAACTATTGTTTCATCTGGACAACGAATTTTTTCATTGGATTAACGATTTGTCAATAATCAATTAATACTCGTATTCATTAACAGTATGAATCTACGTTCATCGACATAATCAATATCTGATCATCAAATTGATGTCATTTTTTCATTAACAAAAATAACCCGTTGATTGACGTAATGGACGCACCCTTGGTTTTAATGATAAAGTTGTGCAAAATAAATATTCAATATGTTGATAAACTATTAATCATATTACTGGACTAAATCGATAGCCAATATGCTTTGCATTATAATTAAGAACAAGTTTATTAGTTCAATGAATATTGTTCTTTATAGTTATGAAGATAAAAATAATGAAGATAACTGCTTGAAAAATTAAATCATTGTTTTTATCGCCAAACTGCATAAATATTATGAATACAGCTATAAATAATATTTTGACACTAAAATTCTGTTGACTGTGGCTATGAGCTTGTTAAGGTGTAAAACTACATAGTATTTTCCAAATATACCTATGTATAAGTGAATTGGAATGGAATTTTAAGACACCATTATGAGTATAAGCTAAGCTTAAGAATTGTTTTTGTCCTTTTTGTTTTAAATCACCATATCTTTTGAAGCATTTTGCGTGGATTTCGTTGAAATGAAAACAACAACCATGCCTAAGCGCCAGTGCACACTTGCGGCTGTTTGCCGTCCGGCGCCGCAACGGCACCGGAATTGCGGTCTGAAGTACTAAGCGGTAGATTGACAACGGCGCCGGACACTAGTGTGCATCATTCAATCTATCGCTAAGTACTTCAGACCGCAATTTCGGTGCCGTTGCGGCGCCGGACGGTAAACAGCCGCAAGTGTGCACCGGCGCTAATAATAGATACTATTAGCAAATAAAAAAGCCCGCCGAAAATAATTTATTGTGAAAGTAAAAAAAAAGGTTTTTTAGAAATATTAGACCTTTCTTTGAACCAAATTTCGATATTCAATTGAATAGCCCCATTACTATAACATTTTTTGTCTCGTACAATAAGTGATCCACAGTGTAATAACAAAAAAGTACAGCGTAGTTAGTACATCACTGTTTGCACAGACACTTCAATTTAACGTCTTGTAGAAAAACGACTCTTAAAAGCCCGTTCACACGATGCGGTCAGATCACCGTTTCGGTAGTTTTAACAAATCGCCGCAGACCGAATGATATGTTCACACAGAAAACTGTTATAAATAGATTTTCAGCCGATTCCAGGTTCTCGATTCATGTTTAAACAGTTTTCTCACTCACTTCATTATGAACTGTTAATATAAGGCAGTTGCGGCTTTTGGCCATATTTTTAGAAATAGTAAGTACGACTTTTTACAACTGATCAGTGGTTTAATATCAGAGAGGCCTGCACAATCATTCGTTTAGCCCAAGACAGCGAAGAGCTCCAAATGATGGTCGCCAACCTCCGCTGAGGAGATGGTAGTGAAAGAAGTGCGGCATTGAAGCGATACAGAGTCTGGAATCCCGAGTCGGTAACGCTGATGCAGGTTCCAACGTGTATAGTATTACGCCGATGCAAACACGATATCTGTTTAATTCCTGCCATTCTTTCCTTTGACGTTCTTTCCTCTCAGAAATTTGTGCGTTAGTGAAGTAAGAAATGATGCGCCGTCGAATGATTCATTCGTTTCGGCTATCTCGGCGTACTTCAGCGGCAAGATAAAATTTGTAAAATCTTCCCAGTTAGTTGGCTGCAGACTATCATTTCGCACAATTGAGCGAGCGTTCTTTCTTGGTGTTCAGCGTGAAAGACTTAGTGGTTGCCGCTAAAACGAGTGTTTGTGTTTGCCATGGATTTGATGAACGAAGACGAGGCCCAGTCTCAGTCTACAGTAGACAAAAAAAATGAAAATTGCGATTTAAGAGTTGTACCTAAAAGAGCTCTACAACAATTTATAGACTGCTATCGAGCTCACCCTGCCTTGTGGCAAGTTAAGAATAAAGAATTGTATACTAACAGAAAAATGAATTGAAAAATCAAGGCTACTTGGAGCTAGTCAAAGTTTGGAAACGGTTTGATCCTGAGGCAAATCAGAAGATGGTGAAATCTAAAATCCGTGTTAGCGTCCATTCTCAAATAATGTTGAAAATCAGTAGGTTCACATGTTCTTAATTCTCGTAACAGATTCAGATCGCTGTACATTTTCCGTTTCTGTAACCACTGCTTTGACCATACACGACGCCTCCTCTTTTTCTTAAACAAAACTTCAGTTGCCATACCAATACAGGCAATTGTAATACTTCTTCCAGGTTCCATTTTAACAGCTCAAATATCACCTGTAATACTGAATCACAACATCCCGTCGAATCCTCACGTTCTCTAGTGAAATGAACGTTCGGCGAGATAATTCTCCACAATCCTGCCAAATTTGCGGTATAAGCAATTAATCCTTTCAAAACTGCAATGAAAGGCATTTTGTGTTAGTGGGCTCTGAGAGGAATATAATCCTTTTGAAAAACGAGAGTATTGTCCGTCAGTAAAGACTGCCAGGAAAGATAGCAAAACCACTACTGTGTTAGTGGGATACGAAGAACGATCTTTCATTTTTGTTTTTAAACGAGAAAGAACGCCAAAGGAAAGAATGGCAGGAATGACTTCTGGTGTATGGGTACCTATTCTTGTGTTGCATGAAACGAGCATAAAATATCAAGTCGATTCAGGCATCGCAACAGGTTTCGATTTGAGTAGGAACTCATGCAACTGATGCAAGTTTCATGAAACCTTGAGTCGATTCAGGAATCGCAGCATGCATCAACGTCTGCAGGCCGCTTAACGTCATATAGAAAATCTTGTGATAGAACGTTGTAGTTTTTTATTAGACACTAAACATATTGGATGGACATCAATGGGACGAGACAAAGAAAAGTATGGTTATGACGGTATTTTTTTGAAAATCCCAATTTAGTGCCAAAAAATAAAAGGTCTGACATTTCTAAAATACATTTTTCTTCTCACTCACTTCTTGGCGGACCTTTTTATTTGCTAAGCAGTATCAATTATTAGGCATTATTAAGATTTTTATATCAACGATATGTACGCAATGCTTTAAGAGTTAAGATGATTAAAAATAAAAAATGGACTGTTACTATAAGGCAAAGAAATTTAGAAGTTATTTAAAATATTTTTCTGTGGACAAATTGTGGTTTAGTTTCACCCAGTTTCGTGTGTGCACTTTATGCTGGGAAACCCTGTATATATACTAGCATTATATAGTAGATGTTCATTGCTTAGTCACAATAATTTAAAGTTTATACATCTTTTGCGATATACATAAATAAGGTTTATGAGCAAATAGATTGGAATGTAAATATTGCTATGTACAAAAGTACTGTATGCAGATTCACAACAGCAAATATTATGAGGATGTCCACGCATTATGAATTAGATATAATCAACATGCCAACGATTATGGTATCAGCAATAATTTGATGGAAGCAATCATGTATTTTTTAGTCATACCAATAATGATTATAGTGTCTATTCAACTGCCGTACAATTTTACTAATGTTATGTGTGAGCAGCTAGCTTGTCTAGATCTAAAAATTGTCTTAAACTTATATGTGTAGGGTATTTAAGGTTGTATAACTAGATCAACATGTAGTAACATAAAATGAAATGCATCTCTGAAAGATAAGAAATCAAAAAACATCAATATTGCACGTGTTTATATGAATCGTACATTGCAGTAAAATATTATCAGATCAGGGGAATGTAATTGTTCTGATTCAAATTGCAAATTCTGTAGTGCAGTCTGCATACTCGAGGGATAAGAAGCTATGAAAAGTTGAGTTGAGAAAATCTGGTACAATGTAGTTAATAAGCTAGCTAGGTAGCACACATTCAACAGAACAATTTAAAGAACTACTATTAAATTCACTATTAGAGACACATTTCACTTTGTTTACTGGTCTATAATGGGACTTTAACTACGTGATTAAACGATACAAAATGGGTATAAGTCAATCTAGCTAATGATCTATTGTATGAATATTCTGTGTGGATCCACGTGGAAGGGAGTATGTATCGAGTATCTTGTCGATGTCCTTTATTTTGCGGTTGACTTTTTAAAATCAGTCGATTCGTTTCCGAGAAAATTAGAAAAATTGGCCTATATCATTGTTTGGTCTGTAACGAGCAACATTTTGAACACTTATTGCTACAAAAAGCGATATTTTCGTGTGTTTTCTTATCTTTATCTATCTGAACAAATTAAGATACATAAAGGTTTTTCTAATTTTTTCGAAGACAAATCGACCCATTTCAAAAAATAAAATGACAAAATAAAAGGGTTTCGACAAACCTTTGAAACAAGATATTAATCACTAGCCCTTGCCTTTAAAATTTTGAAGGGGATGATCCTGGAGGGCAGAGGATACAAGGGAGGGGGAGCAGTTTTTGGTTAAAGCGTTGTCCTCCTTGACAAACATCTTTTGAAGTGTTTAGGCGTTTTTTCTTTTAATCAGTGGTTTTCGATAAATCCATGGTTGGAAGTTTTCAAATGAACACCTGTATAGTTGTTCCAACTCACAATAAAAATGACACTTATGAATATATTAAAATATATCAATAAATATTTACATCAGGTATATTATAAAAGAAATATGTTGTGTACATTTTGACGATGTTAAATTGTATTTTCTGGGAGTTCCCCTTATCCTTAGTTCAAATACAGACGCCAAAAAAAGAAAATATTATCCTAACACATAACACAAAATTAACTAATATTTGACACACTTGTGAAAAAGTAGTCAAATATTAGCTAGAGAGTATAGAGTGACCACAAGATTACTCCAATTATACATATACATAATTGTGTATGCTATAGCTATGAAATTTTGTACCGCATTGTTCCAAACCCTAGTAAAAACTGAAGAGCAATCTGTATTTTTTGTACTTTTTAGACTTACAAAGTCTGACCTAACTAATGAATACAGAATGTTTTGAAGTCAGATGATATAGTATTTAGAAAATAGTCAAATAGAAAACTAAAAAGCAACACCTGAAATCAAGTATTATCGTGTAGTGCCATATCGGTCATCTGGGTCATCCTCTAATTTTTTTGCTCCTTATCTTTTTTGTTTATAACGGCAGAAATGCCCATGATTTGCCGTTGGTTTAATAATTTTATCGATACTGACTTCATAATTAATGATATATACCTGTGACTATGCACTGGTCGTCTAATTGTTTTTGTTTCACTGAAGGACAGCACAAAATCTACTAGAAAAGCTTGAGAGGAACTTTGACCATATTGCTTAAACGCAATGCGTGTGAAATTATACAACCATAATAATTGTTCACAGTATTTTGTTTGTGAATCAGTCCGCGTTTATTAAATTCCTACGAAAAATAACAGTTCATTCAACAGAAAATTTAGTAAACACTGATTCACTCCAACAATTCTTCACATTCAAACACGAGTCAACGTAAGGAAACTAATGTGTAACCACTTATTTGGTAGTAACCGTAGTAGAGCCTGCTTGCCTCAGGTGATGGCATCATTCCTCATTCAATGATTCAAACTCGGGTGTTTTTATAACGTCACTAGTGTCGTTGTCTCCTGGATGTAGTCTAAATATAGCTGTGATGTCTTCAGGTCAATCAGCAAACTTTGTTCCTAGTAATTTTAATTAATCTGCAGGAATCTTTTAAGAGCGGTTTATACATGACCCCATATTTTAATATATCGAATAATAATACATGCAACGCGTCACACAGTGGCGGGTTTATCAATTAATTTATATGAAAACCATCCATCCTAAATAATTTAAAAATATACTTTTATAAAAGCATTTAAAAATGTCAAAAATTATTTAAAGGCACTTCTGGTTCTGTATCTATACTCGTTCGTTGTATTCTACCCTTCGGTCCGGCGTCAATCAAGGCATCTTAAACATGACTGTCATACTCAGTTCAATCATTTTACTGCAAATTATACAGCGTGTAACCAAATAAGTGGAAAACATTCAAGGGGGTCATTCCTCATCGAAAAAAAGATAGGATCTTTCATATAAAGAAACTTCATTGGAGCATTCCTTGTTAAGATACATCCCTTAAAGAGGTTACATAAAATTTGTTCAACACTTTTTTTGACAAGCACTAAAAAAGTTACAATATTGAAATTAACCTGATATTTTCTGCTACCAAAAAGACACTTAGCCAGTAATTTATTTGGTATGGTTGTATTATTATTTATTTGGTATGGTGTTATTATTTGTTTACCATTGAAAAAATTATTTCCGATAGCCTGTTTCATTCTAAACAAATAATGTCTTGAATTTTTTGCCCAAAATAAACCAGTTCGCAACAAAAAAATATTTCACGAACAAAATACATATCGCCATAAAACGAAAATACGAAACTAATTTATCTAGTAGGCCGCTATTAGCGATAGTTTGTAAATTTTTGAAATTGAAGTAATACTTGTTCTGTTCTTATTTTGTTACTTTAATAATCCACATGTTATACACAAATAAGAAAATGGCTGATATGTATTACGTTTACGGTCTGTCGCATGGGAATGGTTTAGAAGCTTCTAGAAGATATGCTGAAATGTATTCTCAACGGCAGCATCCTTCACATACAATATTTGCCCGATTTCATCAACGATTACGAGAATATGGTTCATTCGATAAAAGAACGCAGGATTGTGGTCGCCATCGAGAAGTAAGAACACCACAGCTTGAGGAAGCAGTACTTAATTTGATTGAAGAACATCCTACTACCAACTAGAAAGATTGCTTTTCAGCTAAATGTTGATCATATCACAGTATTTCGATTTTAAAAGAACAACTCTTATACCCTTACCATCTGTAACGAGTACAGCCACTGTTACCGCGAGACTTTCCGAACCGTCTTGAATTTTGCAATTAGATGCTGGAAATAATTAGAATAAATCACAACTTTCTGAAGACGATCGAATTCACAGACGAATATAGTTTTTCTGGGGAAAAGATTATTAATTTTCATAATTACCACATATGGGCTGACGAAAACCCTCACGCTATTGTCGAAACTAGCCATCAAGAACAGTTTTCTCTTAACGTGTGGGTCGGAATTATTGGGGATTATTCAGAAGGACCTGATCTTCTACCTCCTCGATTAAATGGTGAGGCATACGTTCAATTTTCAAGAGAAGTGCATCCCGGTCTGCTGGAAGAAGTTCCTTTGGGCGTCAGAAGGCACGTTGTGGCTTCCGCTCATTTTAGTTAAGTAGCACGTCAGCGTTCAACTGAAACATATGCAAACAGTGGATAAGTCGAAGAGGACCACAGAATTGGCCCGCTCGATCCCCGGATCTCAATCCTCTCGATTTCTCTACTTAGGGCCATTTACAGCATTTGGTTTATCGTCCTCCTGACGCGATGTAGAGGACTTAAGAAACCGCAACAGCGTGCAGGGTAATAAGACACATTCCATGAATTATTTGAGCGAATACGTGGCTCAATGCGCCGACGTCTAGACACATGCGTAATGTGTGAACATTTACTATGATTTCTATATGTTTTGTTATTAATAAATTAGTTTTTTTATTCCCCTTTAATCATTTAATGCAGGTAGTGACGACAAAATAACAATAAACCCAGTTCGCATTTATGACGATGTATTTCTGTTGTTCGTAAAATAATTTTTTGTTTAGAATGAAACATGCTATTGGATATAAATTTTTAAATGGTAAACAAATAGTAAAACAAAAAGTTGCATTGGAAATAAATTTTAGGGGTTGCGTTTTCCATCCCTCACAACCATGGAGTAAACCAAATAAATTATTCACTAAGTTGGTAGTGGAATTTCAATATTATAGCTTTTTTAGTGCTTGTGAAAAAAACTGTTAAACAAATCTTATGTACCCCCTTTAAGGGGCTGTATCTTAACAAGGGATGCTCCAATGACGTTTCGTTATATGAAAGATCCTATCTTTTTTTCGATGAAGAATCACCCCCTTATATGTTTTAAACTTATTTAGTTACACCCTATATATATATAAGTTATAGACAACAGAAATCACTTCATTTGCTGAAGAGAGTCTATCAACGTAATGATGTTTCTAGTGTTTCAAATTTCGGTTTAACAGATTTGTTTTGTTAATCTAGTTTATTTTTCTTGCTTGGAATGGGGTATTTTCCAACTTGCTAATATTGCCTGTTTAATGGCTGAAATGGATTGCTTGTATCTAATTTGTAATGATGGCAGTGTTCCAATTTCAATTTTTTTCTGCCCACGTGGAGTAAAGATAGACTTTGAAAATCATCCCTTGAAAAGAACTCATTTAAATCTCTTAAACCTCCCGCCTAAGAAATCAACCAATCAAAAGTGATTTTTATGCCGGATGTAGATAGGATGTGACTATTTTAATTTGAATTGAGCGTAGATTCAAGATTGTCACGTTAATATTTTGCATAGTTTTTCTATAAAGGATGTAAACTTTATTTTATGTTTATTTAGTTTCCCTCTTTTTGTAGACTATAAATGTTATATTGCACAGCTATTCCATTTTTTGCATTGTTGTGTAATTAGCAGTTTACTCTGAGAATGTTTCATAGTTACTTTTCACAATTTTACTCGTCATTCGGCAACACTCGTCTTTAACAGCCTGTCACTAGTGTCATGCATACATAACCTCCCCTGGTGTCACGACTGTCACGGTATCTCATTTAACCAACATAGATCATGAAATGATGTAAACAAACATCTGTCAATATCAATACGAAGCGGAGGTTATGTCTGTAGATGGAGAAAAGGAGACGAGGAGAGGAGACGACAGGGTAAAGTTGTGACTTTACCTTGTCGTCTGACCTCCTTTTCTCCATTAAGGATAGCTCCACGAAAGACTTATTACGTCACGCTTAGATTTATTACGTCACAGCTTTGGCGCGAAATTTTATGTTTGAACTTTGCAGGTGCTTTTAAGCCACTTCGCGTTCACAGTAAAAAGTAAAAATGTTAGCTACATGGTTTTTGGAGACGTGTAATCAATATTCCGTCATAAAATTTTGTTCGGAAAATACCCCATTATTAATAGATGATACGGCCGGAAACAGCAGCTTCTTAAATTTCATGATTTTTTTATTTGTGCAAACATAGTAAGTACATAATAATTTATATGCTCTCCTCGATACTAATGATGGTAATGAAATCTCCGTTTCTGGCGTTTCTAGTTACCAAACAAGTTCTCTCTAACAATAGAAGGCCAAAGACATTATAACCATGTAAAAAATGGAAGATTATCATCTATCACCCACTATATTACCATACACGATACACGTATATATTTATAACGTGTTATAGATCTTGCCAATGCTGGTATATAAAAGCAAATTCATGAAGGTAATATACCATACAAACATACATGAATATTAATAAGACCGAAAATAATTAAATTCTAGCAAATTTTAATAAAAAGCATCCATGCATATCGTGACTGTGATGATTAAGGTTTTTCCAATGTGTATATATGTAATGTGGAATACATTCAGTAGCGTGCACAAGGATGCTGCTAAAAAATAAATTTGAAAACTGAAAGGTTTCCAGGCACAGAGAAAACGGCTAAAAAGAATCATAGCTAATACCCCTGGCAAGACATTTTTCAAAATAAATTAAACGTAAAACTCAGAAATCCTGTCATTCATAATTTCCTACTACTTACTGGTAGCTTTTCTTTCGTATCCTCTAAACCCTAAGCCTTAGATTGCACTATCTTGGAGAAGTCTAAATAGTCTGAAATGCGTGTAGTTTGTTATAGGTGTTCCTAACTTGCTTGCTTATGTCAATGATAATGTTTTTCTATTTATTTCAAGCTTGGCACATCGGTACTACCGCAGACGACTGCCTAAAGTGCGGGTGTTTCTTCTCAGATAAGCTACGTATGTGGCATGTGGCACAATCCGGTATACCGCATACGGTCTACCGCAGTTCACCGTACGGTGTTTCTCAAAAATAATAATATTAGACCTTGTGTCAGTCGCGAGTCGCCCGTATGGGTTAAAATACTTGCACAGTCCTCATACTGTCCTCATACAAGCTCCGGTAGGCATTTATACATTCCGTACATGTATACAGCACATAGCACAATCCCATTGGTCAGATTTGAATTTTGAACCGATCAAGCTCTGAGTACCATACGCGAGTATGTACAAAGAGGAAAGCGATTTAAGCGAAAACCGTTTTTCAACTATGTATTAAACTGCAGTAAACTTAATTACAAATTAAGTTATAGTAGGGTGTATAATTTTTGTCCTTCTTTACGAAATATTAAATGTAATAATTGCAAATATCTGGTGTATTAAGCTACCTAAGTATTAATCTTCAGTGGGCAAAGAAAACATACATTACTTACAAGATTAGAGACATTAAAGAATATAGCAGAACAAAAAAACACGTTATATAAAATCAGTGGGATGAACCATGCATTGGGTTTATTTGTTTTAATATTTTGGGATAGATTAGGAACGTTTTTTCTCTGGCCTCAGTCAATAGGTTTGATCTATATTTTCCAGGACTCAGTTCAAAATATTTATAATTAGGAGGTAATTTTGCCGCAGCATGCATGGCGATTTCAAACATATACGATTATAACATATATAACCACCCTCTCTCGCTGCAATCGCAAAAATTAAAACGAGAGTCCAGCCATAGCCGTACGTTTGACTTGCATATAACTATATTACATTCCATAAGTGCATACGGCACTGATTTACATTTCATACACGCGTATGGCACTCGAAGTTTAGCGCTCAACAATATTCAATTCCGTAAGTACATATGGCACTGATTTACATTTCGTACACACGTACGGCACTCGACATTTGATTGGTTTAAAATTCAAATCTGACCAATGGGATTGAGCTAGGTGCTATATACATGTACGGAATGTATAAATGCCTCCGGTAGCATGTAGCGCTTTTGGACATAAAATAATCAATTTTATAAAACCGCTCATTTTCCAAACACGTTACAGTTATTTGGCACTTGTGAATATTCCTGTTATGGTATACTAAGGTGTTAAATAGACATTGTCTTGGTAAGCTATTATAGAGCTCTCAGCCTCCGACTACAACCCACTAGACCTTAGAAAGGAGAAGGTGCACTGTTCAGACAAACCATGCTCTTCTAGGTGTTTGTATAAAATATGTAGAAGATTGCGCGCTTCCGTGCTTATCATTGTTAAGTCTTAAAACAAATTGGACTTCACTTTCAACAGCTTTAATGCGGGTTTTTAATTGTGCGTGTAGGTGTTCGCTGGTACAGCCTAAGTTCATCGACATAACATAACGCGGAGAACGACAAATGCCGAATATGCTGGAACTACTCATTCTCCATACAAGCAAATAAGGCCGGCATAGTCCTCATCGACCAGACGGAAGGCGATATTCATGACCGAGTTCTCGGCGCCTGGCAAGGTGAACATCGTCTCTAAGAAGGAAAAGCGGACCAAATATCAGGAGCTTCTCGGACAACTTCGTAGGCTCGGGGCATACTACACGGTCTGCTAGTAATGGTACATTGGATCACTAGGTAGCATGAGGCATAACTTGCTCTCTGCACTACTCAAAAGTGATTGCTCAGCTCACGGTGTGTGAATGGAACAGCAGCACGGTGTGTTGAAGCCCTGGTTTGCACCTTTTTTGTTTTTTTTTTTGTTTAATATATCATATTAATATGTAATAAACAAAATTCAGTGAATAATTAAAATAAAAAATACTTCACTATTTTATACTTATTCCCTTATTCGATTGCATTTTGATGCCGGATGTAGGTACTTATTTTTTACGAATTATTATATTCAGGTAGTGTGCGAATTTTATAAAACAATTCCCTATATATACTCAAGTTTATTGCCCATCAAATAAAATAAAAGATAAACAACTGACGGACACACGAAAACAACTACTTACATATTCAACAAAATACATTCACCTGAGTGACATACACTACAACTCAAAAGTTAATTCTGGAAATGATATCATCTTTGTGGCCTTTATCGAAATTAACAAGAAATTGTGCCACGGAATAGCTTTTGTTTTTTGCTAGCTAACATCCTAACTAACTAACGGTTATTCTGAAATCTGAAAGAGTTGATTGTTAATAAATCTAAAATGAGAACTAATAATACATAGGCTTACTCTAATATTGTCATTTTATGATATGATATAACATACAGTCTGCACTTCCAAGATGCGACAATACCACATCTCATTAGGGATCCGACAACGAATCATCAGAACACCTGTTTCGGAGAACATGATGATGATGATGCAAGTTTATATAGTCAGATGTCTTTACTTTTCTTGAATACTCCAATAATCACAACATTTACGTAATTGCTGAAACTTATCCAGAGGCATATTGATTTTCTATCTGGTTGATCGTAGCATGTGTGGCTGGCATCACAATCACCACAATCCTTTGCCACTGACCGCGTACATCGAGAGATTTTTTAAACTTCTGAAATTATTTTATCGAACACCTACAAACTTTGCAAGGCTGATAGTTTTAGAAACACTAAAATGCAGTACGCGACATATTCATTATTATGTATTTTATATAATCAGAGTTACAAGCAAGTGTTAACTGAATAATTTTACTCTATTCTTGAGTATATTTTGGACAAGGACTGTTTTATAAGATGCACTTATAAATTACTCAAACGCAGATATAGTCACCAATAACGTCACCAAATAACGAAAGCGTTCAGATTTATAAAATAATCCAAACATTGTAAATAATGTTTTAAAAAAGTTGCTTGTTCATAAATCTTGCACAGTTGTTGCAATATATACAGGGTGTCCCCGAATTTCCTTGACACGTAATATTCTCGTAACAAAAAAAAGTTCAAACGAAAACTAAGTGGAATTTTTGAAAGTACTATATGGTCTATCATACTATGCTTTTGAAAAAATGTTTGTGCTTCAACCCTTAATATTCACCCTCAACGTTTGCTTTCCAAATAGCACCAAATGGTTTATTCTACACAGATTCATTATTACTTATATTAGTTAATATCTTGGAGTACTGCATACTGTTGAGCAGTAGTGTATGTTAAATGCCTACGTAGGAGATGTCGCTAAGAAGCAGTTCTTTTGAATTTTCTTTGGCCGAACAAAAATAAACAATAGCGGTGGTACCAAAAGCAGAGCCAGTATAATGCTTGATGATGGGATCTTGTCGTTCCTGAGCTCCTTATCCGGGGTCAATATAAAGGGATACGTCATGCTACTTATTTAGGCTTATTTATGATTCATATATCTTCATTCAGTCCCATCCGTCGCAATGTATTTGTTATTTGGTATATCATGATAGATGCATGCCTATAATTCTCATCTGTCTAGTTTTCAGTCTGTCTGTGTAGTGATTGATAAGCAATGTCAATAGTATTCCAAATTCAATTTACTATCAATTAGTTTTATAATTTCAAAAGGGCTGCAGAGTGCAAGGCAGCCAGAATACTAGTAGGCTTTTTTTGATTTAAATGAATATAGATATTTTTATCCATTAGCCAGTAAAGCGCGTTAGCGCTTGTATCATTACATTTGAGATTTGAATAGTCTAGGGCAAGGGTCTGCAACCTTTTTCGGACGGCGGCGGCGGGCCATTTCCAAATTTTTATGCGGGCCGCACATTCAAAAATGTAACCTAAAAATCATTGAAATTCAATCCACTTTTTGTTTTTTAATATTGTTCGATAATTCATTGAAGTCTGGTTGTGTTTGGGATACTATGATTCTCGACAAGTTTTTGTAAATTTTAGTTCGTCAATGCGTCAAACTGGTTCTATATTTTGATTTTATGAAATTAATTCTCGAGAATGTTTGTTCGCATAAATAGGTGCTTGAAAAAATACTCATGCTCTAAGTTTTGGCATTGATTAAGGTATACCTTAATCAATGGTTTTGGTGCTTTGGCGGGCCGCGCAAAAGGTTGCAAAGGGCCGTACAAGACCCGCAGGTCGCAGGTTGCCGACCCCTGGACTCTAGCGGAATGCAGCAACAAAATCTTATAAAAAATCGCGCGTCAAATGGCTGGACCCCACAGATTCTGGGTAATAAGAAAAGTTCCCAAATTCCCCAGCGAAAAGGGGAATAAGCGTTTTAGTGTAGGTTTTTATACGGCACTGATTCTATAAATTTGTATAGAGCAGTATGAAGAGCTAAAAATATGACTTATTCGAGATAGAACTCACTCCAAAATAACAAAAAAAATGCAGCGTTTTTTTTTGGTTGACTGTTTTTAGATGTCTATTCCACCTATCCTTCCCCGCCCCAAGTCGACTTCCTTAAAATATTCTTTTCATCTACGGCGTGGGAAGTAAAAACAGAGAAATTGTCATCTAGAATACATGAATAAAAAACTATACAGTTTTTCAATTTCCGTAGTAGTAGTAATACTCCAAATTTCAAAAAAACTGGCGAAGCGCTTACTGAGATCAGGCTCTTAGAAGAATGCCAACAGACATCAGATAAACGGAGAGTGCCATAGATTTTCGCGATTCCCCAATGTGTGAAATTAAAAAAATATATTGGTATTATTAAGGTACGCGCACATAAATCGGCATCGGACGGACGGGACGGATGGAACGGCCGGTACGGTACGGATTTTTCATTGGGGTATCGAACATATCTGATCGGAATCGACGGAAGAATTGAAAAGCGGTTGCAAATATGTCTTCGAACGGTGACGAGTTGGGTTCTGGAAGAAGGAAATTTTCAAAAATGTAGAAAGCGTAGCGTAGACGGGTGTGGGTTCGTGAAGTATGTCAGAGAAGGGCAGTTTTTGGGGAATATGTACATCAATTTTCGGACTTAATGAATGACGAAAAAAGGTTCTTCATTTACTTCAGAATGACGCGTTTTAAATTCCATTCTCTACTGGAGGCCATAAGAGAAGCCATTACTGACCATTACTGAAGGAAATTGTCCATCTCGCCCGCCTATTAGAGCAAAAGAAAGGTTGATGGCAAGTAGATACTTGCCAAATGCCTCGGCAATCTCCGATCCGCATCGCACATACGTCGGTATCGGCACGCACGGCACGCGTCGGCCGGCATTTAATCCTAGTTGCTATATTCTCGCCGGATTTTGAAAAATCGATGCCTACCGTCCGCACATATTATGTGCGCTGGTCCAATAAATTTAATAGAAAGCATTTTTCTCCGATCCATACCGTCCGCCCGATGGCGATTTATGTGCGCGTACCATTAGTGAATAAACCATGAACATCATTATTGGATTTACTGAGCTTTTTACTTTTTTTATCTCTCCGCTATCAGTAAACTGCTCACCTACCGTAATAAAAGGTGACAGAGATCGACAGGTGGCCCAAATGAAATTAGTGACTTCAAAATAGCAGATTTTTCCCTTATTTTTGTCCACCATTCAGAACATTAATTTGTATCCTATGGATACCAACGTCTTCAACGTACGAAACATTAGTAAATGTGGATGTCCTTTTAGCCTTGTGAATTCAAAGACAAATACATCCCTGAAGAACCGCTTCAACAAAACATATCTAACAGTGGTACTCCATTAGCCCATTTCATTGTTTTGATAATTAAACCGCAATGCATGATAACATCAGATGCAATTGAGGTCAGACAATCCATTGGCCTACTTGGGAAGGTACAGACTACTTTATCTTTATACAATTTATTTGCAATTGCAAACGCTTTGTACTGTCTAGGATGGCCAACTAGCCTGTATTTTACACGTCGTGTTTTTGGTCAATTTTGGTCGTGTCTTGTTTTTTTAATGCGAACGATACAAAGTCATAAATAAAAATTAAAAATTAAGGATAATGCCCGATTAAATAATATTCTAGCGATTTTATATGTAACAACTGCAAATACTAAATTTTATTATACTGGTTTTTTATTTTCAATATACATTCATATAATATACCTAATATGTATAGATGAACACATATGGTCAGTCATCGTAAATAAAACCTCGATATAGGAACAATTCAAAAAAATAGACGTTTGATGTTCTAAGAATATGTTCGTAAATAGTGGAACGAATAGTTCTAGCAACTATGACTACTAAAAGTTTAATGAATAACCACTTAACTAATATATGCTTTTCAGTCCAATGTTCCAGTTTGACAACAATAATTATTATAATAAGTTCAAGTCCAGTAGCGGAGAATACCTACATTTTGATATTACTAACTTTATCCATTGATTAACACATTTAATACTTTAATCAATGCTTTATCCCAGTATATCTTTAATAGTCAGAGAAATGAAAGATGCAATTTTAAAACTAAGTGTGTTGTAGAACGGGCCATGGTTCATATTTCAGTGGAAGTTGTGGGAGTGAAGTAGACCAACGTTATACCAGCTTGAGTCCTCTGATGGCATGTTCCACGGACGAAATTGCGTCCACCCGGCATGCTACCGTGACCCGGCCGATTAAACCCAGTTTCCTCTTTTCTTACCTCCAAGCCCTTCTACTACTCACGGAACCTTCGTCGAATGACATAACAACAGGAGTGTAGGGCTGGCCGAGTTCGTTGATCTCGTGGTTTAATTGCTGCTTCTACATTTTTCGCTTTCTTTAGCGCTCAGGATTTGCCTCCCAGGCAGTGGATGCTCGTCCTATAAATTTGTGGGAGATTATCAATGTTATCTGCATTCAATCTCCCGGTAAGTTTGCATAGGCTTCTTGTCTGTATGTACGCCACCACTCAAACTCGAAGAACATTATATTCCGCCGCAGCTAATATCATCTAGAAATATTATAGATTAGCTCTCCACAATGGCAGCACTGATAATCAGGAGCTCTTACCCTTTTGCGATAGACGCGGAACGAGCCATGTGCGGTTACAGCCCGCGTCAGGAAATAATCTTTTTGTCCACTGCGAAAACTCAGTTGTTTGAGACAAAGACGTCGCCAGCCTAGGACCTGGGGGGGGGGGGGGGGGGCAAGGTAGTAGTTACAGGACCGGAACCCCGGTACAATTAATATACCGGAAATTTTTATAGTTGGCGAATTCGAATTGGGCAATAAGCAACAAAGCTTATGATAAAATACTCAGGTTTTCATTTAGGCCCTTGGTTTGAGACAATTATGTGGTGCCACTTCTCTATGGTTCGTTGTCTGCTGTATTTCCTCTCAGTCAACCCTTGTGAGACGTAGTTGTCTCTTTTCTCTTCGGCTAGCGGATGCAAGCGTGGTGTCCCTGTCACCATTCACAAGGATTTACTAGATACTGTGCGGTAGGCACTGGCTATGCTCAGAAGTGCCGCCTGACGCTCCGTAAAGGACAATCGACTGGACGATTCCGGTCGGGAGTGCTCTTTTCCTACTGCTGGGTCCCCCAGTATTCGGCATCAGTCTAGAAAGTATTGATATTCTAGACTCTGCCTTCTGGGTTGACTTCTTAATGTGGTCTGAGAAGCACATCTCGTTGTCTATACAGGGTGGGCCAATAGTGCGTGGACGGAGGATTGTGGGCTTACTAAAAAATATTTCAAAAATCTGTCACTTGACCATGGTAGGGACTCTTGAGGGCTATAACGTACAAATATTTTCACTTAAATTTTGACGTTTATACAGGGTGATTCATATCAAACTTACATTTTTTTGAATGGAACTCCCTATATATTATTGCATATTTGGATTCCTTGGTCAATTCTAGTGTGACTTTATGTATCACACATGGAACTTTAAACAAACCGTTTAGGCGCAAATCACCATTCTTGGTATAAGCAGGTATCAGAAGAAAATTGAATATCGCAGCGATTATAAAACTTAGCAGGCCTTGACTTTCCGGTACGACTAAGGATGGAATGCATCATCTTAGGTCGGACGGCTAAATTTGAACTCTTTTTTTAGTTGGAGAAATCAGAGGATAAATTAAGGAAACTGCAATCACAGATAACTTGATTTTTTCAAATGGGAATGCCTATTTTGGCTTAAAGAATCAAATGTAAAATTTTATTACTTTTCTAACGATATAGCATTCTTGATATCAATCTTTTTTGGTTTTCATTTTATTTCAAATTTTCAGTCAAATCGGCGTTTGCAAGCATGTAAGCATCCTAGCAGGCCATGAAAAATAAACAAAAGCTCGTTAATATGGAAGAAAGCAACTAACTCAGTAGAAAGATGCAAACTAACTAGAGCAACGAGGCAAGATTATGAAAATTCCTTACAACATGTTAGTTCTAACCAGAAATAATAGCGGTAACAAGAACGCTCATTTTTCACAGCCTACTAGCTATTAACCAATTTCCAAAGTCAGTAAAAAAATATTTAATCAAAGGAAAACTACTAGTGATTGTTGCTGGCAGTAGAATATCTATGTCTTCTGAATAAATTTTCACATTTAATGCTATAAAAATGTAGCCATTTCCGTAAGTCAAAAGTAATGATACCTCTGACTGAAACCCTTCAAATTCTTCAGTAGGTACTTCTACTTATTAGCAAAACCACGGAAAATGAAACTTGAACTGCAGTGTGTTTGAATTGTAAAACATAATTTAGTTTGCAGAAAACTACATGAAATAAAGACAATTACAACATAGCGTATTTAAAAAATTCTAGCAATTATTTCGATAGATGTTCAGAATGCTCCAGTTGGAGATATCTTCACTTTTGACATAACTAAATTGAAATGACTATTTTTTATCCCATTAAATATGAAATTTTATTCTAAACATGTTAGACTGTAAGCAAAAATCGCTGGTAGTTTTCCTTTTGTTTCAAAATTATTAATCGTTTTGGAACGTTGTCAAACTCTGGTAGACCTCAATAGCTAGTAGTAGACTGTGAAAAACAAACACTTCTGTCATAGCCCAGCTACTCATTGACATTAGATATCTTGCAGCTGTTGTATCCGGTTAGAGCTAATATGTTGTAAGGAATTTTCATAATCTTGCCTCGTTGCTCTAGTTAGTTTGCATCTTTCTACTAAGTTAGTTGGTTTCTTCCATATTAACGAGCTTTTGTTTATTTTTCATGGCCCGCCAGGTTGCCTGCACTTAGGAAAATAAAAAAACACCGATTTGACTGAAAATTTGAAATAAAATGAAAACTAAAAAAGATTGATATCAAGAATGCTATATCGTTAGAAAGGTAATCAAATTTTACATTTGATTCTTTAAACCAAAATAGGCATTCCTATTTGAAAAGGTCATGTTATCTGTGATTGAAATTTCCTTAATTAATCTACTGATTTCTCCAAGTACAAAACGAATTAAAATTTAGCCGTCTGACCTAAGGTGACGCATTTCATGCTTAGTCGTACCGCAAAGTCACGGCCTCCTAGGTTTTATAATCGCTGCGGTATTCAATTTTTTTCTAATACCTACTTATACCAAAAATGGTGATTTGCGCCTAAACGGTTCGTTTAAGGTTCCATGTGTGATACATAAAGTCACACTAGAATTGACCAAGGAATCCAAATATGCAATAATATATAGCGGGTTCCATTCAAAAAAATGTATGTTTGATATGAATCACCCTGTATAAACATCAAAATTTAAGTGAGTATATTTTTACGTTATAGCCCTCAAAGGTCCCTACCATAGTCAAGTGACAGATTTTTGAAATATTTTTTAGTAAGCCCACAATCCTCCGTCCACGCACTATTGGCCCACCCTGTATAGGCTCCTAAGTACGAGTACCTTACGGATTTACGGGAGGCTATCCTTCTGGGTCTAAGTTGAAAATTCACCTCCTGCCTCTTTTTCATATATTCTATTAGTATCACTGCCTCGGTTTTGTTTCAGGAGCTAAATCGAGCTGATGATCCTTGCTTCAGTCATCAATCTTCTACAATGCCCGGTTTACCTTGCATGAGAGGGATAACTCGTCCTTGGCAGCCGACCAACTGATTATGCGTACACTCGGACCTATATGTAACTACGACGTCACTGTTATCTTCTTACGTGAAATGGGGTGTACATTCATAAATTTTTTGCACTTTGGAAACCGCTGGCGCTGTAGGGGCGATCGCTTGCTTCAATTTAATGTAGTTCCTATTTTAGTGCAATGGGTCACAGATTATTTCAGTTCACGGTAACAGACACAACCTGTGTCAAGTGGTTTGTGGAGCACATTCTCAATAACAAAAAAAAATGACAGACTTACTAGATTCTCAGTTCTCCCCACCACCCCAATTTCACCGCCATACATGTGGGCATTATAATAAGTAATCAAATGTTATTGGGTCGAAGTGCGGCAAATAAGTTTTAAATATGTTTGGGAGCAATTGAGTAATAAAAAAATACGCGGATAAGGTCAATAATGATAACAATAAATATATAATTTTGAGTTGTTTTACCGAGGTTCAGGTAGATTTCCTTCATAGGAAGAATTACTACTATTTGGGTAAGGGGAGGGGACCCCCCTTAGGGGGGTCTGTTGCATTTACTGGAAATGGTCCATGTAACGTTGTCGCTTTTGAGATGTGATTTTATATATGCATACTATACTATACACTGTTTTTCATTCTGAGCAGCTTGCTTGTTTTGTACCATTCTTATCCTTAAGTCAATAAACTCAGGGTAAATAGCCATTTAATCGCGTCTTTACAAGCAGTTATTTTATACTTATACGAAAAAGGCTGATGACCTTGGAATGATCCGCGTAATAATATTACGCATTTTCGTATATCGGTTTACAAGGTGCAGAAATTCTCAATAATATTTGGGTATTTAGAAAATCATATTTTGGTGGAACCATAGATATAAATATAAAAGGGTAATTTACCCCCTGAAGAAATTAACCATAACGATGATCATGCCAATTATGAACCACGTCTATAAAATTGTTTCCTCGGCATACTTGACTTATATTATCTCGACAATTCATGGTTTTGACTTCATCAAATACTATTATGGCCTCATAATTTGGTTGTTTTTTAAATAAAAAAATAGAATTCTCAAAATAAATACATTTCAGTACACAAATAGAAAGTATATTTAAAATTTGCAGAGAAATCGAAATATCTCGGAAAGTGATGAATGTAGGTATGAATATGAAATACTATACAGATATGAAAGAACATATTGAAAGCAATTTTGGTATAATAGAATATGGGGGTTACAAAAAAAAAGAGAGAAAATCTATGTTTTGCATTCTACCTCACCCTGTATATAAATATAAGTAGGCGACTTTTTTTAAAGCCTGTGTTAAAACTAGAGCATATTTTTCATCTTTCCGTGTAAAAAAATAATTCTTGAATCGTTAATTTTCAATATACAGTACGTTCATTTGACAGCGATTTGAATACAGGAATGGTCATAACTTTATAACTTTTGAAATACTCTGTATAATGTTACAATACCTTATACCTATACCTTATATTATAAGTTATAAGCACGAAAATCATTAGTGTAATCTAAATATGGAAAAATATAGAGGGTGTCTCATTTAAAAAAATATATGTTTGCATCACCACGTAGGTATGGATTTATGGATTATGGATTATGGATCATAAATTAAAATATATTAAATATTTAAAATGTTTTCTGAGCAAGTAGCATATCCTTGGCTACATACTTCTATACACAACTTTTTTCGCTATCTTCTGCAGTATAGTGGAGCTGTCGATCGATTCGGTACTAAAAACTCACCCTGTATATGCCTGAAAGCACCAAATTTGTTCTTCGCCGTTAAATCGAATGTCAAGTATAAATGGCAGCAATGTATCAGATTATTCTATTTTGCTTTTTTACTTTTATTCGTACTACATCTATTGAAAAACAAAAGCAAAAGCCAAAAAATGAAGTTCATCAATTTTTCTTGTTCATTAAATTTCACAGCAAAATAATAATATTAAAAGTTATGCTACATACATACAAAGTGTTTCTATAACAGAGAATTAAATTAATAATGTTTTAATTCCTGTTGTATTTTTGTTTTTACTTTAGAAATCCGGAATTCTGTCGAAGATCTTGGAGTAAAATATATAGGAACAGATAGTTTCAATCTCACTTGGCCACCCCAAATTCGTGTGTCGATATCACCAAAATTCAATAATTACTACTAATTAAATTACTATAGTTTTACGCTCTCGTTCCAAGACGTTAAAATTAAATAACATTCATACAAACTCACATAATAAACAAATAAGTATATTGAATATATACAGTTGATCTTGATGTTAATCTGGTATTATAACCTTAACGGATGTGGTTTACTTGAATATTCATTAAATGTTGTCACTTTTTACATGTAATCAGAATAAATGAACTAAGGTTGAATTATGTTTAATGATATTCAGTCCCTCTTTAGTTTTGGAGCCTCTGTATATTTAACCTGGATGTGCTTAGGAAGTCCAGGTGATAGAAATGGTACAGATTTCTGTGTTTTGTAGAGACCCTTAACCCTCTCGTCGACACGCCTTTGCTACTCATAGCAAACATAGCCGGATCACATGCCGCAAATTATTTTATTATACAAGAGGATCTTAATTGGCATAACATTACATCGATAACATACATATACATACATTTATATGACTAACAACAGACCACGTCACCACAGGTATCTTCGGATTGATTTTCCAGTTTTTGATTTAATATAATACGATAATACGAGTTTTTTAGACATCGCAAATGTTGATATATTCAGCTGACTATCTTTACCGGTTTGTCGATTTTTTAGTCTTTATACTCTTTATCTAACAACTGAGTTCCAACGACCTTTTTATCATTGTCGCATATTCAGTAGCAGCTAGTGGCTAGTGTGAAAAAATAAATCGAAGTAGGATCGTCTCGTAATCTTGCCAGTACAAAATTCTATTTGAGTAACTGGAAAAGTTTATTTGTTATTAGTGTAAAGTGGTAGCTCGCCCATCGAGTACTGAAGTTTGTGGGATTTAGGTATTCTAGAGTGAGCGGACTCGTCACACTATTCAGTAGTCACCTTCCTCCTTCACATATTTCTCATTTTTTATGGGGCTTCAATTAGCGGATCTAACAGAAAAGGGAGAAAACCATATCGGAATCTACCATAGGAATCTACCTTGAAATACCTTTTTTGACAACCATGTTACGCTGAAGCCGTGCATACAGCATTGGAGGTACTGCTGAATATCCCACCTCTTGATATTTACATAGAAGGAAAGACAAAAATGTAAATGACTTACATACACAGAGGGAGAGGCAAAAATGGTTGCATACAGTGCCATGACAACTGATTTTACCACCCCGCCATGAAACACACCACTTGACAACTCGCAGTGCGACATACAGGCGACATACTTGAGATGCCACATTGCCATCCTACAGGATGCCAAGAGTCGTGGACATTGAGATCCCATACAAAGTCAACTTGAGTGATCGGAATGGGCTCTAGGAGAATCCCGACATATGTCAAATAAGATTACCTGGTACACTGATGGGTCCAAAAATTCATCAGGTACAGGAGGAGGCATGTAGTACGGTGGTAAGTCTGGGTGGAACATAAGTATCAACCTAGGTAAACTGACTATCGTGTTCCAAGCAGAAATAACTGCAATTATGGAAAGCGGCAGAATATGCATAAATAAAGGATACTACAAAAAGGCTATCTATGTAAACACATACAGCCGGGAGGCTCTGATGGCCATGGCGAGTAACCACTATATTTCAAAAATAGTGTGGGACTACCATAATGCCCTAAAGACATTGGCGAAGACCAACAAAGTAACATTATTTTGGGTGCCTAGTCAAATAGGAGTGGGCGGTAATGCATGAGAGAGCCGACAGGTGTGGCAAGGAAGGCGAAGACATACAACATGGTTCAGACAACTGTTACCAGTTGGGTGTCAAATGAACACAGCAGAAACGCTGAGACAGAGTGGTGGGGGATTGTTCAGTCTAAGAGGATGCTGAGGCTGAGGGGACCTTGTGTTCTAATATCGCAGACGCTCTCAGACTGAGCAGGAATTAACCACGCAAGGCGGTTGGATTTATAACTGGCCATTGAACGTTCAGTACACACTTCAAAAATCTGGGGATTGAAGTGGCAAACCCATTATGCAGGAAGTGCGGTGAAGCATAGGAAACAGCTAAGCATGTAATCTTCGACTGTTCTGTCTTGAGTGAAAGCATCAGGAACTCCTATCTGAATGTAGGTCAGTGAAGTCAAGTGAAGACAGGAGAGCATAGTCCAATGCATCTCACGGTTCGCAAAGAACTTAGGATGGGTCTCTGACTGATCCCTTTGACCGGGGGTACACAATACGCCTTAAGGCTGAGCGACAACCATTAGGTCCATTAGGGTAACTCAAACCTAAACCCCCTCATTCTAAAAAAAGCCGTGCATAAACTATATGTTATCTGGCTTTGTGAGAACTTTTTTTGGCGCTGTAGTTACATTGACATTCTTGTTAGCATCTTTCTGATAAAAGTTTAATAAATACAAGATGTTTATTTACAAATCAAAAAGTTCACTTAATTTTATAACTACACATAATCTGAAAGGGTGATTAGCACCAGGATTCCCGACCAATACTTTTATTGCTTTTTCACTCCATATAAATTCTCTAGTGATACTTTAGAAAATTATCCTAAACAAGGATATATTCTCTCTACTTTATAATAATACAAACATGTTAGATATCTAGCAATTATATCTGCAATCTTTTGATAACCCATCATCGACGCAAAACATCTTTAGTCCCAATACGACTAAAAAAGACAATGTATCTGCATATGTGTTTGAGCATCAAAGATGAAATTATTCTCTTTAGTTTTAAGTATTTTAATGTTAACCTGAATAATAATTGCTCATACATACGACATTTGCTAATCATACCAAATTTTATTTTATTCTTCAGCAGTTCAGTGCACAAGATGAAAACAGTTTCGACATGTAGTGCCTTATTTAATTTTTAATTACTCCCTTTGTATCCCTTTTTAAGGTTCCACATTGTTTACACCTTAAAATCTTAGCAGAAAATGCACAAACGAAACTCGGTGAAACTAGATCACAATTTATCGACAAAAAAAAGTTTTAAAATAGATTCGAAAGATTTCTTTGCCTTATATGGAGAATTTAATTTTTTTGTCCTTTTTATTTAGAATAACCATAACTTTTGGAGCATTGCATGCATTCCGTTGAAAAAGAGACACTAATAAATCAATTGCTCCTATAAACAACGGTAGTCCAAAAAAAAAGCGAGGAAGCAGGATGTAGCTAGAAAGCATATAAATGGCCGGGACAACAAGATCAGCATAAGTTAAATACATTTTTAACCTTTTAACCTTTTCACTCCAATACCAATACCTCATATATAATGTGTTCGTTACTTTCGAGGTGGTTACACTTGTTTTGATGGTAGAAATGAATAAATAAATTAAAATAAATAATAATAGCTAGATGCTGCTAGGCGAAAAAAAGGTCGGCTAAAAAAAGCAAATAAAATTCAAAATTATGTATTTTTTTTTAATTTTAGACCTTTTTTGGAACTACATTTCAATTTTATAGGAAATACTCCCCCTTGATTCCCACTCAATATCTTGTCTAACAAAAAAACCACAACGTAACTATATTTAGCACAAGTTTTTCTACATGACGTTCAGTCGAAGCACCTGATGATCAATAAATTATCATCGCTCAAGTACCCTCTTTTGCAACATCACTTTTTGCTCAGACACTTCAATTTAATGTCTTGTAGAAAAGCGACGATATAGAAAATAGAGATTGAGCTTTGAATTTTTTTTTATTAGACGGGATATTTATTGGAGGAGGATCAACGGGACTAGATAAAAAAGTATGGTTATAGGATAGGCCGTAGTTCACGCAAATGCTTCGACTTGCTGAACATTCAGAAAAGCTTGTGCTGAAGATAGAACGTAGTAGTTTTTTTATTACACAGGATGTTGTATGATGATATGATGATCAAGGTGACGAAACAAAAATAGTATGGTTATGGGGGCATTTCCTTGGAAATCAAAATTTAGTTCAAAAAAAGGTCTAAATGTTCTAAAAAACAGTTTTTTAAGATCACTGAATTTTTTGCCAGACCTTTTTTGCGCTAAGCAGCATCTGTGTCGTAGGCATTAATCATTATTAATGTTTTTATTTCAATAAAATGCACGCAATGCTGCCAAGTATGATAATTTCAAATAAAAAGGGCAAAAAAATAAAAAGTCAATGAAAGCCAAAAAAAAAATGAGATTTTTTAAAATAATTTTTATGTCGATGTCGAACTGTGGTCTAGTTTCACCAATATTTTGGTATAGTCCATGTTGAATAATACCAAAAGTTATATAGTTATATATATAGTTCCTATGAGTTACTATAGAATAACATATTTCTTATAGACACTACAATACCCGAAGATGGTTTAACTTAAACCGAAACTTAGTAAAACAAGCAATGTTTTATATGACCGCCAACCAGGAAACACCTACAAATTGTATTGTGTCTGGTATACTGATTAATAATAATAAACAACATATAAAGGCTATATCAGTTGGTAAATACCTGGAAGGGCTAAGGCCCCAGCGAAGACTCCAACTACCAGTACTGTCACAACTTCAACCTTCATATCGGAGTGTGAATTAGGAAAATCGCAGATGGTTCACTATAGCTCGTGCGTTGAAAACAAGTGGTCGTGAAATCACCCGTTGATCGTATCGTGTCGAAGCTCGATGTATTCTGCCGGCAACCGGCGATTACCTGCTGATTTTAAATCAGCCGCAGAGTGGCGCTGTCGTCTTCTTTTCCTGCTGCGATTCGTTCAACAGGATCCGATACTCGCAGAACGTTGAGCTTGAGCGCCGGAATACAAAATCGGTCTGAATTCGGAAACAGGTAAGTAGTGAGAGTGCCAATCAAAGGTAATCTTTTGATACTTTTGATAGCTACAAAAAAGGATCGCGTCAAGTATATTCACTTCTTGCATACTTTCGGCTGATCCCAGATTATACAACTAATTTCATTGATTCAGCAAAGAACAAATTTAACCCTGTACATCGCTCGTATCTATTAAACCTTAATTACCACTCTGGGATCTATGAGATATGAGACCCTGGCATTATTTTAAATCTGCACTACTTTTTTATTTTGAATAGTATACATATATATCTCGTATCCACCCCCAATTGGCCCCAATTTGATTTACTTTGAATTTGTGGTTCTTGGGTTTTTAGGCCGGCGTCGTTTAGCGTTAAAATACTGAGTATTTTGGAAGTCGCCGAAGTGAAATAGCTTCTGAAGATGCCATCCACTCGTGGTGGCGAAACGTCAAACTTTAACGCTAAACGACGCCTGCCTAAAAACCCAAGAACCACAAATTCATTGGATGATGGCCGCGAAAGCCTTACACAGTATATTTGATTTACTTTGATATAGACTGTGCATGCGGTCCGATATGTTGGTTTGTTCAGATCTGTGGAGCCGTTAGCGTATGAAGTTAGCTTTGGATCTAATAGACCCCAGTATATTAAGCCGGCGCCACATATGCGGGTATTTGCCGAATATCAATATTCGCCATTTTTTCAACCTTGCATATGTGGCACCAGATTTATTAGCCAAATAGCAAATAATCGGGGTTCGTTGAACGCCGAATACCGCACATGTGGCGCCGGCTTTATATTTCAAGTGCGCAGTTTTGTTGTTTCATTGAATATTTCCAAAAATAAAAATATCTGATCACGGCTCACACCACCCTCTGACCTAGAGAACTAAAGTCTATCCACTGAACACATAAGAGATAGACCAAAACATAAACAAATTCGATCGCAATCATTACGTAAACGCCGCATTACAGGTGGACAGAATAGCTCCTATTGGCCTATTCGGGTGGGTGTAATGGCGCCCGCCCACCCCAATCGACCAACAGCCAACAGGAGTTGTTCTGTCCACCTGCATAGCGGCGTTCACGTAATGATTACGATCAAATTTGTTTGTTCTTTCTTTTATGTGGATAGACTATAGAGTTAAAAATTCAGAATATTTTAGTTGAAAATACAGAGGAGTGAGGAGGACCTTGTTGGAGACCCCTTGTGCCATTTTTGTGACTAACAAAGACTCAATTTGTGTGAACGGTAGTCAGTGGCGGATTTAGAGGGGGCGAGGGGGGCGTACGCCCCCCTAGAGCTCTATGAAAGCACGGAAGCATATCATATTTATATAAATACCAAAAGTTAACCTTTTTTGTTGCTCTCCAGACCGCGGCAGCAGTGGTTCGCCCCCCCCCCCCCACTAGAGCTGTAGTGGAAAGTGTATTGGAGGGAAACACGGAATATTTGTATAAATAGGAAAAGCTGCTTCGCAGTTTTTTATTTTTTTTTGCTCTTCAGAAAATTCTAGCGCTCGCCCCCCCCCCCCTAGAACAAATCCTAAATCCGCCCCTGACTGTAGTGCCGAAAGGTGAAGATGAAAAATTATCCATTAATTTAAAAAGGGGTACTTAATTTAGAGACATTACGAATTGGAAATACAGAATATTTTAGTTGAAAATGTAGAGAAGGACCTTGTTGGAGACCCCATGTGCAAAGCCCATTTGTAACTAACATAAAGACTCAATTTGTCTGAAATGTAATGCCGAAATGTAAAGAGGAAATTATTAATTTAAAAAAACGTACTTTAGAGACATTACTAGAATCAACAAAGCTTTGTTGTTTTGTCTTCATTCTTTTTTTTTCATTTATCAGTGTGTGTCTTAATTTTCGATTTGTTACATTTATGTAAACGGTTCGTCATGTATTTTGTTTATTTTTTATTTTTTTTAAATCTTATGTTAATAAAATATATTTGACATTCGAGTAACGAATTGACTGGATGAAATTGTCTAGTTACCTTTAAAAATTGGGAAAAATGACTTTGGAGTCAGACCCCAGTGTGATAATTGTGTCATAAAAAATAAGTGTGTATATTAAGGGTAAAAAGAAGTCAAATGATTGACTGAGTACCTACTTCCCACACATTACGATGATACCATTTTATTTTCCCATTGCATGAAACTGTAGCCCCTTGCAACCAAATCATCGCCCTCCCGCCCACAAAAAACAACCTTTCGTAAATAGTTGTTTGCATTACTCTCCGTAAGAAGATATAGTTTTGATTTTGCAATCATCAACTGACATTCCAATCACACAGCATGCCTGTTTTCCGTTATTTAGGAACAGATTATATAATCAGTATCAGTCTTTAAAGAGCAGTGAAAAGTGTTCCGGGGCTCATTTTGACCAGTCCAAAAAAATGCAGAAAATGATCAGAGATCCCTAAAGTACCCAAAAACAGAGTTTGAACGGCTTTTGTATTGCCTGTTTCTTTTTTAATTTAGTTTTACCGCAACCTCAAAAACCATAGACTTTATCGATTTCTACCACAGCCCACGTTACGGTTTAGAGATTTCATTGCTATCACTTTAATGATAAGTTACACACATTACATTTTGGTAAATGATCAGGAACCCCCTAAAACGCCTAAAAACGAAGATTGAGGAATATTTACATTTTTTTGATATCTGCTAATTACTCCGCCGCCCATGCACCGAATTTGAAAATTACAGCAGCATTACCAACTACGACCCCATACCCTATGGCATATCGCGACCCAAATTTCATCACAATCTATTAATGCAGGGGCTACTAGATTACGAGAAAAATGCCAACAGACCAACAAGCAGACAGACAGACAAACAGACCGATGGAAATGAGTGGTGTGGATTTTCGTTATTATATAAATATCATCAAACGCCCAGAAAGTGTATATGCATCTCAAAATTGAAAATATTCGCGATTACATTTGATTTGAACAGTTTATTGTACATTGTGCCTTCAGTCCAAATATTCATGTTCCATTCACGACCAGCCGTAAATTGGTCATACTGAGACAAGAAGTGTTATACCATATTTCCCCTAAACTACTTCAACAGATCACCCTGTTTTTAAAGATCATCATCGAAAAAATAATCTTCATTAGTACATACGTGTGGGAGGCACCGAATCATTGGTGTACTTGGCTTCTTTTTTCATGTCAGGTGATAAATTACATTCGGCAAAAAACATTGCTTAAACATGTACCTATGCAGTTTTTTAAACATAATCCCAGATATATTTAAGAAACTCAACTTTTCCAGATTTTTAAGGCTGGAAAGGTGTGAGATACGTCGACCAGCGTTCGACTACTTTTACATCTTTTACATTAGCCTTTTAGGATTCATTATAGTTTTTTGTCTTAAAAGTTGTGATATTACACTTTTCGATGAGGACGTCATGAAAAATATTATTTTCCAAACCTAGGCATTCGCTTCAAAATGCTTGACAAATACAACATAATAACAAAGGAATTAAAATTCTGATAAAAGTATAATCAAAAAGTTAAACTACCCCTTTTAAAGTTTTTCCTCTTTTATTTGGTATGTAATATCTAAAAATTTGTGGACTGTCGCAGAACAGTGATGTATTATTTGGTGAACTTAAAAATTGACAGATTACCTACCTGCTTTAATTATGGGGTTAAAAATACCACTTATTCCATACAGGCACTCTTGAGTTAAATGTGTTAAAAATGTATAATTATATACGATTCATACGAATTTGTACTTGAAAGTGTAAAATTCTTGTAAAGTTCAAAAGCTGTATGACTTGTCAGTTGACATTTCTGGTAATACCACGTAAACAAGGTGGCTAAATTATCAGGTAAAATCACTAGGCTCGAAAACTAGGGGCGCGCTTTGAAACTAAATGAATGGTTTTTGACTGCTTAAGAAAAGAAGTTGCCTACCAGCAGGACACTGAGCAAAGCAGGCATAGGCAAGGAATAATTGGCTTATCTGTCACCAAGAACCATTCCTCATTCCATTCATTTCCATATACTTCTGCTCCAGCACCCGGTTACTAGAGGCCTTCGAACTGTTCAACAAAACTAGTGTTGTTCACAAATCATTTTAACTTAGGCTTTCCATTAAGGGATTCAAATAATTATATAAATATTAAAAATGAAGTCAAGTTGATTCACTCAGTACTTCCCACACATTACGCTGATATCAGTTTATTATTTTCCCATAGCATGAAGGTACAGTCTGAGATCCCCTTGCAACCAAATCATCGCCCGCGCGACAAAAAAGCGTGTTATACCACAAGCTCGTTCTTTCACAGGTCAATGGATAGCCTATTATGAATACAAAACATTTTTGAGTTTCACGACCCCCCAGCTCTCAACTACCCTAATTTAACCCCCACCAAAAAAAAGCAGAAAATGATCAGCAACCCCTAAAATGGCTAAAAACGAAGTTTGAGCTGTTTTTACATTTTTAGTTTTTTTATTATTGCTGCGCCGCCACTGACACGATTTCTAAAAACCTTAAACGTTTTGCATCCTCGCCACGATAATAATGCCGTGTAAAAATTTCATTAAAATCAATCCTATAGTTTCCACGTTACACAATACAGAACGACATAAAGCAATATTCATATGTATACTTGTGTACGTCAAAAAATTCTAAGTCCCTTGGTTTCAGTAAATAGGCAAGGCAATGGTCAGATGGACCACGGCAATACACAAATGAAATCATATTAGAATTGGAAAAAATAGATATATCGAAAACTACTTGAAGAAGCTAAAATACTCTACAACAAGGACTTAACTTTCAACTCCAGTAATAGGTGTGGAAAGTGATGAAGCGTAGTCAAATTAGTATTAAAAAAAATGAGCTGAATACCACAAAAGGTTCTATAAATGATCCACAATTAACATAAGAAACTTTCAATCAACACTTTTCTGAAATACCCAAAAAACTTCGTGGACAAAATCCTGTCGAATTCTCCTTTTGATTTTGAATCTCCTTCACAAAGCTGCCTCTTTTTACTCTTCACACCGATAGGGGAGAGGAGTGTATTGTGAAAATTTTCGACTTTGATATAATACGCTTTTTGGGCGTGTCAGATATCTACGTAACGAAAATTCACGTCACTCATTTCCGTCAGTCTGTCTGTCTGTCGGTCTGTTTGTCTGTCTGTCTAGCCTCGTAATCTCAGAAACCGCTGCATCGATTGTGGTGAAATTTGGGCAGCGATATGCTGTGGGGTCGTAGTAAATGTTCGTATAATTTTGGAAATCGGTGCATAGGCGGCGGAGTAATTAGCAAAAAACAAAAAAACAGATATTCCATAAACTTCATTTTTAGTCGTTTTAGGGGTTCCTGATAGTTTTCTACTTTTTTTTGGGTTACAGTGAAATTAAGGTGGTTAGGGAGTGAAGTGATGTAAAAGTGGAAAATGTGTTGTATACATAATAGGCCATCCATTGATCTGTGGAAAATCGACCTAGCGGAATAACACACTTTTCTTTGCGGACGGGCGGGCTTTTGATGCTTTGGTTGCAAGGCTCAGACTATAGTTCATGGTATAGGAAAATAATAAACTGGCATCACGGTAATGTGTGGAAAGTCAATCAACTTGACTTAAATTTTTTCCAGTAACACAAAATGATGTACATACAGATATATTCAAAAACCTAAAAGGCTCTACTGCGTTTGCAAATGATGGCTTTAGTGCTTTAATAACAATCTGGTTAAAAACTGTTCTATGTAAATTTTAGCACCTCTAAAATATCTTTTAAGCCAGTCATTAGAAACTGAACGAACGACTTCCCAAATATTGTAAAATAGCGAAAATAACCAATATACAAATCTGGTAGCAATCGGAAAAAATATTCGAAAAATATGTAGCTAACTGCATTGTGCATTACTTCGTTTTAAACAAGTTTTTCAATTGTAATCAGTATGGTGCTCTCAACTACAAAAGCTGTGTCGAAATTTATTAACAAACTCTACGAATGTCTTGATGAAGGTAGGAAATGTCTTGGAATCTTTGATTTGGTTGATCATTCTTTACTAGCCCAAAAGCTTGAAGAATATGACATAAGAGGGCTGGAACTTAATGGAAGGCCACATTATATGGAGGTTGATAATTGTACTTCTAGTAGCTTTAACTGTACCATGGGCGTGCCTCAAGGATCCATTCTTGGACCATCTTTATGCTTAATTTTTGTAAATAACTTCCAAAACAAAAACTACATTATGTATGGGACCGACACAACACTATTGGTAACTTCTTCTAGCATTTCAGATGTGGTAAGCAAGCAATGCTTCTGAGCAACTTAAACAGGTATGTAGTTGCTTTCTAAGTAGTGGGTTAGTAATGAATGTACAAAAATCTCAGTTTGTGCACTTTAGTTTTAGTCAGCCTTACCATGATAGTAACCTCCTGTTTAGATATCTGCGTGGATCAATAAAACAAGACGATATAGTGAAGCTCCTACGCATTTACTCATCGGAAGACTGCAAATGGGACGATCACACTGGCAGAGTTTGTAAAAAATAAGACCAGAATCGTACTGCATCCACCAACTAAGAAATGTGACAAATCATTCAGTTGTTGTTAATGCATATATATTATGCATATTGTCATTCCACTATGTCATACTGCATAACAGTTTGGGACAACACGCGAAACGATTGTTTATTATGCAGAAAAGAGTATTGAGATTGATTGCAAGGGTTAACGGCAGAACCAGCTGTAGAGACGTTTTTGCCGGCATGCGCATAATGACTTAGATATGTGTCTACATACATACATAATATATGTTCATTTGAAGGCTTCCCACAACAGATTTAACGGAAACCGTTGATTAAAACTTTTTTACCAAAAGCTACTACCTCTCTTGTAGCCTCAGCCCGCCAGGGTCATCCCCTTAACATTTTTAATTGACAAGGGGTAGCGAGTAATATCTTGTTTCAAAGTTTCAAAGGTATGCCATCGTCCTTGATATTTTAAAATCGATCAATTAGTTTGCGAGAAAATTAGAAAAATCTTTATGCAAGTATCTTAATACCTGAGAAATTGTCTTGACCAGAGCACAACGCAACAAGTATCTTTAATACCTGAGAAAGTGTCTTAACCAGAGCACAACGCTTAAACATAAAACTTGTGTTAAAGATAGAACCAGGATAAAATGTTGCAATTGTTTTATCTGGCATGCATTTAGCTCATGTAGATGAGGTTAAAAAATGTGATAAAAGTATGTATAGCTATGCGTGGGTTTTTTTAATCAAATTTTGTTGAAAAAGAAGAAGGTATTACAAACATTTGTGTTTGAAGCTTAATTACTTTTTTATTGACTTAGGGCCGATTTTATCAACAGGCGCATTTTAACAAAGACTTTGACCAATCAGAGCAGCCCGTTCAAGAATATGCATCTGTCAAAGTACTCTGAAAACTATTGATTTCTCTTGAAGTTTACCTCAAAAAGGTTAAAAATGACATGGTTTATATACAATCGACCATTATGAACCATCTAGTATCTCTTCCAGTCTGATTTTCCATCCTAAATGGGTGAAAAATTGCATTTTCTTGTTTAACAAAAAGTTTAACAATTGTTAATTTCAACCAATCAGAATCTGCAAAAACTTTAGATTTGATCGCTGGTTTTTTCTTCTGCTAAATGATGATGACAAAAAATCAGGGTTTTGAATATTTTTTTTTGTGATGAATGGAGAGATCAAATATAAATTTTACAACAAAACTGTTTTTGTTTTCTTTTTTTTCGCAATAATTCAAAAGTTATATCAAAATAAAAATGGGTTTTTGAATCCAGAACCGAAAACACACCGACGGCTCCCGAACCCGTGTGACGTACTTCATGAAAATGCTTGTAACAGTTGTAACTAAAATGTATATTTGTTGCAACATAGGCGATGAATGAAGTTTGCAGCTCGAGACGAAGTCAACGATCGAAATAAATATCTTTTTGAATGTTTGAAATTAGATCACAGATCCCAGTAATAAAGTACCTAAACAAATATGTTCTGAGGCGATTTTTTCTCCCGCATGCTGGGCGGCCGAGTGGTTGGTTCGTGACTCAGCCCGTGCAACTACTTTTTTTTATTTTTATTTTTATCCAAAATATTAATTGGAATGCTTTTTACTCATGTCATAATTTCATTTTGACACCGCTATCAGAGCAATTGGCGATTGATATTGACGGATAAACTTCACTTCCACTGACTGAATTCTCCACCGCCTCCGGTACTTAGCTTTTGCAATATGTCAAGTAACATGTCTAATAAAATTTGATTCAAAAACATTTTCATGTCGATGATACAAAAAAATGTGTGTAACATGAGTAAAAAGCATATCGATGAATATTTTGGATAAAAAAATAAAAAAAAATAGTTGCACGGACTGGGTCTCGAACCAACACCACCAGCGATACCAAATCATACGATGTCGGCCACTATGCCACTCGGCCACCCAGCATGCTACAGAAAGGTCGCCTCAGAACATATTTGTTTAGGTACTTTATTACTGGGATTTGTGATCTAATTTCAAACATTCAAAAAGATATTTATTTCGATCGTAGACTTCGTCTCGACCTGCAAACTTCATTCATCGCCTATGTTGCAACAAATATACACTTGTTACAACAATAGTTTTGTTATAAAGCTTATATACGATATGATGAAAAGTGTCATCCAGCTTTGACGTTTTGTTTTCAATATTGATAAAATACCTACTATTGGACGATATTTATTAACCTAGCCCGCAATACCCAATAGAAAGCTTTTGCTAAATAACATCCAATAGGAAAGCTTTGTTAAATTCTTTGTTAAATATGCATGTTGATAAAATCGGCCCTAGTATATTATTAGACATAAATATTTTCATTTCTACAATGGCAAACAGGATCAGCTTCCGCACATCAGTGGTCCTGGGGGCATCTTCTATACAGGACTGAGGAGAAGGCTGAGGTTTTTGTTGATGCCATGGAATGACAGTTCCCACCCAATTATGATCTAGATAATGACGTTGATGAGGAATAACAAATCATAAGAAAGAACCATCAGGAGATACTTCGTCAGGGCCCATGACACCAGGGGTGTCGCTAACGTTGGTGAATACACTTCGGACGATTCTTCTTCAGAATACTCTTCAACAAAAGCTTCGCACATTAGCGGAATTTCATGAGGTTCCGCATTGTACACTAATGGAGCTCCATGGTCATATTAAAGGTGCGTAAAGCAACTGGAGAAAATCAAATCACCAACAATGCGTTGAAGCTTCTTTCGTCAAAAGCACTGACTATAATCAATGCGATGCTCAGAACACAAGGCTTTCATGAGGGGTGGTAGTCGGCTCAAGTTATCATGATCCCAAAGAAGGTGATCTCGATACATATTCCCTCAGGATTATAGTCCCATCAGTCTGCTATAACGGCTTCCTGTAAACTCACCGACAAGGTGATTCACCGCCAACTTTTGGATTTTTCGTCAGACCATCACGTGATTCCTGATGTGCAATGTGGCTTTCGATCCGGGCATAATGCATAGTTACAGGCAGTTAGGCTGGTGGAGCGTGTTACGAGGAGTTTCACCTTAAATAAAAGTACTGGCATCTTGCTTTTGTATATCTAGAAGGCATTTGACAAGATGTGGCATCCTGGCCTGCTGTATAACCGAATTCAAAAGAGCTTTCCTTTCTGGCTATTAAAACTTTAGAAGTCTTTCCTCGAAGAAAGAAAATTTCGGATCAAAATTGACAACATCTACTATATGGCCGGTGAGTGCCGATGTCCCTCAGGGTTCGGCCTTGGGACAATACTTATTATTCACTCTTTGTCCATGACGTCCACCCTTGCCTACGCAACTGATGTGAAGTCTATCTTTATGCTGACGACACTGCTCTTGGATACGGTGGCAGAAGTATTGGAGTAGGCGAATCGGTTGCTGAATAAAATGAACCGTTGAAACGCGGGCAATCTATTGTACGAAAAAACGTCGCACTCGTATACCATGGGAAAAATCTGTCAAGTATTTCGGTATCAGTCTTGACAAAGGGATGATCTGGAGGTATCACACTAAGCACTGAGGTATTAAAAACCAAATTCCAAATTACATTCCGGCAGCTGTACCCACTATAGTGTAGACATTCAAAATTAAGTTTGATGAACAATAAGAATCGGCATTATAGAACGCATGTGCATCTTGACGTTTTCTTACCAAAACGCACCCGCGAGGCTTGCAGGCTCTGCGGAGCAGAACCTTAACCATATTGATATCCCACAACAGGCGCAGCGACGCTATAGTAAAGCAGAATCGCACAGCAAACAGCAACCCTTTGGGACTAAATAGAGTGCGGTAAGGTAAGAGGTAACGTAAGACGTAAGGTAATAAACCTGTGGAATCAGATGAGAGTGTTGCGTTACTTCTTACGTTACACCTATAAACACTCTCATCTGATTCCACAGGTTTATTTTCTTACGTCTTACGTTACCTCTTACCTTACCGCACTCTATTTCGTACTTTAGTTGCGCGCATTAGTGGATTACCTACTAGAGCATATTCGCAAGGTCGCGGCTCGCTCTGTGAACTACAAAGATGCATCAAGCATTTAATAGAATTTAATAAAGTCAAAATTAGAGCATTTCACGAAAATCCCACATAGCACTGGATGATATGAGAATATTCTGTTCACATTCACTACGGACATTATGAACATTCTGAGAAAATTCTATGGATAATTAGAATATTTACAGAATATTCTTTAAAAGTTCGAAATGGGAAAAACACGCTATATTCCTAGAATATTCCGGCGAATATTCCGCAAGGATATTACATGAACAATCGTAGTAGAATGGTTTTGAATATTCTAGGAACATCTTGTCTAAATTATCTCATATAGGAAACATTTTCGTGGTATTGTGGATACTGTTCCAAAAATAATAGCACCTACTAGTGGCAGATGGTCACGAAAGTTAAGTGGTTAGACATCTCTTAGTCTAAAGATGTTTAAAATATAGTGTAAACACAGTGTAAACCTGTTGCATTTAACCTCAAAGTTCTACTCACATTTTATAATCTTATAATGAACCATACACCATAGTAGGTGATCATAATTTGGAACACTGTCGCACACTTTATAACAACTAGCAACTTTATTGTACAAAATTGGGTATAAATGTACGCCTTTCACGAACAAAACTCGTGAATCGCTAAAATGCCCGCCAATGCCCGCATCACATGTTATTACAAATCCAAGGTGAAGCACAGAACACTTGAAGCGAAGAATAGAGTGACAACCTGACAAGATTGACAACTGACGAATGAACGACACCATAGTCACCATATTATAAGATGCTCTCACTTTACCGTATTGCTGCCAATGGCTAAATCACTAATAAGCTTTTGAAAATTGGACATAATACTTATTAGGTATATTTAGAAGGATGAACGTAAAACGAATAGAACTAAATGAAAGTTTTTTTTAATTTCACTGAGAAAAGGTGCAAATATAAATTAATAATGCCTCATATTGAATATTGAATATTATTTGCCTACATACAGAAAATAGTTCTGTTACGAATATTACTAAATGTTCTTCAGAAAATAGCTACATATCTTGTTCTTAGTAGATGATTCAAATAATATTCTATGAAGAATATTACTGGTATATTCTGGAATAATTCAGACATTAAACGAATAATCACTGATTATCCTAAGTGGATAAAATAATAATATTCTATAAAGAATATTATTTTAATAATCCAGGATAATCAAGAGAAATAACGAATATTCTATGATTCTACTGAATATTCATGTAACATGTAGGAGATTTAAAGAATATTCATAGAATATCCGGTGCTATGTGGGATTAAACAAAATTAAACTCTCGACTATATTTTGAAAAAATTGCCGAAATCTGTTCTAAAAGATTTTTTTCGCCCTCTTTGCTCTCCACTATTCTTCATTACTTTCGTCTTCTCTTCTTCCTTTGACGTTCTTCTTGGATTCCCAGACCTGACGAACTCATAGGTAGTAGGTATTTACTATGCTGTGCTCATACTATGACACAAGAGCTAAGGCTAAGGTCCCACCACAGGTCCCACGGACCTCTCTGACAACCAACATTGACTTGATTTGACCACAGTCCACAGTCTATAAATATGCACTACAATAAAAATGCAATAAATATGCACCACAAATAAGGAAATATACATATTCTTCATCCATAATCCTATGTCGTTCAGAGATTCAGAGATGTCGCCACATATCATTACCTTTACGCGCCACCTATAAGTCAACTTACAAACTGAGGTACTGTTACGAGTATTGCTCAGAATATTTTCTACCGAACATAATAGGTATACTAAGAACAATATCCGACAGATGGCAACGATGGAAACAAATCAATCATATCCACAGCTGCGAAGTAAAAATAAGCACACGTTGAACGTTTGAACCACTAGCGCGACTAGCGCCACTAGCGGTCATAGCTTACTTGACAGGACAGGGGGGAGGGCATGAAAACTTGTCAGGAGGGGCCATCGACTTTAATGGGAGGGGCCATGGAAGATATATTGTAAATACACATTATAAGAATAATAGATATGAAATAAAAAATACGAAACAAAAATTTTTATTACCATCAGTAACATAAAGTACATTGTACGTATGTCGGTCGTGTCAACAGTTTTCTAATTTATTATAATTATTTACATTCTCTCAAACTGCAGATTTATTGATTGAAAATTTATGAATAATCTGCGGTAATACTCTCAATGACGATAGGTGTAATATTCGGTGCAAGTAATGTATTTATCTAATTAATAATCTAGACGAGATGATTAAGACTATAAAGAGAGGTTTCAGATTCGAAAGCGTTGCAAACATCCCCAAAAATACAAAAAGCATCAATAGCGCCGCAAAAATACACGTTTCTTAATGGTCTATCGGTAGGTATAGCGCGCGAAATTGAGAATCCAAGAAAAGCCGCATTCCCGTGTTATGTGGTGATCCGGAACGCGCTCCTGGCTGCCAGACGTTAGAACGCACCTTTAGCGGTCACGTGACCGAAGTTTGACATTGATGTCATCGACGGATGACATTTATAAAAAAATGTAAGATCTAAGTGTATGAGTGTATAGTCATGAAGTGACTTGATGAAGTTCAGATAAGTAATGTATTTGATTATTACTACATTCTATATTGTTCAGATATTTTGATACTTGTCAGACCATGAGTGACTTTCTATATTAATTTTCCATCTGTGATTCTGTACTACTGTTCTGTAATGCTTCCTTCCTTTCCTTTCATTCTGTGTTAAATTGTCAATCCGTTTTCACAAAAAAGATATTGTTCTGTGATGCTTTTGGTTGTTGTGTTTGGTCACTGGAATAAACTAATAAACTAGTGGCTTGTGATAATCGTTGCCATAGTTTTGTTGATAGTTTGTTTCAATAATTACGACATTGGATTGTTTTTAAAAAAACGTAACAAGCGGGAGACCAAAATTTCAACAGAAGGGTTTTTGAGTCTTTTTCACGAATATTTGCAGGTATGTTGTCTTTTGAGTTTGTATTATTAACTAATGTGGTCTGGCTACGATATTTTAAAGTGTTTCACAATGTATACTATACATTCGGGTTTTAAGACGACTTTAAATGGTGTTGGGTCTCTGATTTACGTCTACTCTAGGTAGGTCCTGAGGTATTGCAGGCCGGTGGTGAACAGAGTTAGCTCTGTCTTATTTAGATGTATCTATTTCAACTTTTACTGATCCCCTTTATTTATATACGATATTTATTTTATGGTTGTGGAAACCGTGGCGACTGCCGGGACGGCCTATTCACTTACCCAAGTTGGAAGTGGGTTGATTCGCGTGTTCACGAACTATACGGTTTCCTCTAACCAGCCCTTTTATATGTTGTTTATTGTTTATATTTATTTATTGATCTATTTATGCGCTTAGATACCATGCTTGCTATGCTGTTATGCTTGCTACGCTGCTATACTTGTGATGCTATGTTTATATTTTATATACCCTATCCCATTTACCCCCTTTATTTACTCCTTTATATGTTGTTTATTGTTTATATTTATTTATTGATCTATTTATGTGCTTAGATACCATGCTTGCTATGCTGTTATGCTTGCTACGCTGCTATACTTGTGATGCTATGTTTATATTTTATATACCCTATCCCATTTACCCCCTTTATTTACTCCTTTATATGTTTGATTATATTTATTTATTTATATATGCTGATATTTTACACTTTTCCACATTCTGTCCATATTTCTCTCCCTGACGTTAAACAGAGATCTAGCCCACCATGTATTATTATTATTTATCATTTAGACTGTGTATGTTTAAAACCATTTCTTTATTATACAATATCAATAACAAGAGCCAGTTTACCACTATTATTAAGACATTTTTGAATCATATATGTCAACATATCAATATAAATACTTCACCAGTAAAATATATGAAATACAAAGCACTCATGATTTGATAAGTACAAGAATCAAGTAATAAAACCATACCAAACACTCAGCACTCATGATTAATAAATACAAAACAAATGTTAAGAAACAAATAATAAAAAAAACCATATCATAACATTTCTGTGTTTGATTTCATTCTCTCTGAGTTGGTACACATGCATGCTAAAAGAATCTGGTTACCATGGGCACACATACAACATTGGGTTCTAAATTCCACCACTAGACGTCTTGATCACTTTGGCTATTTCTAAATTTGGTATCGGTTTTGACAGTGACTAGTTGCTCACTACAGTTAGCGAGGAGGCGTGGCCGCCTGTTCCCTTTCTTCAGTGTGTGTGTGTCTAAGATGAGGGAAGATAAGTCCTAAAATCCAAAGATAAGGTCAAAAGGTCCAAAGGTCACTATAAAGATGAATTTCGCATTTCCAAGCTCCTGACGTTACCTTTAAACTTACAATAATGATACAAAAAGCAGATTGAAGAAGAAAGCTTGCGCATTGTCACCTATTTGGCCTTTTTTTGATATCGTGTTTTGTTGTTAAATTACAGACATTTGAAGAATGTATAATTTTGCATTGCGAGTTTTTTTTACACATTAAAAAACTTTTTTGAGAAAATCCCAAATAGTTGTCATTCATTAAGGTCTTAACTAGGTATCACCTTCTGAAATACTGTATACAGGGTGTTAATTAAGTATGTTAACAAACTTTAACCACGAATAGTACTCCGAAAAATAGAAAGAAAATATCATATGAACATGGGTCCAAAAATGCTTCCTAAGGGAGCTACGCCCCTTTGCATGGGGTACCCTGAAGACGGTTTTCCTTCGATATTCTCGAAACCATTCATAACAAAATTACGAAATTAGGTACGATGGGTAAACTTTTGACGCTGAATCTGATTATGAATTCAGAATTTCATAATTTTATTCAGAGGCGTATCATACGGGAGGAGTTAAAGGTAAAAATAACCCCATTTCCTAAATGGTAATTTTTTGACATTTTGATATTAGAATATGGTATTTCAGAGATTTCTACGTAAAAACGGTCTCTTGGTACATCTCGATAGCTCTAACCGTTTTCGAGAAAAATGCAAATTATTGAAACAATAGCCTGCATTTGGCGAGTGGCGTGGCTTGCAGACGAAACAATTGGCTGGATGAGTGGAATCCAAAGTGTTTCGGCCTCTAATACAAAAATGTGCATCAGGCGCTCCATCTAACTGTAACCACATTATTAAACTCCAGCGGTAAATTTTACAGCAGGTTTTCCAAATTTTCATTTAGAATGTTTTGGAAAACATTGGTTTATTATGCGGCTTCCAATAATACCACCTCAAATGTTTTGACTCCATGCTGGTTGTTAACAAAGCAGTCTACTTGGCCGTTAGTATGAAATGTAGCTTCATATACAATATATGCCTACTTAGGTGGGTAGGTACCTACTATTACCTACTATTTATAACATATAGGTATCCTTTTAAAATTACCAATAATGCGAAATGAAATATACAAATATACATACCGTCTACCTTAGGTTTAAGGTGGGTACAAATCTGCGCGACTCGAACCCGCGCCGTGAGTGCGCCGCGGGTTCGTTGCGCGTCAGGTGTTCGTTGAAATTTTCCAGTTTGACGAACCTTATGCGATCCACACTGAATGTACACTCCCAAATCCACAAACATATCACGCTCCCGTCCAAATCTGTACGGCGAACAATCAAACATACAAAGCATTCGTTGAAAAACCGGTATGCGGTGAATCGCGATGCGCGGTGACGCGGTGTGCGAGCCCGAGCGGCGCGCGCGCCACTTAAGAACCCCGTACAAATCTAGCGAACAGGATGCGCGCACGCGGCGCGCATATTTGTACGAACTCTACGGACCATTAGAGAGATGGGATTTTGTAAAGGTGGAAATAAACGCGAACACGCGTCGTGTGTGCGACGAATCTCGTGTGAACCCCGTAGAAAACTAGCGAACAGGCTGTAGGCGTGCATATTTGTATGGACCACAGAGCTATAACTCTGAGAGTTATAACTGAGTTATAACTCTGTGGTATCGACCTTAACACGCAACAAACGTGCAGCGCGGCCCGCAGCTTTGTTTCCACCTTAATATCTACTACCTAACTACATACGATTATTACGATTTGCATACCTTCTGACCTCCGTCCGCGTTCACATCGGACGCGCCTCGCTTGGAGCATCGCGCTTTGCTTAGCGCTACGCTATGCGCCCGATGTGAACGGCTGCATCTAAACGTATGGGTTGGTTCCCCTCGCTTTACGCTAGGCGGTAAGCGTAGCGCTATGCGCCCGATGTGAACGGCTGCATCTAAACGTATGGGTTGGTTCCCCTCGCTTTACGCTAGGCGGTAAGCGTAGCGCTATGCGCCCGATGTGAACGGCTGCATCTAAATGTATGGGTTGGTTTCCCCTCGCTTTACGCTAGGCGGTAAGCAAATCGCGATGCTCCATGCGAGGCGCGTCCGATGTGAACGGGGGCTTAGCCCGTGTTCACATCGGACGCGCCTCGCTTGGAGCATCGCGCTTTGCTTAGCGCTACGCTATGCGCCCGATGTGAACGGCTGCATCTAAACGTATGGGTTGGTTCCCCTCGCTTTACGCTAGGCGGTAAGCGTAGCCCTATGCGCTCGATGTGAACGGCTGCATCTAAATGTATGGGTTGGTTTCCCCTCGCTTTACGCTAGGCGGTAAGCAAAGCGCGATGCTTCATGCGAGGCGCGTCCGATGTGAACGGGGGCTTAGCCCGATGTGAACGGCTGCATCTAAACGTATGGGTTGGTTCCCCTCGCTTTACGCTAGGCGGTAAGCGTAGCCCTATGCGCTCGATGTGAACGGCTGCATCTAAATGTATGGGTTGGTTTCCCCTCGCTTTACGCTAGGCGGTAAGCAAAGCGCGATGCTCCATGCGAGGCGCGTCCGATGTGAACGGGGGCTTAGCCCGTGTTCACATCGGACGCGCCTCGCTTGGAGCATCGCGCTTTGCTTAGCGCTACGCTATGCGCCCGATGTGAACGGCTGCATCTAAACGTATGGGTTGGTTCCCCTCGCTTTACGCTAGGCGGTAAGCGTAGCGCTATGCGCCCGATGTGAACGGCTGCATCTAAATGTATGGGTTGGTTTCCCCTCGCTTTACGCTAGGCGGTAAGCAAATCGCGATGCTCCATGCGAGGCGCGTCCGATGTGAACGGGGGCTTAGCCCGTGTTCACATCGGACGCGCCTCACTTGGAGCATCGCGCTTTGCTTAGCGCTACGCTATGCGCCCGATGTGAACGGCTGCATCTAAACGTATGGGTTGGTTCCCCTCGCTTTACGCTAGGCGGTAAGCGTAGCCCTATGCGCTCGATGTGAACGGCTGCATCTAAATGTATGGGTTGGTTTCCCCTCGCTTTACGCTAGGCGGTAAGCAAAGCGCGATGCTCCATGCGAGGCGCGTCCGATGTGACCGGGGGCTTAGCCCGTGTTCACATCGGACGCGCCTCGTTTGGAGCATCGCGCTTTGCTTAGCGCTACGCTATGCGCCCGATGTGAACAGCTGCATCTAAACGTATGGGTTGGTTCCCCTCGCTTTACGCTAGGCGGTAAGCGTAGCGCTATGCGCCCGATGTGAACGGCTGCATCTAAATGTATGGGTTGGTTTCCCCTCGCTTTACGCTAGGCGGTAAGCAAATCGCGATGCTCCATGCGAGGCGCGTCCGATGTGAACGGGGGCTTAGCCCGTGTTCACATCGGACGCGCCTCACTTGGAGCATCGCGCTTTGCTTAGCGCTACGCTATGCGCCCGATGTGAACGGCTGCATCTAAACGTATGGGTTGGTTCCCCTCGCTTTACGCTAGGCGGTAAGCGTAGCCCTATGCGCTCGATGTGAACGGCTGCATCTAAATGTATGGGTTGGTTTCCCCTCGCTTTACGCTAGGCGGTAAGCAAAGCGCGATGCTCCATGCGAGGCGCGTCCGATGTGAACGGGGGCTTAGCCCGTGTTCACATCGGACGCGCCTCGCTTGGTGCATCGCGCTTTGCTTAGCGCTACGCTATGCGCCCGATGTGAACGGCTGCATCTAAACGTATGGGTTGGTTCCCCTCGCTTTACGCTAGGCGGTAAGCGTAGCCCTATGCGCTCGATGTGAATGGCTTCATCTAAATGTATGGGTTGGTTTCCCCTCGCTTTACGCTAGGCGGCAAGCAAAGCGCGATGCTCCATGCGAGGCGCGTCCGATGTGAACGGGGGCTTAGATGTAGCTGTTCACATCGGGCGCATAGCGCTTAGCAGTATGCGCGCGTAGCGGCCGTAGCGCTATGCCAATATCCCATGCGAAGCGCCAGGTAACGCGCAGTGAGTCACTGTAATTCTTGGACGCTTGCCTTGACTTGTTTGAAAGATTTCATTGGTTAAATGGGCCTATACCACATTTTTGGTTTATTGGCTTAAACGAACCCTGACACCAAGTAGATGCCATAAATAATTTTACAAAATTTTTCTATCGTATTTATAACCGAAAAAAATTGCTCTAAATATTGAATTTTTTGAATCCATACACTTCCCGCCCAGGTCGTGACGTCACGTGTAGGGAACCAATAAGAGTTCAGTGGTACAAAGCAATAGCATTTTCTCTCTTTCCTCGCCTAAGGGCCTAAGACACAGAACTCAATATTTGAGTTCTGTGCGCCTGCCTGACAGATCTGTGTTCAGCACAACGTTGTCAGTATGACGTTTCAAGCATGTAAAGTAAACTGTCAAAAAAATTTTGTGTTACATCGTGTGTACTTTATGTTCTGAGCAAAGAAAAGAAGATTGTTCAGAGTGACACATTGTTGCAAATCATTTACTGGGAAAGGAACATGGAAGGATGCTTCTTATTGGTTCCCTATAGGTGACGTCATCAGCAGCTACTACAAATTACAGTAAAATTTTCTTTTTACTGTTATTTTCATTTGGATCAAGTTTTCTGCTACCTTTTTGCAGTAAAAGGTCCTATGTATCATCAGAAATGATACCGTAGTAAATAAACTGATCAATCTGAGATCACGGTATAGGCCGAATAATTAGAATTTTACTTTTAAAATTATGTAATACCTTTTATTCACCTCAATGTTATCATTATTCGCTGCTCCGGTGAAACTCCGTCTCAAATGTTGGTCTCATAACCAGTTAAATAGCGTTCCAGATGGTGAAGAAGCAGGTCGAATGATCCTTTTGAAATTCTTAAATATTCGTAAAATTTTTACAGGTAGGTTCGGGCATCTCGGTGCACATATTGATTCTATGCATCCACTCACGTTTTCCACGGCTTTGCAAGCTAAATCGAGTTTTCCAATAACAACATTTTGCGGACAAGTTATGACGGTGCCTTGATGAGACGCGGACTGAGCGAGCAGCAAAAAGCGTCTGATGTGAATGGTTCAATAGCGTGGCGCTTCGCTTCATCGCTTGGTGTTAAAGTGCGTTCCTCCAAGTGAGGCGCGTCCGACGTGAACGAAGAATACTCTAGGTCTAGGTGATTACTTTTCGACTAGGTTAGAATTTGATTTCCTTCTTCTTCCTCTCTGTATATATAAAAAAAACTTTTTAGGAATGTTGGAATACTAGGAATGAGAGTGTCTTTTCGTGGAGCGCGTCCAAAACGCGCCGGCGAAAAAAAATATCGGGCCGCGACGCCTAAAATACAGCAACCAACTCAGCTGCCAGTAATCTGTAGGAGGGAATAGCTTATTTCCTACAAGCACTTATTGCGTTGCAAGATCGAAGGTCATTGTTCTTTACATGCATCCTCATAGCTACCGAATAAGCGGTTTAAATTTCGCTTCCCAGTACCGTCCTGAGCGTGCAGCGTTATGGATGCGGCTGCTGCGGAAGCGAAAGCATTGCCCAGCGACGGGCCTATAGAAGGCCGTCCTCGGAGTGGAGACTGGAGATATCGCATGTGCATGTGACTGTATTATACAGGGTGTTCATTTGAAAACTTCCCACCATGGATTCATCAAAAACCACTGATTATCAGAAAAAACCAAATCGAAGAGAATGGAAACCGTATACTTGATGAGGCAGAAAAATCTATTTTTAGCAAGACGGCCTTCTTTTCACTATGTACTTCCGGTTCGGGAATGGCTCTAATATAGATAAATGAATAGGGCGAAGAGGACCTATAGAATGGCTTGCTAGATCTCCTGATTTGACACCATTAAACTTTTTTCTATGGGGCCATTTAAAATCTCTTGTGTTTAGTGCCCAACCTGAAAATTTGGATGACCTTCGTCAACCCATCATTGAACGCAGCCATGGTATCTCACAATACGTTTTTGCAACTGTCCGTCAGGAATTTAAACATCGCCTACATCATTGTTTGGGCAATAATGTGCAAAATTTTGAACAGTTATTACAATGAAAATGTAATGTATATTTTCGTGTGTTTTCGTTTTCTATTTGAACACATTAGGATACATAAAGATTTTTTCAATTTTCTCGGAAACGAATGGACCAATTTTAAAATGTCAAACGTCAAATATAGAACTTCAACATACCTTTGAAAGGAGATATTACTCGATACCCTTTGACACAAATTTTCAAGGAGATGGCCCTCTGGGGGTAGAGAGTACAAGGAGGTAAAGTAGCTTTTGGTTAAAAAATTGTCCCCTTGATATTCGATAAAAACGTGGTGGGAAGTTTTCAAATAAACACCATGTATGTTCTTTGAAAAGTAATTTTTTCCGTTAGATCATTTATAGGAAAACAGTCAATTTTAAAAGGGGGTCGACCTACTCCAATTATGGACATTAAGTACTAAAGCCATAAACACCTACAAAAGACATTTTAATATCGGTGTGTATGACACGCATGAGCGATAATTTTTGTAACGGTAAGAGTCATTTGGAAGCGGTTTTTAAACAAAAACGCTTTGGAATTTTGCGGAAGAGCATGCCTTGGACAGCCAACTAAAGGAAGACCACAGAGTAGGCATAATGAATAAATTTGGTTCGAAAGAATCGGGAAATTGTTAAAAGGTTAGTTGAAGTCACGTGTTTCTTGGGGAAGCATAAACTTAGTTTCAGAGGTCGTAATGAAGAAGAAGCTAGTGTCAACCGTGGAAATTATGTAGGTTATATGAGTTAGCTACTCTTATTGCTTCCACTAAATGTAAACCCATCGCACGCCCCTGGTTCATAGTTTAGTTGATTTTCAATAGGACACGTTTTAATAAATTGTAGACATTTAATTATTAAACATAACATAATTATAAGCCTAATATTTCTAATAATACAAAGGCATAACATACTCGTAATTGTAATTATAAAAAAATATACCTACCTATCCCTATCTTTATGTTGATGACTGAAGTTCTAAAAATCTTAAAGAATTATTTACTGTTTGTACAAGACATACTCAATTCTATTGCGGAGTACTAGTTAAAAACATAATAATTTGTCAGTATATGCTTTATTATATCAATCGAATCCTTTGTCAGAATTAGTAGACATTCAACATGATTTTATAATGCGCGATTGCGCGCCATTTCCGGTGTATTATTTGTTATAAATACCTTCACGGACGTGTATGGTGATCTCCTTACCATGATGCTTTCGGCTGTCCTCGTGAAACATCGGCTGCGTTGTTGCCGGACAACATTTATTATTCTATACTTTGTGATTTTTAGGTCCCAGAGTATAATCCCATGATTCTCTATAGTTACAGATGATAGAAGTTATGTTAAATTATACAATCGTAACCCCAAGCGTGACAAATCTGGTAATAAAACAATGATAAAACTCTAAATATCGATTTACGGGTGTAGCTAGCTAGAGGAAGCTGCGATGACGTGGTGGAAAGAGCTGAGCACTGGTAAAAGCGAAGTAACCCCTGCTAAAGATTTCTTGAATTGAAGTACTTGTTTAATTGAATATTTCTTGATCTTATATATACCTAGTTGTTGAGGACTTATAAAACTACAGCCCTACCAGTGTAGGTATCGTGTAAATGTGTATACCTAATATTTAGCGCTGTCGAACACGCAACAAGAGTATGTATAGTAATATAGTATCTAACTTTGGTCCCTTTCCAGGTTTCAATCCACTTATCTGTTTACGGACTTAGCTTTGCTCACACGACTGCATTGTGTAGCTAGAAACTTTTTTTGTTTTTGGAACAAGGGGAGCTGATAACTTTACTTTACTTAGACGACCCTCTAACTCATTTGCAATTATCCCAGGTACCTAACTACCTGGTACACAAAAAATAAGTTTTCGATTAGATTCGAAATGCTTTCTCATACCTACTTGTTCCGCTATAAGCCCTGGTTATTGCTTGAAGTTTAACTATAATCATAAAATCATAATAATGTTTCTAACACTTCACGTGAATGAACATCTAAAAAACGTACCTATATATTTCAAATCGGTTGATTTGCAAATACACCATTTTTGCGCCTACTATTAATAAAAATAAATAAAAATGGAAACAGGTTGGCTGCCGCGCTTTACGAAATATAAGTGTTATATATCTACTGTGTAGAAGTATTAGATTACAAATGCACCATTCTGTTTAGAATACAAATTTCGTCATAGTAAAAACACGAGTCCAAACTAGGTATATACCTACGTTAGTGAGCCCCTGAATATAATGTTAAATATATTATGAACAGATGTAGGTATAAAAATAACATAAAAATATCACAGGCTAATCAGCTGTTGACAATGTCTTCTGTCATATCCACGAAAAATTGTATTCAAATATTTCAGTACCTACCTACCAAATGATAATGATAAGGCTTAGGCCTTTAGTCAATATAGTCAATAGCCATGATAATATTTTGAGGGGATTCTGTTATCACAATCTGGCAACATAGCGTATACGGGAAAGAAGTGAAGACGGACTAGTTGTTGAAGGTTTGTGCTGGTGAGTGAGCAGAGATAATACCCCCCCCTTGAGATAGCGTACTCTTAATAGAAAAGGACGTCCGTAAAACGGCAGCGCCACCCATCGTTGACACACAGAACTAACAAAACAGTACTTTACAACCGCGATGGTTTCTTCCCTATTCAGATTTTGTTAGTGCAGGTCAGGATCAGGTTTAGTCGCCTACTTATAGATGTCGGCACCGTACACTGATTTTTTATTTTTGTGATAAATATATCTTCTATACCATTTCCAGCGGTAGTTTCAAAAGGTTCAAATTAAATTTCTATAGCGTCAATTGTAAATCCAAACTGTCAGGTATAAATTACACCTGATAGTTCGAATTACAACTGACGCTTTAGAAATGTAATTTGATGCTTTTGAAACTACAGCTGGAAATGGTATAGTTTTTTCATCATTTAATTACTACTACATGTTTTGTTTGTTAATAACATCAGCAGTTAGTACATTTTACACTTCAGTATGTTGCCAACTACCTGCTGACATTTAAACATGATTAGTAATTAAAGACGAAAAAAAGTTGACGGCATTCTAGGGAGCTACTTTCTTATAACAAAATAACTGAAACGCATGTTGTTGAGAGAAAACTTTATTAATTTGCAAAACAAACAACACAATGATTTTATATTTATAGTCCATGATATGATCCCTGCCCCAAAACTAGTGAGTACACATCACTTCGTCACTTTGAGGTTTTATCATATAGTTGCCATTGGGACAATACAATCACTGGCGCCGCCAAAAACTTGTACAGGGGGGGGGGGGCGACTTACTTAATTTGAGTGCTCAAATCAGGGCCACTGCCCTGTCCCCACTGGGACAAATTTGGTTTTTGCTTATACAAGTTTTTCATCTTCGCTACTCCAGGGGGGGCCACGGCCCCCCCTGCCCCCCTCTGTTTGAGAAACAATAGTAAAAGCAGGTCACAAATCTAATTACAAATGCAATGAAACATATTTTTGAGACCAACATTACTCTCTTCTATCTAGGTATATTTGACAATTAGCTTGTGATGTTACTACAACCATATATCATTTAATAAAGAAATAAAATCATTATTATATAATTACATAAAATTGGAAAACAAAAACAGATGACACACTGTACAGGCTCCTGGCATGGACTATAACAGTAGGTACATATATAATAATAATAAAATAGTTTATTGAGGAAAAACAGAACGTACATGATCACAATAAGTATAAATATAAGTATAAAAAAACAATGTTCTGTTTGTATCAAAAGGACCTGATGTTGCAAACGCAGCTTTCAATCGGACGCTCAAAAGTATTAAATTTGATGTACTAGTAGTTATTATAATAGATACATTAATATAAAATACATTTATTGCCGCTACATTTATGAAGTGAGATACTGGTAACCTAACAGCCACAGTAAATAGTTCCCACATTAAAATTCACAATTTGAATAAAAGGAAAATATGTCACATATAACAATAATGCAAATGTGGTGTACATAAAAAAACACATATAGACAGAAGGTTGCACCATTTAAAAACTCAAATTTCTATTGATCCCCTTTGCTGTAATATTAATTTCGATTTATAGCTAATTCTAAATTTTGACAGACTGTCCAATTTAAACAGTTCAGTGTGGTTGTTGATTAACACAGATGCAACATAAGAGAAAGAAGACCTGAACTTTGTAGAGCGATGCTGAGGTTTATTGTGATTTAGTGTGGCGTAGAATGGCATTATGACTATAGTTTCGCTTAATTAACAAATTTAAAAGATACATGGGTATTGAAAAAGTGAGAATTTTGTACAGCAAGCAAGCATAATAAAATTCGGTTTTACAACTATATTTCAATATGCTTAGTGAGATATAGTAGGGAGATATGCTATAAAAAAATGTTACTTTCTATGAAACAACATATAAATAAAAATATAAACAAGTATTTCAGTATAGTCAAATACAAGGAATACTAAAGCACGTCAAGTATTGTGCATAAGCGTCAAAACAAAACAAAAAATGAAGTCAAGTTGATTGACTCAGGACTTCCCACATATTACAGTGATACTAGTTTATTATTTTCCCATAGCATGAAGCATGAAGAATTATTTATTGTCAACTTACGGTTGTTTTTCATGGGTTTCGGTCAAAGATTGAAACTATAACTTTCCTTCACTACATTTCGGTTCATTTTAATCTAAACCGTCTTCAGGTGTCTATAAATGAATAGAAGATGATCTGTATATAATAAAAATAAGAATAAAAATAAAAAAAAACCACAAAAAAAGAAAGAACAATTAAATCAAATAATTATAAATTGTATGTGTAAAGTAGCAATATAACTAACTATAAATGTATATATGTATAAAACTTTTAAACATAAACTTAGTGATTTTATTTTCATTTATTGAAAATGAATATAAAAGAATAAAATTTACTGGGACAAGGAAAATAACACTAACAAACCTACTTACGTTAATTTCAGATGTCGGTTACATTTCTGTAAAATGTTTGTGAAACAGCATCTACGGGTTGAGAGAGCTGGACCAGTACAGCGTTTTTAGGATATTGTAAAATACACAGATGTTCTTAAAGTGGTGGGAAAAGATTGATGAAACAATAGGGGTGAAAGCTTTTGTATCTATGTATATATACATAAATATGGTTTATTAGATTATTCCAAGATGCAGAAACCCTACTTTATTAAATTATTATATATATATCGCCTAATTGATTTATATCTGTTCTGAAATTTATTGAATTTGGGTGATTCTTAATATGAATTATTTTCTTTATATTTCTTTTGTGTTGGTTACATTCACGAGTTAATATTTTTGGATTGTCAATTTAAATGTATGTCCTGTATCTACGCTATGTTTTGCTAGAGCCGTAGACACCTTGCCATTCAATGTATCGTACTTTTGATTATATATCCTGTTTTTTAAATATTGTCTTGTTTGCCCAATATATACTCCATAACAGTGTGTGCAGTCAATTTGATAAACGGTATCTGTTATATTATGTGTTTCTGTTTTTGGTTTGAAATGATTAAAGTATCTGTATGTTGAGTTTGAAGGTCTGTCAGCTATTTTGATTTTGTATGGTTTAAGACAATTTTAATTAATTAATTTCTTATTATTGGATTAAAAAACTTTGGTGGATAGCTGTTATTAATAAGTGTCTTTTTTACTTTATTTATACTATTATGGCGATTATTAGGGTCAGTAAAATGAATGGCTCTATCAATAGGTCCTGTTACCACACTTTTCTTATATTTATTTGGAACAAACGAGTTATAATTCAGATATCTTCCAGACCATACTTCTTTTGTATACCAACTTGTACTAATATTTCCTGAATTGTTATAGAAAATGGATATGTCAAGAAAACTTATTTTTTTTCTATTGTAAATTGTAACCTAGGGTGATAACTATTAAATTTGTTTAAAATAAGTTCTGTATTATTTTTTGGTATACATAGAATACAGTTATCTACATATCTCTTGTAGAAGATTGTTTTTCCATCAGTGAATGTATAAAACAGTTTGTTCCAAGTTTTCCATAACTAAGTTTGCTATGGTAGCAGATATGGGGCGACCCCATTGCTATACCAAAGATTTGCGAGTACTATTGATCATTGAAATTAAAATACGTTGAATTTAAGCATAATTCAACAGCTTCGCAAAATGCTTCATTCTGAATTATAACTAAACTGAAATTTATCATTTACGCGTATGTATTTTTTGACTATATTTCTGAAATGCTTTTTGGGTTAAAATGTCATCATCTTTGTGTCTCAAGTCTTTCCCATTTAAGATTCTATTAACCCTACGGATATAGTGAAAGACTAAGACATTTACACATATATTAAGGAAATCTTTTGTGAAAGAATCCTTATGTTCCAGACAAAATATATGTGTAAAATCAATTTTTTCAGAAATATAGTCAAGGATTTTTTTCTTTAACTTGAAACAAGTTATATACAGTGGTAAAGCTGTAAACACCAAATCTGTGATTTCATTGACACAATTGGAGAAATCCTGTGTAGGCATTGTTAAATTACAATTTTGGTATTGCCGCAATTTTATTAACTGGTTCTGGTCCAGCTCTTCCCGTGTTACCATCAGGTTTTTGCAAATGTGGCAATCAAGTTTTGCAAGCAGCTTTTTCAATATATAGCCGGACACATATGCTGTTGCAAAATCTTGACTGCTACCACTAGCAGGGGAAGGCAAATCGGTGCTAATTTGAGGTAGCACCGGCAGTGGCACCTCTTGGACCTCCGCAGCATTAACACTGGGAAGATCATCAGTGACAAATGACCTCAGAGGATCAAGTACACCCACAGACTGATCTTCCTCACAGTTGCTCCCAAGAGAATGCTGCGAGGCTAAATTATTAATAATCAGGGATTTTAATGACGAAATAAATGCTGTACAAGTAGGATTTATATTACGTCCCCCATAGCCCCTTATACATGAAAATAAATTTTCCACCGGGTCTTGATTAAAAGCTCTAGCAGCTAAGCTTGTACATCCCATTCCACTCATCTTTTTCCATATATATATGAACCCTTGAATGGTAAAAATCCAATTCTTTATGGATGGAGGGATGAATTGCTTTCTACTATTGGGCAGTGTAAAATACATTTTTGATAAGACCTCTAAGGCCTTCTCCCAAGTTAGCAGGTGTCTCGATTTTCGAGTAATTAATCCACGCAGAATTTTACCTGGTGGAGGATTGATAAGGCTGCCATTGACACTGTCAAATAAACTATCAAAAAAAAATAGGAGATCTGCAGTATCCGATGCTCTCGGTTCTAAATAAAACCGAGATGCAGGAGTGAGCTCACTACTGACTACTGCTCGAACCTTCATTGCAGTAGCAACAGTAGTACTGAATACCTGTGTGCAGTTCCTTACTTTCATTTTTTTTATACGATCTGGCAGGACATGTTCATCAGTCAGTTTTGTAAACTGACTGAACTTTCCCATTTCCTTATCAATCCTATATAAGTCCACAATATGGGACCACGAAGCAACCTTCTCTTTGCCCTCCTCTGTAAAATGTAGGTCTTTGCACAGGAAGCTATTTCTTATACCTTTTAGTAGATGCGGAGGGTCATACAAATGAACAATTTCTTGTTCATCTATGAGGTAGCCCTGGTAGCGATTTTCTACATTATTTCTAAGGCAGTATGCTCTGGTGTCATTTAACAATATGTTTATTGCTGCCACATTTGTTGTCCCCTGATCACATATTGTTGCAACAATATGCAAACCAACCTGCTTAACACCCCGGACGATGTCTTTAATAAGCTTCACCAAGTGAGCCTTTGGTGTAGCATTCTCACAGAATGTATAGCAGATTGGTTGCTTCCATTTTTTGTAAATTCCTTTCAGCATGAACACCAGAGCATGATCTGCAAATCCTACAGACCTCTCACTCCCTCCAAAATCTACTAATCCTTCAATGCAATCATTTTTTTGATTGTACTGAAGGCCAGGCTGCAAACTTATCTCATCAAACATCAATACACAATATTTACTACGACCACTCATCTTTGTCACAGTCTTTTTTAACTGGGCAAATATGTGTGTATTGATGCCTGGATTAAAACGTACTTTACTCAATAGGGTTGTTAGTGTTCGCCTTGATGGTAAACTAAATATTTGGGACAGATACCTATAGCATCTTCCACTTTGTTTTAAAATTGAAAGAGCAAGTATTTTGTCTTCTGTCGTAAACCTCCTACCTTTTGGTCGCAACTTTTGGTTGCGTTGCTGAGACATAATAAAATTTGAGGTCGCATCATTCAATGAATGCAAACAGTCTATTAAATGAGGCTTCCTTGCTAAAACCTTGACTTTTTGCTTCAAGGACAAATTTCTTAGCTTTGCCTGATGCTCCTGCCGTCTTAAAAATCTCAATTTGTCATATAAAATACGGGCATCAGAGCTCAGTTTCTTTCTTCTAATATGTGGATGCTTGATGTTAGGTTCTGGAAAGCACAAAACAATGTTTGTTAGCTACAAGACAAGAAGAAATTGTCAATTTCAATTAGATATTTAAGCTGGTTTCTATCAATACTTTCTACTTTGAAAAATGGTGCAAATGCAATGATAGCTACATCATTTTTTATCATCTCATATTAAATAGATTACAAAATGCACATGAAAAGCTGATACTGCTCAGTCACCTTTTGGTAGTACAGAAATCTTTCTGCAACAATTGCACTTTTTTGTGGTTTTATAATGTATGCAATGAAAACTGTGAATACAAGAAAACTAGCATGATTATAAATTTAATGATCATTCATTTGTATCATTGGCAATGAAAGTGCCTTACTTTTTTTGTAAATACTTTTCATTTTTATTTTTTCCAGTATCCACCCAAAATTATATTTTTAATGTATCCCATATCTAAAAATCAACATTGATGCTCCACACATGTAGATGTATGATGCAAAGCTCAAATTGTAATGACATGAATAAATGAATTGAAATGTGGCTGTTGCCCTTGTGGTTAGAATTTGTAGCATTAATGTTGAACTCCAAAAAAGTCATACCTTGTGCTGGCCTAGCTTGAGGTAGAATGGCAGATGAGGTTGATGGCTGATGTATGTCATCCACATACAGAGGAGTGCCTGTCTGTCTCAGGTATGTCTTTTCAGGTATTGTCACCTTCCATGGTGGACTTTCATTCTCTTCTTGAGAAGAAGGCTCCACCGCCTCAGTTTCGATTAGGTTTTTCACACTTGCTGTAAGTATCACTTGGTATCAAGGGCTTAGATAACTAATTAACCCCCCCCATAATTATAACTATTCCGATTATTATATTAATAGAAAATAATAACATTATTAATTTTTAATTAAACATAATATTTAAGATGGTTAAGTTCAATAGGCATATCAGAATAATATATTTGGTTATTAATGGCTCATTTCTTTATAATAGATGTAACAATAGATCATAACAATAACTGTCCATAATCTGTTTACACAATTATGCAAGTCAAATCAAAATATCCAATACCACAATAATTATGTGAAAGATGAAAATTGAATCGAACAATTTTACCTATTTAACCAAAGAAATTAAATTTTCTAGTTTTAACCTGAAAGGATGTTGCTTATGGTCATATATTACTGCATGAATTTTTATCATTACATTTTAAATTAGCCAAAAAACATTTACCCCTACACCAAGATAAAAAATTAGTAATGTTCTTGCTTGGTATAATTGATGATTTCTTCTATGTATTTAAAATTAACAAAAAAAGACTCAAAAATAAACAGCTTTAAAATTACCTGATAGAAGATCTCGCTCAACATGTTGTAAACTTGCAGTTGGTAATTGCATGAAGCAATCAGCTGGCTCATTGTGTGTATCTGAGAAAAAATTAAAGGTATTTTACTACACTTATGCAACAGACATATTAGAAGTGATACATGTATGTACATATTTAAAAACTAAAACCTCGGGATCTTGGAAATAGTCACCTTGGTGACCATGATCAGTGACAATTACATTTTATTTCAAAAGTTATACAGAAATGGTATATGGAGTTTGTCACTAAGACTTTTTGTGTCATAAATATCTGAGTGAAAGAATATTTGTCTGCACAAATAAAAACAAGAGCGATACATCTGTATTTCAGAGGGGTGTTCCCCTAGGTTCTTGAATGGTTCGAGAATAACAGCCTACTGTTAAACATGGATAAAAATGTTCAACGAAAGATGAGCAGATTTCACATCATAGTATTTTTAGAATAACTAACAAGATTGATATATAAAAAAAATGAAAAATAAGTAGGTATACTCACTTGGTAGATTTCTGGTTGGCAATGCATCCCTTCTCAATTTGCCACTTTCTATGACGCAAAGTGGAGAAAAGTGATGTTCACATACCGTGTAGCCTCTAATAACACTAGACTCCATATCCACCAGTTTTGGATTGCCAATCCTCTGCAGCCATATAGACTGAACTGCTCCATGCCGTGGTATATGATGACTGAAATAATATATGTGTTACATCTGAAATATATATTTTTTCCTAATACAAGTAAAGTATAACTGAAAGTAACAACTAAATCGTCTCAAAGTTATGCTAGCACTTACCGTGGAGATTCCCTATCCTCACAATTTGGGACACAACACGGCCTACGTCTGGAACTCATTGTGTATCTGTTCTCAATACAAATTAAAGAAAATGTCTTGAATAAAACACCACACAAGTTAATAGAACAATACAAAAAATGTCGACAACAGCAGCGAGCACAACTGAAAACACTGGGGAAAACCAGAAAAATGGCTTGGCTTGGCTTGAAAAATGGCGTATGCCCTGAAAATTGACAGATGACGAAGATGACAGAGACAATGAAACATCGGTAAGGACGATACCGATTCCATGGTAGCAACTGACGTCGTGGTTAACGAATAGTACTGTGTGACATCGGTAGAGGGCGCGCAGTATTGCGTATTCATTGTCCCAATTTGACTTTCACAGCCCTGTGAGTGAGGTTACGGTTGTGTGGTGATTGCTAACTTTCGTCTTTGTCAAACAAATCCGACATGTAGTAAACGAAAACTCCTCCAATTTTTGTTTTGTTTGGTGTTCCGATTTCTGTTTTCGTAGTATCATTTGCGCGAGAGTGGTTTGCCGTGCTTGGTAGCCCTAGTAGAACATTGTGGTTTAAAGGTACACCTCTGGGACATCCTAAAAAAGGCAACAAAAGGCTGAGCAGTGACGTTATTTTGTGTGCCTCGACAAAAGCGATCTTCCCAGAACGAAAGCGTAAGTAGATTTTAGTACCGTTATACTGATTCTGCATTTGCATATACCTACAAAGTGAGCAAGTTTGATGTAAAAATATCGTCGTGTTTATGGTATCCCCACCCTCTGACAGTCTTCATGTAAAATCCAGTAAAATCCTCGAACTGCATCCTCCTTGAACTACACCTTTAAATTCGTTTTGTCATTATCATGGATAATGCGATTCTGGTTTCTTCGTTATCATCGAGATATCGTTATCATAATGAAACTTGTTTTAAGTAGCGAACTATAAATGCTTTATCTGGTGTCCGGACATTTCAAGTCAGATTTGTTAGAAACCGATACCAAGAATTTGGTGAAAATGTCCTCATTCTTCGAATAACGATTAGGCGAATCAAAATGGAATAAAAAGTGTTTTTCAAATGTTTTTACATTTAATTGTACAGGTTTGATTGAGTGTTAAACCTTCAAAACTGTATAAAGAATTGCGAAAGCCTATAGACATGCTCTAATTGTTGTAAATCAATCTAAGGTCAGTTGGTTTTTTGAAATCGGTATACCTAGTATAGGTACTTGCTCAACATTAACCTAGATAATTTCATGTAATATCTATTTTAAATGGTAGGTACATTATCACTGTTTATCCTCTGTTTATCACTGTCAGTTTAATATAATACTGATATTTTATTTGGTATTTCTTTGGTATTGATGTATGATTAGCCTATTTTGGTTGCAGTGGTTTCTTTTGGCAAAATAGTTGTGGTATAGGTCATTTATGTTGTTTAGAAAATCTATAATCATCATAGATGCAAGAAAGTTCCACTATAATGTCAACTATCATATCCAGAAATTCGACTGATTTTAGACATATATATGTAAATTTATGTATACCTATCAAAAATGTTTCAATTTATACATATACCTATCTCATTTATTAGTATGGCACTGTGCAGTGAACCCACTGATCTAAACACAATGTTTATCAAAAATTAATTATTTCTAAATGACACTTTGAAAATGTAAGGTTTTAGATTTTGTCAAGTTTGTTTGTGTTTCATTTATTTTGAGTCAGAGTGCATTGTACAATGCTGGCCTCTGCGCTGGCCCAAGCATGGTCCAATTAGGGCACCTCTTCCAACATTAATTACAAATCAGGGGTTTGGTTGCCTAGGAACTGAACTCATTACTTGCATTCAAAAATAACCATCATTATCACTGGTGGTTCCTCTTACCATTGTACCACTCACTGGAATGATATCATTGTTTCTAATGATGGAAGGTTCACTTTGTAGTCAAATAAAACATTGCTTGTTTGTTTTCCGTCCTTTCAGTTTATTTAAATTCAAACCATCTTTACTTATTGTTGTGTCTATAAAAAATATACTTATGTTTTTCTATAAAAAGAAAATAAAAAAATTGCGAATTAAACATTGAAGTGCCATTGTCATCACTAAGCTGGGCAAAGCAGGCACCCCAGGGCCATGGGATGTCCCAAGCAGTTTTTGTCATCCCAAAAGTGACTTGTTTTGCAAATGATTTCAAGGGTTTATTAACGTTACACTTGTAATTTTATCGTATCGCGTTTCGCGCGACTCTTATTTATTACACCCAAAGTTTTGCAATTCCTCATGTACCACTTAATTTGTATAATAACATCTGCATCAACGTTTCCGTGAGTTATGTAATTCCAGTGAACTGGTTATAAAATTATAATGAAAAAAGCGGAGGTAGATAGGTAGCTTTATAGTCGGTGGTGGTTTCGGCATAATATTGTGTGATGCACAGAATTGTGTACAGTTCTACAGTTGGGAGATTTTTCTATATTTTCCATATCTAACGATTTTTAACAATGTTCTGTCTATTTTTCTTAAATTCATAAAGCCTTTTGAAATATAATCATCTACAGGAAATTATTTCTGATTTTGAATTTTGTAAGGATGGAACAGAAATTAATGCAATTTTGTTTGCACCAGCTTCCTGCTAATACCATGATATTTGTGGATTTTGTTGTATATTATAGTAGTCCATCTAAAGTCTTAATTTCGTTAGTCTAAAGCTTGGTTTATAGAAAATAACTTAAACCTCAACCGTACTAAGTCATTAGATACCTATATTATGTGTGGTTTATAAGAACTAAGAGCTTGAAGAGCAGGCAACGGAAAGTAAAAGTCAAACCTTAACTGGTGACACTGGTGTCTAGGAGACTCCCCTGCAGCTACAGTTCACTATGTACCTTCCTAGGTACCTTCCTATCATTTAGTAGGCATTAAGTCTGTGAACAACAGGTCATGTGAAGATTTTTCATTTCCAAAATAGTCTCTGTGTCGCCATAAATGATGTCAAAGCCGCACTGACGGCAACGGAAAAAAACTTGAAACTAGGAAATATTCCTACTTAATGCCCCTCAACATTGAGAAGAAAGACATGTATCTCTGTTTATTGTATAAAAAACCAATTTGCTTGCAGTGTTCTAAGAAATGTTGCCAGACTTGTTGTTTGACACAATGATCAAAATTACGATTTTTACCTAGTGCACAAATTCTCTGTATCAGTTTGTTATATTGCAAATCTGCCTTTAGATTCTTTTATAGTTTAAGGAGTTACAAATCAATCTTCATGATTGATGAATTTTTGAAAGCTTATTGAATTTTGAACTTGATTGATATTTAGAAATAGATTTTTTTATTATTATATGTTTTATTTAAGAATTACCAAAACATGTATGATTTCCAACAAATTTTGAAATGTGAACAACAGCACAAGTTTTGCTGCAAAAAAATATAAACTTTAAAAAATGACTTTTGCCGATAATTAAAAAAAATCCTGTCATGGGGTCTACAAACCACTGTGTCACCATTACTGTTACAGAAAGCAATGTCACCAGTTAAGGGTTAAGGAATCAAAATCATTTAATGAAAAAGACAAAAATTAAATGACACAAAAAATCATAGTTGATTTTTTCCCTATAATTAGAGTTGCCAACATTTTTTGGTTTAAATATATAGAATTTTTTATAAAGGTGCTAATAGTAATAGTACGCCTCAAAAAAAAAAGGTACCTTAGTAGGGAAGAATAAAAAATCGACCTTTATTTTTTTATTCCCTTATTCTTGATAGATATTATTTTTTTCACTTCATGCAATTTTTAACAATTGTTTATCTTCAATAAAAGTGGCATACCCTTTATTACACTAAATATTTAAGTTAATATATAAATTGACAGCTCATTTTTTATTAAGGATAAAGATGCTCTGTTTCTTTCTCCGGCCACTTGGCATTCATAACAGAATATAAACCTCGATATAAACAATCATCTATTGTACGGAAATATAGTATTTTTCCATACTATATATTTCTTCAACAGTATATAGTACAGTCCCGAAATATAGTACAATAACATAATTTATAGTACGGTTGGCAACCCTACCTATAATTCTCCCCAAATAGTTTACTGTCCTAAAAACCCATCTCAGTGGGATACAAGGCAATTTTGACATATACAGGGTGGGCCAATAGTGCGTGGACGGAGGATTGTGGGCTTACTAAAAAATATTTCAAAAATCTGTCAATTGATCATGGTAGGGACCCTTGAGGGCTATAACGTAAAAATATTTTCACTTAAATTTTGGCGTTCATACAGGGTGATTCATATCAAACTTACATTTTTTTGAATGGAACCCCCTATACAGGGTGGTCCACTAAGAGCGCGGTGCTCCCTAGCGGCCATACCATTTAAATTAGACGAAAATGTTTTAAATAAAAAACGTTTCTTTTCAAATGCTCTACATTTAGAAAATAATTTCAAAGATGGCGGACTTCCGGTTATACCGGAAGTAGGCATCAACTTCCTTATTTTAAATGGAACACCCTGTATATTATTACGTTTTCGAATTCAGCATCGATTTTAGGTCCAGTTTGTTAACCATTGTTTATGTCTACGAAGCGTATTTTCGGAGTTATTCAGCAATTTTTACAAAATTTGACGTTTGTAGTACTTTACAAGAAACGTTAATATCTCGGAAACTAAACGCGATATAAAGATACGGTTTTCGGTTTTGAAACAAGCGAGGAACGTATTTGTGTTTCATTAAGATCGTTCTTTCAAAAGAACTTAATTCAATAGACTAGCAATTTTCAAATTTGAAGAATTAAAAACGTTAAAAACTTTTATTTTTCAAATGGGATGGTATCATAAGTTTCACATTGGTGGATGCGAAATTAAATTCTCTTTCACTTTTTTCTAGGCACATGTGGTTCTATCTTTCATGGTTTGCAAGATATTTACGGTTTTGTAATTATGGCGTAGGAATTAGAAAAATCGTAGGTGGCGTGACTCGCAGACGAAACAAATGGCAGCAAACCTTTCGTCCAAAGTGTTTCGGTCTCTAATACTAAAATGTGCTTTCGCTCCATCTAACTATAACCGCATTATTTTGTCAACAAACCTCTCAAAATTTGGATTTACGTCGGTATAGAAATGTAAATTATGCCAGTTTACATGGCCGTTAATGATAACGCTGTAGCTACATTTCATAAAAAGGAAAATGAAAGAATTTCATAAGAAATGTAGCTTCATTCGTAAACAACACACTTTTCGAAAGGAGTGCATCTTCTTGGATTCGAGCATGACTCCAGTTACAGAAATTCATCCAGTTTTCAAAGTCAGGTCTATCAACTGCTTGATTTAGCTGCACGTGATAAAGATGCTATATGTACTCCGTTAAGATCATGTTCACAGACGTTTGACCAATACCCAAGTAGTGACTAATTTCTGCTGTAACACTGCTATGCGGATCTTTAACTACAATTGCGAGAATGTCGAACTCACTATCTTCATGTATTACTACTACATGTTTCCTTCTCTCATATTTTACGCTCACGTAAATACAAATTTTGAGCAGTTTGTTGTCACCCAGCATGAAGTCTAAGCATTTGGGGTGGTATTATTGGAAACCGCATAATAAACTAATGTTTTCCAAAATTTTCTACATGAAAATTTAGAAAACCTGTTGAAAAATTCACCACTGGAGTTTTTAAGAATAATGTGGTTACAGTTAGATGGAGCAAAAGCACATTTTAGTATTAGAGGTCGAAACACTTGGGATGAAAGGTTTCCTGCCAATTGTTTCGTCTGCAAGCCACGCCACCTACGATTTTTCTAATTCCTACGCAATAATTACAAAACCGTAAATATCTTAAAAACCATCAAAAATAGCACCACATGCGCCTAGACAAAAGTGAAAGAGAATTTAATTTTGCATCCACCGATGTGAAACTTATGATACCATCCCATTTGAAAAATAAAAGATTTTAACGTTTCCAACTTTTCAAAATTGAAAATTTCCAGTCTATTGATTTAATGTTCTTTTGAAACAACGATCTCACTGAAACACAAATACGTTCCTTGATTCTCTCAAAACCGAAAACCGCATCTTTCTATCGCGTTTAGTTTCCGAGATATTAACGTTTCTTGTAAAGTACTACAAACGTCAAATTTTGTAAAAATTGCTGAATAACTCCGAAAATACGCTTCGTAGACATAAACAATGGTTAACAAACTGAACCTAAAAATTGATGCTGAATTCAAAAACGTAATAATATACAGGGTGTTCCATTGAAAATAAGGAAGTTGATGCCTACTTCCGGTATATCCGGAAGTCCGCCATCTTTGAAATTATTTTCTAAATGTAGAGCATTTGAAAAGAAACGTTTTTTATTTAAAACATTTTCCTCTTATTTAAACGGTATGGCCGCTAGGGAGCACCGCGCGCTTATTGGACCACCCTGTATATTATTACATATTTGGATTCCTTGGTCAATTTTAGTGTGACTTTATGTATCACACATGGAACTTTAAACGGACCGTTTGGGCGCAAATCACCATTTTTGGTATAAAGTAGGTATTAGAAAAAAATTGAATGTCGCAGCGATTATAAAACTTAGAAGGCCGTGACTTTGCGGTACGACTAAGCATGAAATGCGTCACCTTAGTTCAGACGGCGGAATTTGAATTCTTTTTGTACTTGGAGAAATCAGTAGATTAATTAAGGAAACTTCAATCACAGATAACTTGATTTTTTCAAATGGGAATGCCTATTTTGGTTTAAAGAATCAAATGTAAAATTTGATTACCTTTCTAACGATATAGCATTCTCGTTATCAATCTTTTTTGGTTTTCATTTTATTTCAAATTTTCAGTCAAATCGGTGTTTTTCAATTTTCCTGAGTGCAAGCAACCTAGCAGGCCATGAAAAATAAACAAAAGCTCGTTAATATTGAAGACAACAACTAACTTCGTAGAAATATGCAAACTAGCTAGAGCAACGAGGTAAGATTATGAAAATTTCTTACAACATATTAGCTCTAACCGGATACAACAGCGGCAAGATATCCAATGTCAATGAATAGCTGGGGTATGACAGAAGTGGTTGTTTTTCACAGCCTACTAGCTATTGAGGTCTACTAAAGCTTGACAACTTTCCAAAATGATTAAAAATTTTGAAACAAAAGGAAAACTACCAGCCATTTTTGCTTACAGTCTAATATGTTTAGACTGAAATTTCACATTTAATGGGATAAGTCAAAAGTGAAGATATCTCCATCTGGAGCATTCTGAATATCTATTGAAATAATTGGTAGAATTTTTCAATTACGCTATGTTGTAATTCTGTTTATTTCATGTAGTTCTCTGCAAACTAAACTATCTTTTACAATTCAAACAGACTGCAATTCAAGTTTCATTTTCCGCGATTTTGCTAATATCTATAAATACCTACTGAAGAATTTGAAGGGTTCCACTCAGAAGTATCATTACTTTTGACTTACGGAAATGGCTACTTTTTTATAGCATTAAATGTGAAGATTTATTCAGAATACATAGATATTCTACTGCCAGCAACAATCACTAGTAGTTTTCCTTTGATTAAATATTTTTTTACTGACTTTGGAAATTGGCTAATAGCTAGTAGGCTGTGAAAAATTAGCGTTCTTGTTACCGCTATTGTTTCTGGTTAGAGCCAACATGTTGTAAGGAATTTTCATAATCTCGCCTCGTTGCTCTAGTTAGTTTGCATCTTTCTACTAAGTTAGTTGGTTTCTTCCATATTAACAAGCACTTGTTTATTTTTCATGGCCTTCTAGGTTGCTTGCATGCAGGAAAATTGAAAAACACCGATTTGGCTGAAAATTTGAAATAAATTGAAAACCAAAAAAGATTGATATCGAGAATGCTATATCGTTAGAAAGGTAATCAAATTTTACATTTGACACTTTAATCCAAAATAGGCATTCCCATTTGAAAAAATCAAGTTATCTGTGATTGAAGTTTCCTTAATTTATCCTCTGATTTCTTTAAGTACAAAAAGAATTCATATTTAGCCGTCTGACCTAAGGTGACGCATTTCATGCTTAGTCGTACCGCAAAGTCACGGCCTTCTAAGTTTTATAATCGCTGCGATATCAATTTTTTTTCTGATACCTGCTTATACCAAAAATGGTGATTTGCGCCTAAACGGTTTGTTTAAAGTTCCATGTGTGATACATAAACTCACACTAGAATTGACCAAGGGATCCAAATATCCAATAATATATAGGGGGTTCCATTTAAAAAATGTAAGTTTGATATGAATCACCCTGTATAAACCTCAAAATTTGAGTGAAAGTATTTTTACGTTATAGCCCTCAAGGGTCCCTACCATGATCAAGTGACAGATTTTTGAAATATTTCTTATTAAGCCCACAATCCTCCGTCCACGCACTATTGGCCCACCCTGTATTTTTTGTAAACAAGCTTCTTCCGAATTACCAATCTTTTCTCCACCTCGTAGGTGAGGGGAGTATTGTAATTAAAAGCAAAATTTATTGATTTTGAGATATGTTTTCTGAGTGTCTTATGGGGTCACTGTCGCTGAAGACAGCTCATGCAGACTCTCTGTCTGTCCGTCCGTCTGCCCGTATACAAAAGATAGCCAAAACTACAGGTGCTAGAGAAAAACTGAATAAAGACTCGGAATCAGCATGAAATAACTAGTCCGGAAAAAATCCGCTTTTGTCAACATTGCTATTATTTTAGCGGCACAATTTGAAATCATGAATCATATTACAAAATTGTATTATGGGTCTCTGTATTAATGTTATAGTTTTGAGGAAATGAAATGTAAAGGCTCCGTGGTCTAATGGTAAAGTTTCCGTTTTGTAATCCAAAGGTCCAGAGATCGATCCCCATCCTAGACAACTTTTTTTCTTATTATATTGTTGATATCATTTGCACGCACTTTTTTAAGCTCTATAATGTTAGAACAATTATTATTGTTGTCAACCTAAGATACAGAACCTCTGTCTGTCAACTTTCAACAAATTCCACAGTGAGAGCCAGGGCCGTAGCTAGGCGTTGACCATGGAGGGGCTTCATGGTGACCTTAGGGGGGGGGTTCATGTATAAGAGAATATGTAATGTCTTAATTTGCTTAAAATCTGTATAGATTGTATCGCTGCTAATGTGTCATGAGCGCCGAGGGATTGGTTAATAGTAGAATAAATCACTAAGCTTGGAGAAAGCATCCTTGATTATTTTTATTTTGTATTATTTTAGTAGTTATTTGATTCATGGGAACACTCATGGGGGGGGGGGGGGGTTGAAGCCCCCAACCCCCCCCCCCCCTTATATACGACCCTGGTGAGAGCGCCCTTTGAATTTACTCAAGTAAATAAAATCTTGGAGCTATTTTTTATTTAACGTTTAAATATTTTTGTAAGGCCAATATTTATTGTTTACCTACATGTCATAATACAAGATGAAAACAATTGTTGTCAAGCGATTTCTAGACTACCGTCACCGCCGTTGTGTGATGCAGACTTTGGAGTTTGGACATTTAAATAGGATATTTGCGTCATCTGTCTTTAATATACCCTACATCACTGAATACGTCACAGGACGCAATTTTGTTGTGGTTGGTCAGTTCCAGTATCCAAACAACCTCTCTGTATATGACATTATTTTAGCATATGCGAAAAATTTGTTGGTTTTTTTGTACTTTTATGATTTCTTACGCTGATTTATCATCAATAAGGACTGTTTAAGTGTTTGTGTTTGAGGATTTTAAGTTTACTGAGGTCTGTTATCGCTATTTTTACCTATAGCCTTCATTTTTCCAAGGTTCTTTGGAGAATTTGGCATGTTTCTCAGTTATTATTAATTATTTTTATATTTTAGCATGATTGAGAAAGCTTCAGCTCAATACACGACTTTTATATTTGATAATCCCTTATGGGTTTTTAGGTTGGATCTGTTTTTGCTTGGATAGTGGACGCTGACATTGACAGAAGTGACGTCAGAGTTATGTAGCGTATTCGTTGCCTTGTCTGACTGTCTGCTCTGTATTTTCCTCCACGTGGACGGGACGACATAAGAGCCCGTTCACATGACACCGATTCGGATATTTTACCGAATCGCCTTTTTAACCGTGTATTGCAATGGCGCTTACATTTGAATGGCATGTTCACACGGTGAGTCTACGGCAAGTCCGTCGTTTCGGTCGCGTGTTGTCTCCGAAAACCGAGCAAAACCTATTCGGTGATTAGTGGCAATGAGTATGCATGCGAAGTGTTTACAACCGTTTTCTGTATGAACATATCATTCGGTTTGCGCTGATTCGTCGAAATTAGCGAAACCGTGATTTGACCGCATCGTGTGAACGAGCTATAATAATCTAATACAATATACAACAGTGAACCCGTTGACCTACACCACTGGCCATTGGACCCTCCGAGTCATAGCGGCAAGGTAGAAAAAGACAGACAGCTAGGATGACTAATATCATGCCATGCCGAGTTCGCCGTTACCATGAAAAGAAGAAAGACCAAACCAAAGTCAAAGCGAAAGACCCATTATGTGTGTAGTACCGTCGATGACTTGACGCGAAAGAATGCTCGAAATATTTGACCTGAAATTGGAATGCGATGTCTCTGAGGCCACACGACGCACCGGTTCCAGGTATAACAGATTAAAATGCATCTTTCCGGCCATGAATGATCTGGGATCTGGAAATGCGAACTTCATTTAGATTCAACGAGATAGTTGACTACTTGAAGTTCTCCAGGAAGTTCTATATAGGTTGGTCCTCGATAATGTACACAAACGAACCTGGGTGAAACTAGACGGCAAGTTATCTACAAAAAAAATCTCTTGAACTTTGTTTGCCTTATAAAAAGAAGTTTTAGCTGTTTTTATATTTTTTGTTTTTATTATTGCTGTGCCGCCACTGATGCGATTTCTAAAAATCATACGCGTTTTGTAACTTTTTTTTAAATTAAAATTTTTAAAGCTCGTTTTTCACACAGTACGGAATTATTGAGCAGGTTATGAAAACTGTCAATTTTTCAAAGCATATCTAATGAATCTGCTTGATAATTATGCATCACGCCTACAAAATTGTTTCCTCAGCATACTTGACTTTATTATCTCGATGATTCAAGGTTTTGACTTCATCAAATACTATCATGACCTTATAATTTAGTTGTTCATTAAATAAAAAACAAATTCGATAGTACTTTCTCAAAATAAATAAATTTCAGTACAAAAATAGAAGCTATATCGTATATCGGCTTTACGCTGCTTGCGTCAAAACCCGTGCCTCTAGTGGCAAAAGCGAACGAGCCTTGTCGTTCCACCAAGGAGTTTACTGCTGCTAGTAGCGTTTCTCTTTGGTTGCCGTTACCTTCGGGTACTAGATGGCGCACCGGCAGAATTCCTTCTGTCTGCTCGCACATGTTTCACATGTTTATTAAACATGGAAAAATTGATGCTCTCTATTTCCGTCAATCGACCTATGGCGCACTGATGATCGCTAATAAGCGTGAAACAGCTGTCTGCGTACTGGTGGATTGACGGAAGTATAGAGCAACCCTCGAATAGAAGCTATATTTTAAATTTATCGAAAAATCGAAATATCTCGGAAACTGATGGACGTAGGTATAACAAGTGCTATACAAAGATGCAAGAGCATATTGAAAGCAATTCTTTGGTATAATAAAATTTTGGGGGTTACATTTAAAAAAAGAGAAAATCTGGATTTTGCATTCTACATCACCCTGTATACGAATATGCGTCGCGGGCTTTTTTATAGCCGATGTTAAAATTAGAGGATATTTTTTAAACTTTCCATGTAAAAAAAATAATTTTCGATTCATTACTTTTTGATACACAGTACGTTCGTTTTTAGCTATTAGCATTGATTAAAGTATTTAGGGGAAGATGGGCCACTAGATGCTAAGATCACGCGCCTAATTTTTGTTCCTCCTGGAGTGTCGCCACCTATATGAGCACAAATGTACCTCTACTGATACAACTTTGACAATATAACAACCATCGACTTTGATACGAATAAAGTACCCTACTTCCAACTATCTATCAACGCTACTTACTATTATCTCCGCCAGGTGTCGCTGACATTGGCAATTTGACATTTGACATAGTGATGGCAGTGTCATATTTCAATTGTTTAATATTCCGATGTTATTTGGAAAATTTGGGTCAACCACGATCAAAAAATATTGATTGATTGATTTCGATTTATCATCGTTTGTATTGAATTTTTCGCGATTTCGGGAAGCAAAATGGTTTACAGATGTTATTACTATAACTGTCCAAACAACAAAACTCGTAATCCAGAGATGTTCTTTGCTTTCCCAAAAGCAACAGCTATACGTGATATTTGGATCAAGAATAGTGGCAATGTGAATTTGTTCCAATATGTTGGAAAGTCTGACCCACTGCCAAAGCAATTAGGTGTCTGCGAACAACACTTCAAACAGAACTATATCCAGAGATCAGATACAAAGAAATTCTTGGTCAGACACGCAGTACCGTATGTATGAGTATAATTCAGGTAAGTGCCTATACCATTGAAACCAAACTATTGCCTTCTATTACTCATCTACATCACTAAAAACTTGAAGCAATACGCAAATTTACCATACTCTGCCATTTTCTTAAGCCTATGGGGCATTCCACCACAACAATTTCAAACATAACGCTTTTGTATCTTGACTGAACTTATATACTGCCCAGCACCAATGCATCAGCAGAAAGAGTCTTTTCTTCAATGGTCTAATGTTGAATGCCTCAAAAAACCCAGTGATTCATTCTGGTTATTAGGACGATGTTGATACCTAAAATGGATATTGAAAACACCTTCTAAAAATGTTATTCCTACTCAAAATCAGCACCAGCTGACCAACTGCATCAAAATAACTAGGTATTTTTCAATAAATAAAACAAAAACTTTGTGAACACTTTTCAATAAACCAATGCCAGTAACATTTCTCAATGCAGTAACTCCAATTTCATGTTACAATTTAAGCTTGCTAAATATTATGGCAAACTGAGCAGCAAAATGAATTTCTTTTGAGAATTACTGATCCCAAGAATTTGGCAACAAACAGACAAGAGTGGTTCCAAGGCATGGCATAATCATTATAAAGATGTACGAGTGGCTGATTAATGGTCACTTTAGGTATACTATGCTCAAGCATTGATTAAGGTATTAACGCTCAAGCTAATGTGTGGGTTTATTAGTGTGAGTAACAGCATAAATCTGCCATACTTCTGGTATTTCGTTTTGTTTTGTTGACAGTCCAAGGTATCAATGGAGCATTCCAATGATCACTAAACTAGATGCTCGCAATTACAGCTATTTAGAACATGACAAACCGTATGGTCTCACTAAATTTCAGTCTAAAAAAAGTTGGTGAGAAAAATGCAGAAAAAAATGCTTGTTGTATTCTTAATTTCAAGTGGCTGAATCACTAGTGAATACACCTTCCTTTTTTTTCTTGTCAGAAAAAGTAAAAAACATGTCTACTTCTTTATTTCACTCAAAGTTTTACTGGTTGATACAAATAATTGGCCTGAACATTTTTTTATAATTTTATTTTATGTAAAATTAATACAAAAGAACAAGCATGTGTAATGTAGAATATCCTTGTTACATGATATTTATGTCAAGTCAATTTTTCCATGTTGTTATGTGAAGCGAGAACAATCTATCAAAAAAAAATAGTTTTAGAGATTAGAAAGAACCATCCATCCTGTTTTCGCCCATAAAAGCAAACTATACCTACTAAAACAGCCCTTATTTTGTTACAGGTTATGCACTCACAAAGAAGAAATGATAAACCACTACAGGTATGGATTATCGTACTGTCAGATGGTGCTATATCATGTGCTCATTGCACTTGTATGGCAGGATTAAGTGAAGTTTGCAGCCACATAGCAGCAGTTCTTTTCTTCCTTAAAGCACGTCCTAAAAGTGTCGGCCAACAAGAAAGCTATATATACATATTCTAAAAAAAAAGTTGGCATACACAGAGTTGAAGTATCATATTGTTATACATAACAAAATGACAAGAATTTCTGAGACATTAAAAACATTGTTATAGTTTATAGCTACTTCTAATATAATTAGGAACACTATTGTATGATTTAGCTACATTATATGAGAATCATCTATCAAAAACTGCATTTTTTGTTTAGGCATTGTTAGTTTCACAGAATTCCTAGTAATTGTGAGGATATAATTTACATATATCTAGTATAAACTTATGTGAACAATATAAATGCATTTGAATATGATGTACAGTTGTGTAAAAAATATTGAGACTAATCAAGGGGAATTTGAGATGGACTAACTCTAGCAATACTACGAGTGGTTTCTATCTCTACTGGGTGAAGTTGCGTCTTCTTTTGTAAATGCTGGAATATGTAAGTGACCTCCTAGAACTTCAACTGAGTCTCTAATTAAAAAACCTCTATCTGCTAATATTATGTCACCAGGTATAATTAAATTTAAAAAGCCACAATTTTCTGTTAGATGCTTGTCACTTGTCCTTCCACCATAACCATCGAAAATGTAATTCCCCCACTTCTCCATGAAATACCTTACAATGGGCTAACATTCACCATATGTCACTCAGGTACAAATATTATTTAAAGAAGATTCTACAACTTTTTCAAAATATTGTGGATGTCTTATTAAATATTAACTTATTTATTTGTTAATTATAGTAGGATATTCCAATTTGCAATTTTTTAGTTTATCAATGTAACATGAAATCTCACGTTTTTTAAGTAAATAAGTGTAAATTTTAATAAATAGCTCAAAATTGTACATGGTGAGTAAACAAATTTTTCGAATTTGAGTTTTTTTTCAGTTTTTTGCATTTTCTGAGAAGATTTTCTATAGTAATGTATATTTTTTTTACACCATCAGAAAATAGAGATTTCAACGAACGAAAGGCTCCCAAACTTTTTGAAAAAAGCTGATATTTTGACGCGAGAATTTGTGATTGAAAAATGGGGTGCATTTTTTATCTTAAGGTCAAATAAGGCGAAAAAATAAATATTTTAAATCAAATAAATTACAGTGTATTTGGGACATAATAAGGGAAGTATTCACCAAATTTCGTAAAAAAAATATTTTTTTTGAAAAAGATAAAAATAAAGGACCAAAAACTTGGTTTTTTGAATTTTTCACCAAAATTTTGAGGTTATGTGAAAAAATTGATAACACAAGAGTTGTAGATCTTTTTATTACCTACATCTTTGCCATTCAACTTTTTTCCATAGGACTTGTAGTTTTGCCAGAAATCAAGATAAACCATTTTCTACCCTTAAAAGCTCACCCCCTCCCACTTCCCGATCTCGAATCGACCGTAATTTATTTTTCCTTTTATTCTTATCATATTCTCCTCCTTTTCTAATGAGTTTCATCCTACTGTAATTTTTTTTCACTTTTTATTATTTTTGAAGGCTTCGGCACTGGACTAAGACAGCTTTTAAAGCAAATGTTGAACTCAGCATGTCAGTCCCGAGATGTATTATCTGTGGTTGTTAAAAATGAAACAAAAATTGTAAAGAAAGATGCAACTGTTTATCATTTAGAATAATAAAATTTTTGAAATGTATCCTGTTTCATTACCTCATCGATACGTTTATGGTTAATTATAATAATAACGTTTAAAATTATGAAGTAATGTGATTATTAAGAACATCATTTAAAATCAAATTTGTTAGCAACATCAGACATGAAATTTGTTTTGAATAAACATAACTATAATATGTGCACAGACAATTACTCTTATGTAAATTATAGAGGGATTTTGACATCACTGAATGGTGTTTCACTCATTGCCCTTCGATACACTGAATTATATACTGTTCAGAACAAGCCTTAATACATCGAAGAAATATATATATAATAAATACATAGGAAAATATAACTAATAGTTTTTCATTCAATAATCCTTTAGCTTCTGGTGTGTGCAACAATCAATGGTGTAACTTAACAATCATCCAATGAGTGTTTTTGAGATAGTCACCCTGTTTGATAAGATACAAATTAATCACACTATGTTAAGCAAAGTGCCATTTGAAATACATATTTTCACCTCTCTGTAGCTAGACACCATTTCATGTTACATATTTGGAAAAAAAGTATGAATGTGGGTATAAGCTATTGATATGAAATATTTTCATTTTGATTGTGTGAGAAGCATACCCTATAATAATAAATAATTCATTTTAACTCCACCATTTATTAAAAAATATATGGATAGATAACATGAGCATTTATTGGTGCTGTTAGTATACACAGTATGTGGAGTAAAGTCAGCACACTCTTCGCCTCCTGGTATCGGTCTGCCTCTTCTGTCTCGAATGCTTGGAAAGCTGGAGAATTTTTTCCACACCTATAATGACAAAAAGGAAGCATTTAGAAATAGTGCGCAAATTATTCGAATAGAGAAGTGAATAGTCATAATGTACCTATTCCAGAAACTCAACTTTTAGGTTATGTCAAAAAATGAACGTATTAAATGATCCATTTTTTGAACTTGCCTATACGTACATAGGTATACAACTAGCAATTATTACCTACGGATGGATGTTTTTGCTACTTTAACATAATCCACCAAAGGTTGGCCACTACAACTTCATTACTTCTATATACTTCACAGATAAAACTTCCAAGTAAGAAATGCATTATTTTGGAGTATCAAGTGATAAAAATGCAGTATGACTATAACAACTATCGCTCTAGTGAATGTGATAACTCATGGGATAACTGTAATTGGCGAATAAACGTTTTTTTTTTGCTGTTTTCAATATGCATTCAAGTTTTCATCATGCATTATCTCATGAATTACATCATTTTAATTGACAGATGTGCTTACCTGACAAAAAAGGTTCCTTAAAAAACACATCACAACAACAATTATGGTGAAAATGTCCAAGAAATTGTAAAAAACAAATAAAAGTCCTCAATTTCATATGGCGGTATACCGACAACAAGGTTATCAACCGCTGTCAGCTGATCGTTTGGAATTGGAACACAAAGCATATTTTCGAATGTTAGGTTCACCGACGATCCCGACCGACCCGTCGGTGGTTAGGTATGGGTCAGCCATGGTCATTGGCACTTCAAGGTCGTATTTTTATAGCTGGATGCTCCTTTGCTCCATCTATTGGGCATATTTATTATAAAGGATTCAGGAATTTTTGAAGCTTCTGAGATATGCCCAGAGGGCGCCAGGTGACGGTGTCGTGGTTTCTATGAGAGTGAGTGAGATAGACTAGAGTGAGTGAGATAGACTGCGAGCGCGCGATTTTACTGTGTGGTTGTTCATCTTCCCCTAAATACCTTAATCAATGCTATTAGCTAAACTTCGCCACAGATGTCCAAACTTTATATGTACCCATTGTACATTTGGAATAAAGACGAGTTATTATTATTATATATTATTATTATTTGGATATAAAAATGGTGATAACTTTTGAAATACTCTGTATAATGTTATAATACCTTATATTGTGAGAAGAGAAATTATTAGTAGAACCTAAAAATGACATAATACATATATTTAAAAAAATATATGTTTGCATCACCACGTAGTTATGGATCATCCTGTATAAATCAAAATATTTTCTGGGCAAGGAGCACATCCGTGGCTACAACTTTTATGTACAACTTTTTTGTACAACTTTTTTCGCTATCTTTTACAGTGGTAGAGTTATCGACCGAGCCGGTACTAAAAACTCACCCTGTATATACTTATAAGGACAGAAGATAGTCCATAATATATGTGTAATAAGCTTGTCTTAGAACAAACGGTCTAGTCCATTTATATACGACCGATCTGAACCTACGCCATATGTATATATCTCGATATTTAAACACCTATTTTCTTAAATAATTAATTCTATGTTTAAATCCATACATGGAAATGTGTACGTATACGTAAAAATACAAAATGGGATATTCAATTTTTTTTTTATTTGTTTTGTACAGGTTGAGGTACAGGTTAAGCTACTATGGCATTTTGGAGTTACATAATATATTCTCTTATCGACAAGCACACTTTTTCGATTGACATTTACACTTACAATTACACTTGGTAAAACCTTGCCCATGTGCTGTCGACTGAGCAGTAGCCACCGGTCTAAGGAGGGATTTCTCTCACAGTTTGGCTTGGACAAAACACTTTGTAAAACCCCGGCCACACGTGCATGCTTTACCTCGTACTTACTTGTGCAAACCCCTTTGTATTGGGAAGCCTGTGCGTCTGGACGGTAAGACGGTAGCTCGCGCAAACCGAAAAGCGCGGCTTGTAGTCTGTTTAAAGTTTTGCTTGTGCCAACTAGTTTGCACGGTAAAGCCTCTGTGTGTGACCATAGGGTTCCATTTTAAGGATAGCAGCACCTATTATGAAATAGTAAGTTTTTGAATTATTAAATAATGGAGGTTTGCGCGAGCTTACTTGAATGGTGTGGACAATCAGCGGCAGTGGCGTATATAGAAATCGATTTCGGGGGGTTATAATATTGGCGTATTATAATCCTAACTCTTCTAGACGTCAAAACTGAATGCGTGGCCCCCGCCCCCCCCCCTTATATACGCCACTGATCAGCGATATACCGGCTTATTTGCTAAAACTATACCGTGCAGGCAAGTCGCTGTCATGTGGCCACCCCTTAAGAGCACTGAGAACATACGGCCCGAATTGCAATAGTCCGTATGTAAACGGATCAGTCCGTATATGAAATACCATGTTTTTTTACATACAGTCTGTAACATATACTTATTACATTAGAAAATTCCTTGGCTTCTGTAATAGGCAAGGCAATTTCGGATGAACCTAAAAAACTGTATTATGCTTTGTGCCCCTGGGTCAATGGACAGCCTATTATGGATAGAACAAATTTTTCAGTTTTACAACTCCCACCCCCCCCCCTCAACCACCCCAATATCAATCATACCCAAAAGAAGAGTAAAAAATAATCACGAACCCCTAAAATGCCTAAAAACGAAGTTTATGAATATTTGAAATTTTTTGTTTTTTCTAATTACTCCGGCGCGTCGCCCTTGCGTCGATTTTCAAAAGTATAGCAGCATTACCTCCTACAACCCCACAGCATATCACTACCCAAATTTCATTAAAATCCATGCAGCGCATCGGTTACTGAGATTAGGCGGCTAGAAGAATGCCAACAGACCGACCGACAGAAACGAGTGATGTGGTTTTCCGTTATGTGGATATCATAAAACGCCCAAAAAGTGTAATCGAAAATTTTCGCGATCACAATACTCCCCTCACCTATCGGTGCGGGAAGTAAAAGCAAATATTCAGTCATCACCTTGCGGCATTCCTGACTTCTCACTAATTTCAGTTTTCAATTTATTATTAATGCAGACGAATTGACATCGATTTTTCAGAAAACTAAATCCAAGAAGTTGGAGTTTTCCTGGACCTAACGAATTCAATTCTGCATAGAGGATAGAAGGTATTGCACACATCGTACAACACCGTCACCGCCACCGTCGATAAAAGAGGCTAGAAGGTTAATATACTTTTCCTCTTTCTTTCTCTGTATGTGTCGTGCGTGTGTTGTAATGGCAAACGCGAAAGAAGCCGTTGACCGGTTTGTTTGTGTGCGTTTATTTCATTTTTCTCTCTTCTGTTCTCATCTTTGTAGACGTTGCTAGTAGTTCTTCAATAGTCTAGTCGACGCTGTGCAATGGTCCTTTATTGTTTTGTATTTTAATTCTGCTTGTAATGGCATCTTACATTATAACTATTTTTCAGTAGGCAGTAAGCTATTGTTTATCTCTTTTGAAAAAATGTCCAAACAGGAGCATTCTGTTTTATACGAGTATGTGTATTAAATTAAACAGCTTTAAGCTTTTTGCTGAAGATCCAGGCTATTGTGGGATTTTTCCGCTTTATTTTGTCATGTCACGATACCAAAAACTACAACTACTGTGAAGTTTACAATACGTGTTGCAAAGAATATTTGACCACACTATACCTTAGAAAATACAAATGAGAAAAACTAAATTGTCACACTTTTATACTAGTAATCTGGGGATGGGCATAGGGGCTATGTCTTTCGCGAAGCCGAAAAGTTACCAATATATTATTTATTTCAGTGAAAACATTGGACTTACCATTAAAAGTAAAATAACAAAAATTCCCATTGATCGCTCATGTGCATCGACACTTATTCGGGGTCAAAAGTCAGAATTTTAGGTTTCTTGGATTTTCCTCGAAATCCGTAAGTTTTATCGAAAAAATACATCAGACCAGTTGTAGATATCAAATTCTGCAGATATTGTAAGAGTCACGTTATATACAATAAGATACACACATATGCCACGTATATATATATACAGGGTGAGTTTTTAGTACCGGCTTGGTCGATATCTCCACTACTGTAGAAGATAGCGAAAAAAGTTGTATATAAAAGTTGTAGCCACGGACATGCTCCTTGCTCAGAAAATATTTGGTCTATACAGGGTGATCCATAACTACGTGGTGATGCAAACATGCATTTTTTTAAATGAGACACCCTATATATTATTCCATATTCAAATTCTACTGTTATATTATACAGGGTATTTCAAAAGTTATGACCATTTTTATCTCTAAATCGCTGTCAAATGAACGTACTGTATATCAAAAATTGATGAATCAAAAATCATATTTTTTACACGGATGGATAAAAAATATCATCTAGTTTTAAAATTGGCTATAAATAAAGCGCGCGACGCATATTCGTATACAGGGTGATGTAGAACGCAAAATACAGGTTTTCTCTTTTTTTTCAAATGTAACTCCCAATATTTTATTATACCAAAGAATTGCTTTTAATATGCTCTTTCATCTTTGTATAGCACTTATTGTACCTACTTCCATCGGTTTCCGAGATATTTCGATTTTTCGGTAAATTTAAAATATAGCATCTATTTTTGTACTGAAATTTATTTATTTTGAGCAAGTTCTATCGAATTTGTTTTTTATTTAACGAACAACTAAATTATAAGGTCATGATAGTATTTGATGAATCCAAAACCCTGAATCATCGAGATAATAAGGTCAAGTATGCCGAGGAAACAATTTTGTAGGCGTGACGCATAATTATCAAGCAGATTTATCAGGTATGCTTTGAAAAATTGACGGTTTTCATAACCTGCTCAATAATTTCGTACTGTGTGAAAAACGAGCTTTAAAAATAATTTTTCCAATGAGGGTATTTAGGAGAATCTTTGAGAAATTGCATACTTGCCTCTAGAATATATCAACTATAAACAGCAATATCCAGAACGGAGGCACTCTAAAACCAATGCGTTTGAAATATTGAAGAATCGTTTTATTTGGACCGTGTCGTTTAATATTTCATAGCCTACCTGATAGATCTGCTTGATAATTATGCATGACGTCTATAAAATTGTTTCCTCAGCACACTTGACCTACATTATCTCGTTAATCCAGTGTTTTCACTTGATCAAGTACTATTATGGCCTTATATTTTAGTTGTTTGTTAAGCAAAAATAAAATTTGATAGTATTTTCTCAAAATAAATAAATTTTAGTAAGGTGTATTTAAAATTTGTAGAAAAATCGAAATATCTCAGAAACTAATGAATTAAGCCATTACAAGTGCTATACAAAATGAAAGAGCATATTAAAGGTAATTCTTTGGTATAATAAAATACTGGGGGTTAGATTTAAAAAAAGAGAGAAAATCGAGATTTTGCATTCTACATCACCCTGTATACCAATATGCGCAGCGGGCTTTTTTTATAGGCGGTCTTAAAATTAGATGATATTTTTTATCCATCCGTGTAAAAAAATGATTTTCGATTCATTACTTTTTGATATACAGTACGTTCAATTGACAGTGATTTGGATATAAAAATGGCCATAACTTTTAAAATACCCTGTATAATGTAACAATACCCTATATTGGAAGAACGGAAATCATTAATAGAATTTGAATATAGAATAATATATAGGGTGTCTTATTTAAAAAAATGCATGTTTGCATCACCACGTAGTTATGGATCACCCTGTATAAATCAAAATATTTTCTGAGCAAGGAGCACATCCGTGGCTACAACTTTTATATACACTTTTTTTCGATATCTTTTATAGTAGTGGTGTTATCGATCGAGCCGGTACTAAAAACTCACCCTGTATATTCAGGTATTTAAACAAACAAAACGGTCTATCTGTGACCCTTTTATGTATACAGTATACAATTATAAGAAAATATACTCTTAAAAGGCAGTCAGGCTCTTACAGAATTCCCTCTAGTCGACTGTACAACTACCTTGTCTTCCTCCTACATCGGCATCTGCTATTCAACACTTATATCGAGTATACTAACAAGTTCAGACATTGCAAGGCCATCAACTGAACTCTGAAGACTGGGGTTGGAAATTAATAGATAATAGTTTGGAGCTGATTTAAACTTTACTGCCCCCTGCTCCACAGAAAGACACTATTTTTTGCAATTGCATAAAAGGTTGTCGTGCCAAATGTGGCTGCAGAAAAATAGGGTTACAGTGTTCTCCAGCGAATACTAATTGCCAAGGTATGTCTTGCTTAAATGTCGCAGTAAATACAAGAGAAGAAGATTCATATGTTTTTGATGGAGAGACCACTGATTCATATTCATTTGAACAATTTATGAACATTCAACAAGAGACAGAAGAAGAAGAAAACGAAGAAAGAGAAGAAATCGAAGACAACATTATTGTTGACGTTGACTATGACGAGTATGAATCAGATTAAAGTATTAAGAGAAATCAGAGCGACAGTTAAACTCAACAGCCAATAGCAATCTTCTTCATACAGTTAAATAGGTATTTTTCCTGAACATTGCGTCATTAAACGGTTCGTGGAATAGGGATACCGCGGAATCCACGTCAAAGAAAACGCGCCGAGTACACTACCTCACAGGCGGTGTGAAAATGTGTGCATATTATCTGCAACGTGACTTACAAACGCAATATGAAAAATGGTGGGCCTTAAAGAAAAAATCATCAGGATCATTTTTGTAGAGAATTTGGAGATCTTTTTCCATATAACTTACGGATTTCGAGAAAAATCCAAAACACCTAAAATTTTGACCCTTGACCCCGAATATTTTTGACATTTTACTTTTGATGGTAAAACCAAGGTCTTCCGCCGGAATTTGGCTCTACCGGATTTTTTTGTTATTTGATGACTATTGTTATGTTTAAATTGACCGGACTACAAGCTGTAGACCAATCTTGGTCGCTTTGCGATCTTGTCAAATAATCTCGCTTTTCATAAGGGCAAGTATTTAAATATATGTGGATTACAGGGATTATATGTTGGTGAAAAATAATCAATTTTTTTGGTATTTCAGCCCACTTCTGAATAATCACTTTACCGGGAGATATTGACGTTTAACCGGGAGCCGAGAGATTGTGTGTCGAAACAAGCTTATCAGCATGCAAATTGATGTATTGTATTTCTATCAACCACTAGTAAAATCAATGTTTATGGTCGTTGATTTCGCGTGATTTTTTCATTTGTGAGATTTATACCATATTTTGAAATACTCGTGATGACCTGGTGATCACAAAATAATAGATCCGATTTCCTGAATTGGATTCCAGTCTCACACACAATACAGCCGGTTTGTAGCCGGCAGTCTTGAGAGAATGGACCTGGTTTCTTAAAAAATGCAGTTTAGTCACATTGCTGGCATTGCACACGCCCTAATCGTGGTGTTGAGTCGGAAACACGCTGCTTGGACACACACACGCGCACCGCAGGCGCTGGTCTCATCTTTGTCCCCTTCTCAGGAAACTTCCCTCAATATGATGGTTGATAGGGTCAGACGAGCTACCGCCCCCCGCTATCTTTACTCACATCCGCTGCGAAGGTAGATGATAGTCTGGACCATAAGTACACTTACTGTTCTGTATGGCGTGTGAAAATATTCCAATGCAAGTATTTCTGCTTCTCGCACCAATTTGTTGTAATCGCGAAAGTCGAATTTGAGAGATAATTACGCCTTTTGAATGTTTCATTTTATGTCGTTAAACTTTTCACAGTATATTACAACTACGACAAGGACGAAGAAGTTTATAGCATTAATACATCCATCGAAGTTATACGAAATGGCGTCTAGTGGGTTTAATCTATACTTTGCAGTTTCCAGATGCCCCAAAATCTCAATTTGTCTGCGACGCTATGTATAATACGAGGTAAAAGATATTTATTTATAAAAGAGCATCTCTCAACATCCGGCGTCTTAGGTGTTCTGTAATGATAACGTAATAATATACCGGAAATATGATTTAATCAGTTGCGACGTTATCATCCAATAAGTATAGTTTTAAAAAACTAAAAAAAAACACGCTTTTAAAAAACATCGAACTAAAAATTTAAAAATAAGCTTAAAACAATAATGAACGAAAAATACTAGTATCATTGTGAAAAAGCGTCGGGCGCTGGATTTACGAATAATGTGGCCCACGCTTTTTTCACAATAATACTAGTATTTTCGTTCATTATTGTTTTAAGCTTATTTTTAGCTTTTTAGGTCGATGTTGTTTAAGAGCGTGTCTTTTTTGGTTTTTTTAAACTACGCGTAGTTTTAATTTTTTAGTTAACTTTATCATTAGATGAAAGGATTAGGTTACGAAATGATAACAAACTAGAGCTGCCGAAAGGCGTCGCTCTGATTACAGCGATACCTGCCGGAAATAATGTAAGCTTAATGTTGCGCCAGAGTTTTGCACCGTCAGCTGTAGATGGGTATGCACGAGGCCAAGTCGACACATGGCACGTTGCAGTGTAAGACACCAGATGGCGCAGTGTTGCAGTTACTAAGACATGCCTGACAAAATTCAACAACTATCTTTCTAGAAGCATGGGAAAGCATACATATTATTATATGACGCAGGCAATTATGCCAACTTAATGGATTTTTCGTTAGATGTAACAACTAACAAATTGTTTTGTCAATAGAGAAATAGAGATGGAATAGCAAACGTGGTGTTACTTCAAAGGAAAAGGAGTGTTACAAGCTCACAAACCCACTAACCCACAACCCACATACAGGTGAAGGTGAAGCTAATAAAAGATTGTTAAAAAGTAAAAAGATAAAAAGATAATTATTTCTCGACACGTGGTGAAGAGATTTGGTAGGACGAAGGATTACGAATATTTGGGAAATGAGTGGTACTACTATATCGTAAAACGTTCGAGATATACCCGGCTACCCGGCAGTATAATTTTATGGCACTAATTTCTCAAAAAGTTAATCTCTTTTACTGACCAGAAACATATATTATATCAGGCACAGTATCACGTGTCGGATCTTGAGGACACAACCATCCAGGGCCGCACTAACATTGAGGAAATTAAAAAAAATTGACTCAGTTGAGTCGCTGTCATTTAGATTGATAATAATTTGATTCGGTCGTGTATTTAAAAATGCTACTTTCATTACATGTTTAATGGAGTTTAGCAATGTTTTTTTTTATTTATCAAATGTACCTGATCTCTAATAAGATTTATAACTGCTGATGAGCTTTCGGGGTGATTATTGTACTTATATTTTGATATTTCTTTTTAAATCGCTCGATATTGATTCAATTGGATTAATTGGATTAAAAATACAAAAATAGGGTGGAAGCCTTAAAACTTCACACAAAGTACTCCGCGCCGTTTCATCAACGATGTACTTTTTATCAAACTTGTAACTTTTTACTAATTCCAATAGATATGACTTTTAATTAATTAAATTAATTTTAATTTTTCGTTAAATTTTGATGTTTTGTTTTGAAAGAAATTCAATAATCGTGTTATCATTCTTCATGCATCCTGAGTTCGCATACTTTTAGGCGTAGCCAAAAACGTGTTTTGTCTTCATTATTCATCATAATTAACGATGCTTTAACCCAGATTTTTACTTTTCTTTTAACTAAATTATTATTGGCCATAGGTAGAAACTACTCATGGTTTTCATATTATCATTTTATGCAACTTGAAAATGCGTGGGAAGTACCTACCAAGTCAAACTAGGCATTTTATTGATATAATGTAATCATGTAAACATAACGATGTTATCGGTGTTGAGAAATGACAATACTCCCATACGGTATACATATATATTTTGGCCAAATGCTAATTTTATCAACCTTAGATATTAGTATCAAAAAAAATCCTCTGACACATTGTAAGCACTCGGGACATTAATCCAAGACATGGAGTTTGAAAACAGGCTCGGGAAGCAAATTATCATAAACACTCTTAACAGCATGGTATGGACTCATAACAAATGCTCATACTTTTGGCGGTTAGTATAATCGGAGAAAATTGAACGTTTCCTACCGCAAAACAGGACACGTCGATTTTTAACTAGAAATTCAATTTCGTTGTAGTACATGTTTTTCATATCGCCCGAAATAGATTAGTGTCATTAACCCAGAACAAAGTGAAATTATGTTTGTGTTTGTTTTCAGGTGTTTTGGACAATAATTAACTTATTTTTAGTATCACATACACTTTCTTTCTTTCGATAGTGAAATTTAACAACGGGTTGTTTTACCTACTACACCATTAGGTAACACTAATGTTATTACGAGAAAAAAAATCGAATTAGAAATATATTGGGTTTTTATCATTCCATTCTGTTTGTCTGTAGGTATCTTTTAACATTTTGCCACCGTATAATGCTGAAATGACTAATTTGATGTGAATTGAATTTGAATACTTGACACCTAGGTAAAAGAAGAAGACATGATTTTAGAAAGAAAATCTATTAGCGATGCAGTAAAAAAGCAAAAAATATTATTGTTAAACTTCCTTTTTGGACTGAAGATTATCAGCGCCGTCAAAGCATTGCATGCATATAAATAGGATATTCATTTAAATTTACATATTAATCATATTATTTCTCAGTAAAATATTAAATGAAAAGAATATTAGAATGGTGGTACATTCTGGAGCGATAGTGGATTGGGAAGCACTAATAAAAAAAATATTTCTGCATCTTAGCAAGGTGTAATAATTTTTTTGTTTTAGTCTTACATGCCTCTATGCCTCCATTAAATATGATATTGATAACATCTAAACGCATGAATCGCTGTGGCAAAGAGGGAGAGCCTTCGGAACACATTCTATGTCGCTGATGTGAAGTCCTTGGTATCACAGGCAGACCATACTAGGTTCAAGGTTTCTTGAACCTGGGGATATAAGATGGGTAGGATCCAAGGCCATCCTCACCTTTGTGATGAGAGCTGGACTTTGGAACTAGGGTAAGGACAGGTGCATAAGGGCCCGTTTGTAGGCCTATGCACTGGTGGTTCTGGTCACCAGAAAGCCTCTCTCCTTCTTTCATTCATTCAAACGCATGAACATCTGTCTTACTTGTAATTTTCATACATCAACCTATATCAAATGGAAAATATTTCCGCGATGTCCTGCTTTTAAAGAAGAAAAACTTAATCATAAATATGCACTAGCAAACTAACATGCTTGTCGTAACTGTCCTGTCGTTGTCTTACCGATTTATTTCTGTTCTATTCAGTATGTATTTGCAACCAAAATTGCTTGAAGAAATTGATGGTCACTTTAATTTCAAAATTCAGGCAACTTGCAACAGTAACACTTTCTTTTTATTGGTTTCTACTATCACTTTAAGGGCGCGTTCTGCGGATCGAATAACTGGTTTCAAGGACAGTGTGAAAACGACAAAACCAATTGTTGTGAAATTTTAGTATGATAAATAAGACACTACCTTCTATTTGATGTGGTAATATCATATAAAAAACATTTTTTTAAAAAAAGTTATTTTTTGCAAAATTTTATAAATGCTTTTGTACACATTTATATCTATTTCAAACAATGTACGATATTACACAGATGATATATGAATTTGATTTTTGCTGGTAATTTTGGTATTTTTTGAGTTCTCCTTGAAATACCCAAAAAAACACAACGACTGTGATTTTATGCAACCAATACAACAATGTCACCAGGCCATGTGTTCAGCATTTTTCTGGTAGGGGCGGGCCTGTTTCTGGTAATTTAGTTTTTCGATATTGGCTATTCTGCCTGATTGTATTCGGCCACCTATTCGACATTGACAGTTTGTAATCTGTCACTGTGTTGACAGCTAACCTAATATTTGTCGTGGTTGTTGAATGTTCATTGTTTATTTGTACACAAAATTTCTGAAAATAATGGTCTTATAAAAATTACACTTTAGGTGCATCGCATGTAGTGTCACGTATGTTGTATGAATATTTAATGGATTTACAAAAGCTAATAATTATGTGTTCTAATCATTTTTTTTACTTCTGTGTCATAATTTAAATTGCTATAACCAAAAAACTATCTGGATGTGATGTATAGGTAAAAGAAACTTATCGCAATAAAATTTTAAATCTAGGTTGAGCTTTTTATTATTTCACTGTGCTAAACATGTTCTATTCAACCGAAATAGTACGAAATTGCGTTCTTATTAACTATCACTATTGAAGGCTGTTCAGTGGCCTTTTTAAAATTCTTAATTCTTTCTCTCTATTGATGTCAAAATGTACCTTTCAACCCCAGGGACTTGTGTGTATTCAATGTTCAACATCGTTAGGGTTTTTGAAGTGTCAAAATGTACCTTTCAACCCCAGGGACTTGTGTGTACTCAATATTCAACATCGTTAGGGTTTTTGAAGTGTTCGATAACTTATTTCCAAATAAAGTCCCACCTAGCGTACTGTCTTTGAACAGGAGTGACTAAAGACTAAATTACATGAGGACAGTTTTGGAATCTTAAAAGTGTAGTAACATTTTTAAATATGTTTTCATCTAACAATTCAGAAAATAAACCCTTAGCTTGTTAAAAATAAAATTATAACAATTCCAATGACAATAATGGAATCTAACTTTGAAGATCAAGACTTTTTTACCCAATACAATATGAATCTAGATTGAGATTATATGCACCCTCTATGTTGTGAACAGAAAATGTCATCATTAAGAAAATCTGATTATTGCTGAAGCAATTGAAAATTTTCTCCAATCTAAACAAAGGTGTGTACGTTTCATACACCTAAAGTCAGTTGTATATATTTTGTGTCAAATATTTGAATGTTGTTTTAAGTTTGTCAGTAGAAAAGTAATTTTCTATAATAATCTTGACAGAAAATGAATAAACACTATAAAAAGTATGAGGATTAGTAACATCCTTAAAATTTCTTTGTGAAACTCAAAATAATGACCATCAAATTAGGAAACATCAGTATTTTTCATTATTAAATCATGAAACAATCTGTGGAATAAGATTTCTTGCAGCTTGAGGATAAGTAACAAGAAAGACTATATTTGTACTAATTCAGTTTATTACATAATATACATGCTATAGTATCCAATACCATAGAATTTTCCATCATCGTCTCCTCCTCTCGCTTTTAGCCCACTCTGAAATCAATTTAGTTAGTTAGTTCAAAGTGCTTCCTTATCAACAATAAATGGTCTCAGTAGCTTACTTATTATAAACAACATTTCAAAATACATGTTATTACCTATGCCGGTTAGAAACATACATTCATCTATTATTTGCTCGTCTTGTTGTTTCGCCTCTTGGCTAGTCTGTGTTAGACTGTTTATTAAACCATTTCCTACTACTCCTACTACTACTTCTTTTGATTGTCTAGCCAAGCACTCTTGTAGGCTTTCTGTTACAGCATGCTGTATTTACTTCTACCCCTTGTCAACATTTTCCTCCTCTCGCTTTTCGCCCACTCTGAAATCAACAATGTTTCTAAGTAGCTTTCTTATTATAAACCCAGATCAAAATACATATTTTCACCTTTCAAATAGCAGTCTAGAAACACATATTCATCTACTATTATGTGCTCCTCTTCTTTTGAATTGATCTCCTGGCTAGTCTGTATTGAACAAATTCCTACACTACTTCTTTTTGATTGTATGTACCAAGGACACTTGCAAATCCATTCTAAAATCAACAATAAATGGTCTAAGTAGCTTACTTATTATAAACAACATTTCAAAACACATGTTATTACCTATGCCGGTTAGAAACATATATTCATCTATTATTTGCTCGTCTTGTTGTTTGGCCTCCTGGCTAGTCTGTGTTAGACTGTTTATTAAACCATTTCCTACTACTCCTACTACTACTTCTTTTGATTGTCTATCCAAGCACTCTTGTAGGCTTTCTGTTACAGCATGCTGTATTTACTTCTACCCCTTGTCAACATTTTCCTCCTCTCGCTTTTCGCCCACTCTGAAATCAACAATGTTTCTAAGTAGCTTTCTTATTATAAACCCAGATCAAAATACATATTTTCACCTTTCAAATAGCAGTCTAGAAACACATATTCATCTACTATTATTTGCTCCTCTTCTATTGAATTGATCTCCTGGTTAGTCTATATTGAACAAATTCCTAGACTACTTCTTTTTGATTGTGTGTACCAAGGACTCTTGCAAATCCATTCTAAAATCAACAACAAATGGTCTAAGTAGCTTACTTATTATAAACAACATTTCAAAATACATGTTATTACCTATGCTGGTTAGAAACATATATTCATGTATTATTTGCTCGTCTTGTTGTTTGGCCTCCTGGCTAGTCTGTGTTGGACTGTTTATTAAACCATAGGGTCGACAATATCTGAAGAAAGTTTATCAGCATCACTCTAAAAAATTATTGGATTAATAAACCATTTTGAGCCACTTCTATGGCATGCTTCTGTGATGTCTATGCTATCTTGTATATCTTTAGTCTTAGAACTAACATATCCCATATTATGTTTGATTATCCATTATCCAGTCTTGGTTATCTCTGCAGGCTGCCCTAAAAATTGAATTTCTGTAAAACATTGACCTGTTACTACAAAACATAGTCTTGGAGATAACTAAATCTTATATGATCAACTAGTCATACTTCTAACGAAGGTACTTACCCAGTATAAAGTGAGCAAATTCTAGTATTTTGCAAGAATGGTTTATACCATCGACGATAAATAATAATGCTCATTCCCTCGCTTCGAAGATATCACCCAACATTTTTAATGTTGATAAACCAACTTTTCGTCCTGATCCTTTAAAGCTGCTGGAATTTTGAAAAAGCCGACCTTATTCTTTTCTGGGCTTTCAACAACTTGCTAGTATAGAAAAAGTTCGCCACGATTGAAATATTGGAAAAATGATTGGGAAACAGATTATATTATATTACGATTTTCTAGGTTATAGTATCGATGTTCATGTGTCATTCTCTAAAACATCCAAATGATAGAGATGCGGATTTCCCATCTGCTTTTGTTCTCGATACTTTGTATTTGATGACTGATATATAATAGAACATAAAGCTAAACGGAGGTAGAACTTCAGTATTCTGATAGTTATTTCGCATAATTATTCGTAGAGTGCTAAATTCTGAAGTCATAAACGTTTAGCCTACTCTTCTAAGGTCATCGATCTAAGGCTATCGAAGTTCGATAGCAAATAAGAATTACGTCCCATCATTACTTTCTAAAATCCTTTCATCGCCAAAATACTCGCAATAGCCAAAATAATAAAACTGAAATTACTAATGTATGCTAATCCGACCCGGTGCCGACCGGATGCAATGTCGCCCATGCAATTTTTCGATATGAATTACGTTTGGACGTGCTGACCTATCGACATGGCTTACTGTGACGAAATTTAATACCCAAATAGACATCCAAGCGACATCTTATTTTTACTGTGAACTATTAGTTTAACTAACGACAATTGGGGGACCGAATGCGACCTTAACACCTGGTGTACCTACCACAAGATAGGACTAAAAAGCAATGACCGCTCCTTTTTGAATTCGGACCGAAAACTCACTAGCTGTTTGATCTTCCACGCTAATAGCTGGAGAAAGTGTTGCAACCGTAGGAAGTTTCAGGTTTGCGATTAAGCGTTTTTTTGACTTTTTAAGCATCTACATCACAAATACTCATGAGACTCGCTTCAGTCGCTGTTTGTCTGAATGTTTGGTACTACTTGGCTTCTGTATAACTCTGACAGTACTAGTCTGATCGTAATAATTATTTATAATAATAATTATAGTTTTAAAATCCATCCAAGGAGGTGGAGTAATTATTAAAAAAGAGGATTTTTGGTCTGATAAATTAAAAAGCGCTGCCCTAATTTCAGGCTAATTCATATTTCGGGTAAATACAGTCGCAATGACGAAAAAGCTTAACCACTTTTAAAGACTAATGGTGGTGGATAAAAGAAAAAAAACAAGATGGGTAAAAACCGTTCACATTTTATTTTTAGACATTTTTGAGGCGCTTGATCTTCCAATATACGAACTTTTTGACTAATCTGATTTACATTTGATACGTTCTGATTTTCATTTGCTCATTCTGATTTCGATATGACGCGTTCTGATTTTCAATTTACGATTCTAATTTACATTTGATACGTTCTGATTTTCATTTGACTATTCTGATTTACATATGATGTTTTCTGATTTACGCAATATCTTACTGTCGTGCTAAATTACTGAACCTATAATGTTGGAAAGATTTACTTGTATGCAACTAACGTATGTTGCAAAGGTTTTGAGAACTTTTTTCAAAACTCGGGAGGTAGTTAAGTTTCACCGTTGGAAACAATTCAGAAATCGTCACCATGGTAACCAGTCAACATCTAAACAGGACCATAAAACCATTTTGGTTATGATATAAGTTGTCGAAATGTCGTACAAATTAGATATTCGGAAAAGCATGTACAGTCTAGTTGGACGACTTGAAAAAAATAAGAAATAGTTCGCCTATATCAAGATCAAAATATTTCTGTTGCCACAATTTGAATGCGAAGAAGGTATTCCTTGTATAAATTTACCAAAAAGTGGACGTCCAAGAGCGTTGAATGCTGCTACAGTTCAAAGAATGGTCAACAGAAGTGAACATCGAGTTGGAACTTCAACACGAAAACTTGGACGCATTTTTCACGTCAATGCTAGCACAATCTGTAGAGAAATGAAGAGAAATAGCTTAAAATTCCGAAAAAGAAGAAAATGTCCAAAGTATTCACCAAATCAGTTAGAAAAAATAGCTTTTTTCTATTCCCCTAACGCCGCATCAAAACCCCTTCATCCCGTTTTACCTCGCGTTTTACATACTATTTCTGATATATTTACCCAAAATCAAAAATTCATGATATTAATTGTTTATTTTGTTTTTTTAATTCACATGTTTTATTGCTGCATTTTTTTTAGGCTTAAACATAATTTACGAAAGTAACATCGTTATGCTTGAGAAATTCCAAATTATTTTAGTTTAAGCCACATTTTGCAATTACAAAAAGTGGTATATTAGAATAACCATGGTTTAATACTGGCATTACGAAAATTGATTTTGTTGTACTGTCAAGTATTGTTACTACTGTGACACTTATGCTGGTACTTCACTTGGTGTAGAGTATTCGTGTAGCGGCATTGCTGTATTTGTCTAAATATTTGATATATTCGCTCAAATATCACAAATATGCCTATCGGTCGGCATAGACGGCATAAATATTCATTTTATTTGAGTGTGATTCGACAAGTGGACCGAAACGCGTATTTGTCTATTTGCATTATTTGCGCAAATAAGGCATATAACCCAAATAGGTCCTCCAACATTCGCCGTTTTTTGGCAAATCAAACAAATACAGGAATACACTACGCTCAGTGAAGTGCCGGCATTAGAAGAATTTATTTGTGTGTACTCTCTTGTAGTCGAAGTCTTCTGGTCAAACCACAGTATATAACGTTTATCTGAAGCATAGCGTGCATGAACTCGAGGTATTTCAGTAATCCATTCCAAGATGAAAATTAATCTCTATAAAATAATTAATCAATCGATCAGTTTGTTCTTATATGCACAATGTTAAAGCAGAGCGTAATAAAGCTATATACACATAACGATATGATAAGTTGCATTAGCATGGCTGACAGCAATCAGGAGCCGAGCAGTGGAGAACGAAGGCATCCATTGCGCCTAATTGTCCTTAATTATAACAATGAGTTTACTGCCCGACGTCTTTTATTGGGTGCTAGCTTGTTTTTATGGAAGCAATAGAAGACTCACAGTTGACAATGCGGCGAGATCACCAAACAAAATATTAAATTAGTACCAAATGGTAATTAATTTTAATTCTTTGGCGAATACTAAACCCCTACAGGGATCGATGAGAGTCTGCAATAAACATAGTTCTGCCCAACAAGATTCTGGATTAAAATTACGTTACATCGACCACTATACAGGTTATGACATGACTAATTTGACCAAGGATTATTTACTTCCAAATGTTCAACCTTTTCTCAAAGTGGGGAATAAACGATCATTTAGAAGTCAATATATGTAAGTACGACGAGGAATTTGTAACCAACTGGTCGAGAATACCATGTAGAAATACAAATTCTACAGCTATTTAGGTCATTTTGAGGTAGAATCGTTGAAGTTATCTGTTATCTTTATAGAATAACCTAAATTTAATGTAAATTTAACAGCGAAAAAGAAAACATGATACATCTGATCTTTTCTTTCAGAAATTTGGAACTGCTGGTTATAATATGGCTATTGTCTGTATAGTATACAGTGCTGTTTTGGCCTCCATATAACGGATTGAACTTTCTTCTTTGGTTACTTGAAAATAAAAATTCTATGCGAAATGAACTTTTTCGTGAAGTGTGGACATTATAGTTACACAAAATTAAGGCGCCTTAAAAATGAGCCTTCTTGACAAATTTAGGAAATATTTTTTTAATGAGATATTTTGAAACCTCAAATTATTATATATACACGTATTTTCTGGCGTGGTTGTTAGCTATATAGAACAACATGTTTTTTCATGTTTTATGTGTTAGGATTGATATAGCATATTTAAAGAAATAGGAATTAATATATGATTAAATATAAATTATAAAGAAGTCTGCTTTTAGAATTTCGACCTACAGGGATTTTTTGCCACAATTATTAAGCAATAGCACATGTTTTCCATAACGATGTCGCAGTAGAGGTGCATTTTCAATCTCCTGGGAAGAGTTACCCTATTTTAGACTAAAAAATTACTTTAAAGTTAAAGTCCATTTTAAGGCGAAACTAGGTCCTGTTGTAGAGTAAGGTTCATAGGATGAAGTGATATTTCAGTACAGGGTGCGTCTCAGGCTTCCAATGTCAGCCAACCTATTGTTAACGAGAAAATGTAACATTTTGTTTATTTTTGATTCATCTATTGAACAAAATTAAAACTGTTTAAAGCAGTCCCAGCTTCAGAATAATTATACCACACTCAAAAAGTACATACACACGTGTAATGGCGCTGCCCATGTTTCTGTGAAACAACAGAGTTTCAACCGAGCATTCGATAAGAGCGCGTGGCATTACTGTTTTGTATGTTTTATATTTTGTATAACGGTTTTGAGTCTTTAAACTACTAATTACTGTGATGTATGCCTATAAACCTTAGACCGCTTTAGCTTTAAATCTTGAAGTTTAGGCTTCTTCAGAATAATTTTGTAACCTAAACTGCACAAAATAAAATCAGAACAATGCTGTTGTGCAGGACAGAGTGTAATGGGGAAAGTAAGTATTTATCATGAAGAGCAATTTTGGCCACTTCAACTTTGAGAGAGTATTTCCAAGTAATTTTTATTTCGTTCAAGACATTTGTTGTTAAAGTTCCCTAGAAAGTTTTTGCCCTCAAAGTTAGTGCCAAAGTTAAAATTAGGATAAACACCTACTAAAAATATCCCTGTAACCTCATTGCATTTAATAAGGCTATTTAGTAAACAGTTCAACCTCTTTTTTTACCTATTTAACTGTTAGGTCACTTATTATCTTTGCATTGATGTTTGCAGTCAAGGATTCTTTGATTAATTTAATTAGGAATATTTCTTGTAATTCTGAACCAATTATTTCGACGTTTTTGTCACATGACTATTAGAACACAAATTAGGTAATTTTGACCAATTTTCGTTAATGAGTTCGACGCTCAAAGACATTCTGCGTTCATGAACATTATTTAAGTATACAATTACTAATAAATATATTGATACAGGTTAATTTTTCTTGGGAAGTAGACTATTTTAATTTTTAATTTTAATAATTAAATATGGATCTTTTTAGTATTTTTACATATATCTAGTCATTCATCTACAGTAGTGCATCATTATAACAATTACCCATTCGTAAAATTAATGCTCAAAATAATGACGAGGACGATTCATCGACCCATATATTTTTCTGTGCGATTTTCTCCTCGTTTGATAATAAACTGTAAAGGTAGGTACAAATCTGCGAGGCTCTTATACGAGCCTTGTGTGCGCCGCGCGTTCGTTGCGAATATACGCGCCGCGCCGCTCACGCGCAGCCTATTCGCTAGTTTTGTACAGGATTCACAAGAGGTTTGTTCAACGGGAAAATTTCAACGAACACCTAACGCGTGGCGCACACGCGGCGCTGATTTGTACCCACCTTAAGAAATTTTCCCGAGTTAGTTATAATGATCATATCATTATTATTGGACGACAGGCAGAAGCGATCGCTCCGTCTGACGTGTAGTGATCCGGAACTGGTTTGTCACTGTAAAATGAGTCGAGACAGCATGGAGCATCCGACTCGAGCATTCGAGGTTACTGACGTCTATTTGAATAATACGAATTAGTCACCTATACTACCCGTGACTAATCCATAGAAGTACTTGTAATCGATGTTTTACTTCATTGCCATGCACGCTTTGACCGGAGAATTTTTCGTAGGTAAGTAAATAATTCCGACAAGCTTCATACACGAACACCCCCGCAACAATCTTAGTATTAAATACCTCATATTTTAATTACCTGTGACTGTAGCAGAGGTTCCTTTTTTTTAAATTATGTTATGCTCTCTTTGGGCAAATAAAAAGTTGACGCATATCACAGTTTTGTCAGTCATAAGTTAAGTACGTTCGTTCACAAGAGTTCTTGGTAGATGAAATTATTTTTCTCCCCAGTTTTTATAGGATTAATCACATAAGTATCTATCCGTAAAAATTCAAAACCTCTTTTAGATCATATCAAAGAGCTATTAACGATTACGAAGTTATGACATATTAGCGTTTTTTTTGTATTTAAAGATACAAAAATAAATAATGTTTAAAAATATTCTTTGGAACATGTAGTTTTTTTTAAATTTCATATTTTTTCCGATCACCCCTAACTGGTGCGGAATTTATTTGATCTCTATGAGAATGCGGTTGCGGGGATACATTTGTATTTGTTTGAGAACAATAACACGTTTTTATTCAACAGTCCATAATGTAAGCGGATCTAGCTGTCTCTTGTTCCGTCCATATTGCCACCGTACATTAACAAATATTGCTGAGTCGCGGAATGGGTTCTCCTTCTAGTTAGGTTGTTGGTAGAACAATGCGGTATTGTCTATGTCGCGTCGCTGGTATGGAACCGCATTAGGGCGTGGTTCAGGTCCTTCCATGGGTTGAGGTTGAAGCTTCTCAAGTTCTTCTTTAAGCATACCTAGAGCTTTTTATTTAGTTTTTCTCCAGCACCTGTTGTTTTGGCTATCTTTTGTATATGTACAGACAGACAGACAGAGGCTCTGCATAAGCTCTCTTCAGTGAGGGCTAAAATGGACTCACTTTCGATAAGTTTGTGAAACAATGCCTGACGTTACGTGATGTAAGCTTCGATGGACAGATTTTGTTACTTAAGAAGTACCTCTTGTGCATGGAAAATTCTTGTAACGTTCATGAAAATGAAAAGTATTTTAATATGCAAAAATAAATAACAATTTATTTTATACTTTTTATTCAAAATTAATAACTGGTATCTAACATATTGTTATTTTTGTAAACACATATAATAAGATACTGTTTCAAATGTTGAGTGGTAAGTGCCTTCAATCGCTCAAAATATTAAAAGAGGTCGAAAAAAGCCGCACCACATCCAAGGTGGTGACTGGATAACATGCCAAAAATATTGTAATTATAGAAAAAATACGCAACATTACTAGATTTTTTGAAATAACAACCAGTGAGCACTAGGCTGAGTATGCACCATGCATAATGCAAATGCATATAATCCAGTCTCAACTAATGACTAACCCAGTACACAAAGCAGAATAATCGACGCCACTCTAGAGAAAACATTGACATGACATTTCTTTTCACATCGCATATTCTCTACGTATATCATGCTGCGTGGACTGGAGACCCCACAGATCGGCATGCTCGATATTTTAGCATTTGGCAAGATGGCAATACGATATGGTTAACATATGTTGGTTCAACTTCGAAAGATCCAAACACAAAATAAACAAATACAAGTCAGTTAATTAGAGGCCGTATACAAACGAATGAATTTCACGCCTGCTCATGAGAAGAATGTTGTAATTTGGGTTAAGACGTTAAGTGAAGTGAGACATTGAATAATACTTGCATTCAATTAATTAACGCTGACTGTATACAGTTGAGAGGAAAAGATTGTACGAACTCTCTTCCCTGTAAAGACCAGATCTCGGAAGATTTTTTTGGGGTAGTGGAAATGGGGAAGGGGGAAATATTTTGTATTCATAAAGGTTTCTCATACCTTCTCATACCAAAAAAAATGGCGTTGCTGGTATTTAATACTTTACAGACCTATTTGAATTGCCTTCAAAGACATATTTATGGAATTTTTTTGTTCGTTTATCGTTGCAAATAATGTTATATACATATTTATAGTAAGTGCCATATAAAAACCTACATTTAAGCGCTTGTTTACCTCACCGCTGGGATATGCCTCGATTTTTTGCTGGTTGATACCGCACCCGGGCGTGTTTACAATGTCGGAACCTAATTTTAGAAGTTGATTATATTTTACAAATAGTTTTCCTAGGTTTGGGGGTGAAATTGGGATGATGCGGAGAGAGCTTAGTAACTTAGAAGTAAATTTTGTACTAAAACAGTTTCTATTCTGCGATCGAGAAAATTTGCGATTTTGAGATAATATAATACCCTTTTGGGCGTTTTATGATATATATCTACACAACGGAAATCCACGTCACTCATTTTCGTCGGTCTTCCTATTGGCATTTCCTAGCCGCGTAATATCAGTAACCTCTGCTTGGATTGTGATGAAATTTGGGTAGCAATAGGCTATAATACTAGGTACTAGGTAATGCTCTGTAACTTTGGATATTGGTGCATTGGCTGCGAATTAATAGGTAAAAAACAAAAATTATCAGAACTCTCTAAACTTCGGTTGTAGGCGTTTCAGGGGCTCCTAATCCTTTTCCATTTTTTTTTTTAGGGGAAATAATCAGGGTGCTGGGGCGGGTGGAGGTTTTAAAACTCAAACATTAACAGGTTGACGGACAGCCACTAAGACCCGACCGGAATAATTTTGACACCAACTTACGGGGAAAACGATATCATAAGGCGTCCTGTTATATTTTGTTGAAAATGATAAAAATCGCTAAAGGTACTGACTTAAACAGACTGAAAATGACGAAATGATGAACAGACGTGTATAGGCGTTGTGTCAGTTCTAACCATTTTTTTAAAAGACGCCCATAGACGTCTAAGCAAAAACGAAATCATTGAAAGCGTCTATAGACTTCGTTGTCTATTAACGTGCCAATAATTGTTGTATTCATAAAATACTCTACATTGTGCTGAAAAAAATGACTGGTGACATAATTATCATGTGCTTTTTAGACCTATCCGAATTTTGCCTGTGAATTTTATATCTGTGGAATAATTTGCTACATTTATGTATAATATGTAATTTATAATCCTATAATAAAGTGTAACTGGGAAACTAGGGACTTGAGTGAAATTGTGACACCGTATTACTCCAATGAAGGAAATGGTAACAATGAACCGTTGTTGGAACTCTTGCCAGTGGCGGTGGAGAAATCACCAAATAAAGAAAAATTTAAAAATCGCCCAATCTTCGTTTTTAGAGTTTCAAAGGTGCCTGATCATTGTCTACTTTTTTGATGAGGATCGTGTAAGGATAGAGGAACCCAAATTTGTTGTTAGCACCGATAATGTGTGGGAAGTACTGAGCCAAGACACTTGACGCCGTTTTTTTATCAAAATGTCCAGGAATAAATGCTCCAATCCACTATTCTGCTCTTGCCATTCGGGCTTGTTAAATAATTTATAATAGCCACTGCTGAGACCTTTTGCCAGTGAGAATTTATTTCGTCTAGTAGTTGGCAACGCCTGAAGCAAATACCTGAAATTAAATATAGTATGTTTATTGAATGGTCCTGGAGTTACATAAACATAGCACATATTTTAGAGATCGCGCATTCAGTGCGGTGAGTTTTTTCTTTTAATCGATATAAGTGTGCGATACAGTTATTATGATTAATCGAATATAATTTGATAAATCGTCATCATGGTTTTATGGAGAATATTTTTTAAAAAAATACTGCCAAAGTGGTACTTTGATTGATGACACCAGAGAGAACGAGATATATTTGAAAAAAAAATTAACGATGAGTGGCTATGATTTTGATTTCATATATAGATCAATGACACTATAATACAAAATTAATATAGATTCAGCAAGTTTGAAACCTACGAATCATAATGTCGGTAACTCTGATAAGCGCTCATACTCTTCGTAAATATTTGCAAGTCAATGGTAAATCTATTGGAAATATTTATATTGACACAATGAACTGCAGTGTAACAAGCCAAGAATTTCTGTATACTTCTTTTCATCAATGTTACTGGAATATCGTGGAGTGAAAGTGCATTTCGTAAATAAAACAATATTAGCACTGATTTTTCAATTGTAATGTAGTTGTTTTTCGATGATTATATCTATTAGTGAAGAAATATATTATTAAAGCCCGTTTCCATAATCCAATTCCATAATCACTTTTATTTTAAATTTAGGTTACACAAGCTAACGACTTTAAAGTCATTCTTCATTATGAAAACTAGTATAGAAAAGATATTTCCAATTATGTGGATTGTAGTAAATTGATGAATATCTGTTGCTTTGATGGTGACGAGACTATGCCAATCATAGTGCACAGAAATATATTCACAAGTGCCTTGCCCCTTTCTATCCCATACTCGTTTCTTTCTCCGGCTTAAACACGTCAAATAAAAAAAATGCCCGAAATTTGATTTACATTGTTTGGAGGTCTACATTTTTTGAGGGAGGGAAACACTTGATTGGAAGCCGTTTTATCGTGTTTGTATAAAATCTTTTCTGAAAATTGTTTGTCTGTTTGGAGAGAGTATGCCATTGTTTCTTGGTTCAGCACAATAAGTCAACAATATCGAAAATATATGCATATTTAGAAAATACTTTACAATACTTACCGAAATAATCTACATTTTCTACATTGATGACAAACTGAGAGTGCTTTATTGTATAAGTGCAATTTTGTCTGTTTCATGTTAATGTATAGCTAATCAAATGACTAGCTAAATGTTATTTAAGTAAAATTTGGAACAAGCTCTTATAATTGGATAGATGGTCATTAGCCAGCTTTTACTTCCCACACCGATAGGTGAGGGGAATATTGTGATCGAGAAAATTTTCGTTTTTGAGATAATACGCTTTTTGGGCTTTTTATATGTCTACATAACGAAAATCCACGTCACTGTCTGTCACGGTCTGTCTGTCGGTCTGTATGTCTGTCTGTTCGCGTTTTTCTACCCTCGTAGTCTCAGTAACAGCTGCATGGATTATGATGAAATTTGGGCAGCGACATGCTGTGGGGTCGTAGTAGGTAGTGTACATATAATTTTGAAAATCGATGCATGTGCGGCGGAGTAATTAGCAAAAACAAAAAAAAATATATCATCGAACTTCGTTTTTAGGCGTTTTTGGGGTTCCTGATCATTTTCTATTTTTTTGGTGGGGGTGAAATTGCGGTGATTAGGGGGTGGGGGTTTGCAAAACTCGAAAATATGTTGTATTCATAGTAGGCTGTCCATTGACCTGTGAAAGAAAGACCTAGCGGCATAATACCTTTTTTTAGGTTCATCCGAACATTGCCTTCCCTGTTACAGAAACCAAGGGACTTGACTTTTCTGATGTATGCGAGTACATACGAATATTGCTTTAGACTTCTGTATTCAGTAATGTGGAAATTATCAAATGGATTTTAATTAAACTTTGACACAGTATTATTACCGTGACGGTGGAAAACGCGTATGGTTTTTGGAAATCGTGTCAGTGGCGGCGCACCAACAATAAAAAAAATAAAAATATAGGAACAGCTGAAAGTTCTTTTTACTCGTTTTAAAGGTTCATGATCATTTTCTGCTTTTTTTGGGTGGGGGTGAAATGAGGTGGTTGAGATTTTGTAATAGTGAAAAAGTTTTTATATTCATTATAGGCTCTCCATTGACCTACGAAAGAAGCACTTAGCGGCATAATACACTTTTATAGGTCCATCGGAACATTGGCTTGCCTATTACAGACACCAAGGGAATTTTCTGATGTATATACAGGGTGGTCCACTAAGGGCGCGGTGCTCCCTAGCGGCCATACCGATTAAATAAGAGGAAAATGTTTTAAATAAAAAACGTTTCTTTTCAAATGCCCTACATTTAGAAAATAATTTCAAAGATGGCGGACTTCCGGTTATACCGGAAGTAGGCATCAACTTCCTTATTTTAAATGGAACACCCTGTATATTATTACGTTTTTGAATTCAGCATCGATTTTTAGGTCCAGTTTGTTAACCATTGTTTATGTCTACGAAGCGTATTTTCGGAGTTATTCAGCAATTTTTACAAAATTTGACGTTTGTAGTACTTTACAAGAAACGTTAATATCTCGGAAACTAAACGCGATAGAAAGATGCGGTTTTCGATTTTGAGAGAAGCAAGGAACGTATTTGTGTTTCAGTGAGATCCTTGTTTCAGAATAACATTAAATCAATAGACAAGAAATTTTCAAATTTGAAGAGTTAGAAACGTTAAAAACTTTTATTTTTCAAATGGGATGGTATCATAAGTTTCACATCGGTGGATGCGAAATTAAATTCTCTTTCACTTTTGTCTAGGCGCATGTGGTGCTATCTTTGATGGTTTTTAAGATATTTACGGTTTTGTAATTATTGCGTAGGAATTAGAAAAATCGTAGGTGGCGTGGCTCGCAGACGAAACAATTGGCAGGAAACCTTTCATCCAAAGTGTTTCAACCTCTAATACTAAACTGTGCTTTCGCTCCACCTAACTGTAACCACATTATTCTTAAAAACTCCAGTGGTGAATTTTCCAACATGTTTTCCAAATATTCATTTAGAAATGTTTGGGAAACATTAGTTTATTATGCGGTTTCCAGTAATACCACCCCAAATGTTTAGAATCCATGCTGGTTGTCAACAAACCTCTCAACATTTGGATTTACGTGGGCATAAAATATGAGAGAAGGAAACATGTAGTAGTAATACATGAAGATAGTGAGTTTGACATCTCGCAATTGTAATTTAAGATCCGCATAGCAGTGCTACGGCAGAAATTAGTCGCTATTTGGACATTGATCAAACATCTGTGAACATGATCTTAACGGGGTACATATAGCATCCTTATCACGTGCAGCTAAATCAACCAATTGAAAGACAAGACTTTGAAAACTGAATGAATTTCTGTAACTGGGGTGGTGCTCGAGTCCAAGAAGATGGACTCCTTTTCAACAGTGTGTTGTTTACGTATGAAGCTACATTTCTTATGAAATTCTTTCATTTTCTTTTTTATGAAATCTAGCTACAGCGTTATCATTAACGGCCATGTAAACTGGCATAATTTACATTTCTATACCGACGTAAATCCAAATTTTGAGAGGTTTGTTGACAACCAGCATCGAGTCTAAGCATTTGGGGTGGTATTATTGGAAACCGCATATTAAACTAAGGCTTTCTAAAATTTTCTAAATGAAAATCTGGAAAACCTGTTGGAAAATTTACCACTGGAGTTTTTAAGAATAATGTGGTTATAGGTAGATGGAGCGAAAGCACATTTTAGTATTAGAGACCGAAACACTTTGGACGAAAGGTTTGCTGCCAATTGTTTCGTCTGCGAGTCACGCCACCTACGATTTTTCCAATTCCTACGCCATAATTACAAAACCGTAAATATCTTGCAAACCATGAAAGATAGAACCACATGTGCCCAGATAAAAGTGAAAGAGAATTTAATTCTGCATCCACTGATGTGAAACTTATGATACCATCCCATTTGAAAAATAAAAGTTTTTAACGTTTCTAACTTTTCAAATTTGAAAATTTCTAGTCTATTGATTTAATGTTCTTCTGAAACAAGGATCTCACTGAAACACAAACACGTTCCTTGCTTCTCTCAAAATCGGAAACCGCATCTTTCTATCGCGTTTAGTTTCCGAGATATTAACGTTTCTTGTAAAGTACTACAAACGTCAAATTTTCTAAAAATTGCGGAATAACTCCGAAAATACGCTTCGTAGACATAAATAATGGTTAACAAACTGGACCTAAAAATCGATGCTGAATTCAAAAACGTAATAATATACAGGGTGTTCCATTTAAAATAAGGAAGTTGATGCCTACTTCCGGTATAACCGGAAGTCCGCCATCTTTGAAATTATTTTCTAAATGTAGAGCATTTGAAAAGAAACGTTTTTTATTTAAAACATTTTCGTCTAATTCAAACGGTATGGCCGCTAGGGAGCACCGCGCCCTTAGTGGACCACCCTGTATACGAGTATTGCTTTAGATCGTCCTGTATTGTGTAACCTGTAATTGATTTTAACGAAATTTCGACATAGTATTATTACCGCGGCGAGGATGGAAAGTTCGTATGATTCTTGAACGGCCTACAGACGTTGATGCATGCTGCGATTCCAGAATCGACTCAAGGTTTCATGAAACTTGCATCAGTTGCATAAAGTTCCTACTCGAATCGAAACCTGTTGCGATGCTTGAATCGACTTGATGTTTTATGCACGTTTCATGCAACTCAAGAATAGTAGATACACTGTGATAGTGGGGTGGATAGATATCATCTTTGCATCGAAGCAATAATACTATACACACGTTGAAACCTGCATCAGCGTCACCGACTCACCGACCAAAATGGGATTCCAGACTCTGATGCACCGCTGCAAGCCGCAACTGATGCCAAATACGTGATTCAGTACTACACACGTTGCTACTTGCATCATGAAACGTCGAAGTCGATGCCTGCATCGTAGCATGCATCAACGTCTGTAGGCCGTTTTAGAGATCGTATCAGTGGCGACACAAAAAATAAAAAACTAAAAATATAAAAATAGTTAAACCTTCGTTCTGGTGATTTGTGTCAACCAGTTGAAGCTTGCAGAATAAAAACTATGTCATCCTAGCTCCTACAGAGAGAGATGCAAGAAACTTTTACGAGGGTTTTTATGTTGATGTTTTTTTGAGGGCGGGCGGGGGATGATTTGTTTGCAAGGGGATTTCAGACTATACAGCTTCATGCAACGGGCAAATAAAATGATATCACTGAGTGGGAAGTACAGAGTCAATCAATTTGACTCCATTTTTTAACTTTTTAGTGTAACGATTTTATGATTCACACAGTCACCTCTTATTTAAAGTATTCAATCCATGCATATTCTGGTTATTGATACTATAATTTCATACCAATACGCCAACGGCGTAAGAAATGAGAGAAGCTCGTAACTTAATCCATCGTCATATATGTGAAATGTGAGACTTTACTGTCGATTTTAATGCTATGGGAAAAAGAACCTGTTCAAAGTGGGTAAGCATTCAACAAAATGAGAAGTATTATTCATTGTCGATTATGGCATATTATGAGTTACAGAAATTCCCGAGAATATTTATATGGCTAAAATAATACTACAATTATGTGAAATATGAAACGCATATACGCATTGAAAAGTTTTTATGGATTATTCAATCAAAGTTAATTACGTAATTAATTCAGTGATTCACGAAAGCGTTGTATAGAGGAACAATGACGGTTATGCGTAAACACATACCAGGGCCTTGCAGTATGCAGAGTGGAGATCATTTATTTTTGTAAAGGCAACGCGTTTTTTGTTCGTTGTTATAGTTTACAATGCCGTACCAAATATAATTTTTTTGAACTTCATGATTGCGTGCATATACAGTGGTTAATAAAATAGCATAGGGATATTTTCTAGGAGTTACAGTCACAAAAGAAATAAGGATAACATATTGAAAAAGAAAACGACAAATGCATACATGCGGCATCCAACAAATATTTTTGTAAGTGGCACAACTTGAACAGTACATCTGATAAAATTCATGTCGAACAAACAATTTATGCTCAGGTTAAAGCGTCACATCCGCATCCCAAGCGATCTATTGACAAGACTTTGTATGTTTTATATCCCAGTGCCCAATATTTGTACTGGCCATCTATTATACTGAGATTCAAAAGTCGTAAACCACTGAGCGGTTATAGGCAGCTGATCCCTCCCAATTCAGTCGTTGATGATCATGTGTGCTTCTGAGACTCAGTAGCGGTGTGATATTGGACGCAGTATAATAGTGGAATCAAACATTCAGTTTTGGATACATTTTTGTGTGTAAATAGATAATATTGAACGCTATTTATTTTTAATTGCATAGCGTTTAGGCCGGTTCTTGTCGTAATTCGCCTGGTAATTTGCTGAGCTGCTGATATCTATACTTATATACAGGGTGTTAATTCGAAAATAACCCACCACGGGTTTATCGAAAGCCACTGATTAAAAGAAAAAACTCCGAGAAAGATTTGTCAAGAGGCTCAACTTTTTAACCAAAAACTACTTTCTCCTCTTGTACCCGTGATGTTCCACCAAAGGAAGCACCAGAGCCAGTAGTGTAATTCAATGCCGGTAAGGGTATTAGCCCTAGGAGTAGTTGTTTCTGTTGGTTCACTGCTTTCAACATACGGTATTTTTTACCCTTCATTCCTTCGTGACTTAACTGAAACGATAAAAAATTGAATGTGAGCTTAGTAATATTTTTTAGTATTCGTACTTTGTTTTAACGGTCCTTCGATTTGACCGCTAATAAGCGGGAAACAGTTAAATGCAGAAACGTTGTTTGTATACATACAATCATCGTTTTAATTTTTGTTCATATACAGGGTGTCCCACGACGGTTAAGAAAAGCAATATATCAGAAATGGGCAGTAGTAGAGAATTATAATTTTGAGGATGTAAATTAGAGCAAATTTTGTATGTTTTATTGTTATCATGTTACCCAATGTGGTATTTGTTTTTGGTCACGTGACTTCCGATTCAAAATTATTAATGGGACACCCTGTATATTGATGCCTTTTTGTGTTCTCCCGATAAAACAATTACAACAAACTAGCACACTTGAGGTCTAAAGTGATTAATTCAAGAGTTACAGGTACTTGAAGGATTGTACCACTACCATTGATTTAACATGTACCCCTATGCTAGTGTTCGTTTCATGTTATGTCTTAATGGTAATGGTACAACATTTAAGTACCTGTAGCTCTTGAATTAAATACTTTAGACCCCAACTGTGCTAGTTTGTTGGAATTGTTTCGGGAAGAACACAAAAAGTCGCTAATATCCAGGGTGTCTCATTAAAAAAATTGAATCGGACGTCATGTGACTTAAAACAAATACCTCATTGGGTAACGCAATGATAAGAATAGATCTAACATTTGCTCTAATTTACACCCCCAAAATAATAATTCTCTACTACTGCCCAGTTCCGATATATTGCTTGTCTTAATCGTCATGGGACACGCTGTATATATATATATTATTGAAAAAGTAGTCATGGGGAAACCTAAGCTAATAATAAATGAAAATGTTTCTATATGGCATATTTTTTTGTAACGCATCAACTTGCTTTTATTGCTTAACATACCTAAGATATTCATTTACCATTCATTCAAATTTGCGGCTGACAACCTCTTACATATTATGTTATCTTACGGTTAAAGATCTCGGACCTATTACGGCGGGACGTTCTGATAATGTCCGGCCAATAGCGTGAATATCCATGTAAACTGGGTAGTGTTGATGAACTAGGAATGGATTTACGGTTTTACTACTTTACCCGGGCAATCTCGTTAATGACCGCTCAAGAGGGGCTGCCAAAATTTAAATAAAATACAACTTATTTTTTAATGACTGGTTCAAAATGTTGATTAGAAATTACTTTAGGCACAAAGGAACCCTCAGGCAAACATTTACACGAAGCGAATTCAATCCGTGTTTGGAAAAGTCAGCTCGATTTTGTTAAATGGAAAATCCCTACTTTTGACGTCGGAAATGAAAAGAACGGAGAATTCTACGTCCAGATATTGGGCTTGACTTTTTGAAAAATTTGACCTTGAATGATTAATTATTCAAGGTCAAAATGTAGAGTATCTTAAGTAGTAGGGAGTGCAACCCTTGCTTCTCAGGATACCCTGCTGGTCACATTTTGAAATAAATGTCACATCAAGTTCAAGGTCACCATAAAGGTCACCATCGAATAGCCAGGAAAATTTTCTACGACTTTTGTCTTGACTATTTTTTGGTGCGACCCCTAATTCTATAGTTATTAATTTGGTCCGGTACTTTTTGAACACGGTGTATATACATTAGGAGTGTCACATGCAGTCACATCGCTTAGCTTTTCACGTAAATAATCCTTCAGATGTTTTTCACACTTGGAGGTTCACTGAATTAGCTTGTTCTGTAATTAAAAAATTCAAAAATTAATAAGTTTTACAGAATTGTGGGAATATGGTATATGATTAACTGTCGCAACTCTATGTACCTACGAGCTCAAGCGGAGTACACTTGAAACTTATGCATTTTCTGAAATCTATATTTAAGGCCCAATTTTTGTTACCGCAGGTGAGATTTCCATCAACATTTATAGACAATTTTTATTTTGGGGGAACGTTCCCAGAAACCATAAGTCTATGCAAATATGTCTCTATTCAAGCCCGGTTTTCTTAATTATATTTTTCCGCTTTAAATGCAATAGGCTTTTTTCTCTAAACAGTGTACTAAATGTCTATTCTATATATGATGATTATGATGGGCTATAAATTAATGACTAAGCAGAGTATAATATAGGTATTGATCTGTTAGGGAATCATGAATACTGAAGTCACTATATCTAACGGCCTGAATTAATATCCTTATCCGTGTCTAAGTTTACTCAAGCGTTATGGTATCATTAAATATTTAACAATTCTTGTCCTAATTCAAACGATAATGTGGCGTGACAGAAAAGAAACCACGATTAGTTTAGCAATGCACGGAAGCGTCGGCGTCAAATGATTTTTCATGTAGGCGTTCATCATTTGTTCAGACTAATACGGTTGAAGCTAGCCAGTTAACTTACAGGTAGGTAGGTCATTTTGTTCATAGTAATCCACTCAAGTCTTCAGTGCATATTTAAATCTACTGGTTTCGTATACTATACTTATGAGTGTGCAAATAGTTTATTAATAAATGAATAATAAGAATGACTATTTGAAGAAAATCACAAATATCAAAAAAACAATCCACGGCTGAACATATTTTCTTGAATTATGTTTAAGAATACTCTGATTCAAGTCGCTTAAAAAAAATCAAAAGCTTTTCATCTGTTGGACTTAAATGCCACACATGCTCGTCTCCCGTCTCCCCTTCTTTTACGTGGGAGAGAGCCTCACTATTTGAATCAAAAATGGTTTATTTACTAACGCTTTGATCACCTCTTTAGATGTTTTCTGTTAAAAAACTGAAATTTATTTACTATCCTAGAATTAGTATTGTGATTTTACTTCCCACACCGATAGGTGAGGGGAGTATTGTGTACGCGAAAATTTTCGATTTAGAGATAATACGTTTTTTGGGCGTTTTATGATGTGTACATAACGAAAATCCACGTCACTCATTTCCGTCGGTCTGTCTGTCGGTCTGTCTGTCTGTCGGTCTGTCTGTCTGTCGGTCTGTCTGTCTGTCTGTCTGTCTGTCGCGTTTTTCTACCCTCGTAATCTCAGTAACCGCTGCATGGATTGTGATGAAATTTGGGCAGCGGTATGCTGTGGGGTCGTAGTAGGTAATGTTCCTATAATTTTGAAAATCGGTGCATAGGCGGCGGAGTAATTAGCAAAAAACAAAAAAATTAAATATTGCTGAAACTTCGTTTTTAGGCGTTTTAGGGGTCCCTGATCATTTTCTACTTTTTTTTGGGTGGGGGTGAAATTGGGGTGGTTGGGGGGTGGGGGGTTGTAAAATTGAAAAATTTGTTGCTTTCATAATAGACTGTCCACTGACCTGTGAAGGAAGACATGGCGACATAAATAACTTTTTTAGGTCCATCCGAACATTGCCTTTGCCTATTACAGAAGCAAAGGACTTTTTTTTTGATCTAAACATACGAGAGTATTGCGTCAGATCGTTGTAACGAGGAAACTGTTGAATTGATTTTAATGAAATTTTGAAACGGCATTACTACCATAGCGAAGATGGAAAACGCGTATGGTTTTGATAAATCATCATGCCAGTGGCGGCGCAGAAATAATAAAAAAACTAAAAATATAAAAACAGCTCAAACTTCGTTTTTAAGCGTTTTAGAGGTTCCTGTTCATTTTCTGCGTTTTTTTGGGTGGGGGTGAAATTGGGGTGGTTCGGGGGTTGGGGGTTGAAAAATTAAAAAATTCTTGTACTCATAATAGGCTGTCCACTAACCTGTGAAGGAAGATCTAGCGACACAAATCACCTTTTTAGGTGCATCCGAACATTGCCTAGCCTATTACAGAAACTAAGGGACTTTTTCTGTATCTATACGAGAATTTATTGGTCTAAATCGTTTTGTATTTTGTAACGTGGACACTATTAAATTGATTCTAATGAAATTTTGACACAGTATATTGTTACCGTGGTGAGAATGGAAAATAATCAAAGAACGCGACAAGTATGAAAGCAACTCAAATTCGGTTTTTAGATGTTTTAGGGGTTCCTGATCATTTCCTTTGGGGGGTGGGGGTTGCTACCATTTTCTACTTTTTTTGGGTGATGGTGAATTTGGGATAGTCGGGGGGTGGGAGGTTGTAAAACTGAAAAATTTGTTGTACTCATAATTGACCTGTGAAAGAAAGACCTAGGGGCATTATTTATTTTTTTAGCATTGTCTTGCCTATTACTGAAAACAAAAGGGATTTAGAATTCTCTGATGTATGCGAGTATAGCTTTAGATCGTTCTGTATTATGTAACGGGAAAATCGTTAAATTGATTTTTTGAAATTTTGACACAGTATTATTACCGTAACAAGGATGGAAAACGCATATGGTTTTTAGAAATCGTTCCAGTGGCGCCGCAGCAATAATAAAAAAGCTAACCATATAAAAACAGCTTAAACTTCGTTTTTATGCGTTTTAGGGGGTCCTGATTATTTTCTACTTTTTTTGGAGGTGGTGGTGAATTTAGGGTTCGGAGGTAGGGGATTGTAAAACTGAAAAATTTGTTATACTCATAATAGGCTGTCCATTGACCTGTGAAAGAACGACCTAGGGGCATAATTTACTTTTTTAGGTACATGCGATCATTACCTTGCCTATTACAGACTTAGAATTTTCTGATTTATACATAGGAGTATTGCTTTTGATCGTTCTGTATTGTGTAATCTGATTTGATTGGTTTTAATGAAATTTTGACACAGTATTTTTGCAGTGGCGGGAATGTAAAACGCGTATGGTTTGTAGAAATTGGGTCAGTGGCAGCGCAGCAATAATGAAAGAACTAAAAATATAAAAACAGCTCAAACTTCGTTTTTAGGCGATTGATCGCTTCGATTCGTCCATTTGAAGCTTGCAGAATAAAAACTGTGTCGCCTTCCTCTGAAGAGAGATGAAAGAAACTATTTACGAGAGTTTTTGTGTTGGATGTGTGGGTAGTACTGAGTCAGTTAACTTGACTCTAATTTTTTTAATTCTCAACCTATTTGACAGTTGCGCTTCCTTCTTTGCGTGTATATTCTCCATAAATTATTTAACCGACAAGCTTAATAAGAGTACATAAATATTAGTATGCTAATATTAATATTATATTATATATTCCTCGCAGTATGGTATTTTTTAGTTATTTCATAAGCTTATTGGATCCATTGCTACATATTAATTTTTTACTGTGTTATTTTAGGATGTAAAATTCCATGAAAGATATGTACATATAAAAACACCCATCATGTGTGACTTTACACTGTAAGTTACAAATCTATTTATGTAGTTTTGCAGGTAATGATATATCATGATAAATAAATTAAAAAAGCCGTTAATATGACTAAGTACATACTAAGGTATGTATTTTCAATGCATCTACTTAGGTGGTTTTTGATGGAATATTATGCATATACATAAGCTACATATATATAATGAATAAATCCCCACTCACAGTGGGGAAGAGCACATTATTTATCGTGTATAAATAAATACACATGTGATATTCTGGAAAAGTGCATTATAATATTTCAGGTCTCATGAATTGAGTCCGTGATATTCCATACTTTAGCATTGAGTATCGCGAATTACAATAGTTTTCATGAAATATTCCATCTTCCTTGTAAATAATAGACCTTTTACATCTTAAAAGTACCTGAACCGTAAGGTAATTCTAATTACATCTCAAAGTTGCATCGTTTGTTCTTTAAAATTTTTAATTTCATTACAGATACTGTACAAGGACATTTTTTAGACGGTATTATTTCATTATTTCACCCATTTCTTACTAAGGTGATTTGATTGAGTGTTCTTAGCTATGATTTAAGAAAAATGTGTATGACCGTTCATTGTTCGTATTGAATTTATTTCAAATGCTTCAATACACTGTATGCACGATCGATACCAATAAATACTATCCTAGTTCGCAGAAATACGAAAATATACCACAAAAAGAAAAAAAAACTCGTTGAAAATCATAAGATGAAACTAGAATGCCCTCGTATAAAATAAATCCTTGGAATTTTATTATGGTGTTTGCTGATTCCATGCCTGCCGGCTATTATGTCGGTATTCGTGGAAGTAATTGACTGACTCCTCCCATACCTTGTCTTCTTATCAAGTGATACAGAGGCACTACAAGCAAGTAGGATGTTTTCGTATAGATTCAGCCTCTGTCTATTTAAGATATTTTTTTATACTGGTAGTATGCTAGGAACTATTTTTGGCTTATTTGCTGTATCTATTAGCATAATTTTATTATCCTGTATTTTCATAAAGAAAATTATCATAGGTAGAATCCAGACAGATGGCTTTATACAGAAAATATGACATTATTTTTTCTTTTCAACCACAAACTACTCACGATTTTTTGACATCTGAAAACAACAGATCACTGAATCACTGAGTATATTGATTTATCGTCAACAAGTATATTGATGTACGAGTATAGTGGTATACTAGTATTTGAGTAATATTTGCTAATGATTCTTGTTAAAGCAGTGTGAATTTAGTCAAGATACTGGAACTAATTCTCTGGAAGAAACATCCTTAAGACACACGGATGATCGATAGTGAATCCACTATTGTTCATATTTATCACTTCTTTATTATTTCAGCATCTAAGGTATATTTTTTCTAAAAAGCTTCCTTTTCATTATTCGAGCATTTATCATGTATGCCACATAAAATCATGAATTTCTTAATTACCTAAATTACAACGCGATTAAAGTAAAATTGCTATTTTGTCACGTAACTTTTTACTTTAACCCTTAACTGGTGACAGTGCTTTCTGTAGCATTAATGGTCGCACGGAGTCTCGTAGACTCCATGCCAGTATTTTTTCAATTTTTATCCGCAAGTCATTTTTTAAGCTTTATATATTTTTGCAGTAAAACTTGTTGCTGTTGTTTACATTTCAAGGTTTTATTGGAAATCATACATGTTTTGGTAATTCTTAAATAAAACGAATCCTATTTCTAAATATCAATCAAGTTCAAAATTCAAGTTGAAGTCTCCCGAAAATTCGTCAGTCGTGAAGATTCAAAGTTTTGTAACTCCTTAAACTATAGCAGAATAAATTTTGATCATTGTGTCAAACAAACCTGGCAACATTACTTAGGACACTGCAGGCAAATTGGTTTTTTATACAAAAAACAGACATACATGTCTATCTTCTCAATCTTGAAGGGCATTATGTAGCAATATTTCCTAGTTTCAAGTTTTTTCCGTTGTCGTCAGTGCGGTTTTGACTTTTATGGTGACACGGAGTCTTTGAGAATCCGTGACGTCAATCGATCATTACTAAATGATGGGAAGGTACATAAAACCGCTTTAACCAAATTATGAACCAAAAACACGTCGGAGGGGTCGAAAAAATAGGCCCAGAGGAACAAAGCTTAAAATTTAGAATCTAATTACACATCTCTGCACGATAATGTCTATAAATAATTGAATTAAAACGGAGAGCATACGATATGAGAAGTTTGAAACAATGAATTCAAATAGGTTAGAAGCAAAGCCCATGCTCCCACAGACATGTTATTGTGTGCAAGATCATGTTGTTATTATTTACCGTGTGTTTACATTCTTACCGGTGATAACATCTGTACTAATCACGCTCATATCATCTTTTGCAAATCATATATAACACTTCACCATCTTGTGGAATTGTCTAAAATAGCCTTATGGACTGATAAAATTAAAAATTCACTTAATAGTTGTCCGATAAACAAGAGACGATCAAACCTAAACAAAGCGCTGCCATTATCTGTTGTTTATACCTGTTCGCCCAAGGTCCGCGGTCAGTCGATGGGACGTTGTCACATTTTGTGAAAAATAACTGTTTATACCACCGTCCAATAATTGCTATTGAATTTTTTAAATGGCACATTCAATGGTAGCATAGTTTCGATCTTTTTTTCAATTTTCTATATAATAACAAATACATCAGCGTGTTCCTTTAAGGCAACAGGCTATTTTGGGATCTTCCTCACATGTTTTTCTAGTCATTTTACTATTACTGCATTGACTGCAATATATCGTCAAACCGGCTTTGATATTTACATTATGAACTAATACAGTGTCCCATGACGATTAAGACAAGCAATATATCGGAACTGGGCAGTAGTAGAGAATTATAATTTTGGGGATGTAAATTAGAGCAAATGTTTCATCTTTTCTTATTATTGCGTTATCCAATGAGGTATTTGTTTTTGGTCACGTGACGTCCGATTCAAAATTTTTAATGGGACACCCTGTATATTAATGCCTTTCTGTGTTCCTCCCGATGAAACAATTCCAACAAACTAGGACACTTGTTGTCTAAAGTGATCAATTCAAGAGCTACAGGTACTTAAAGATTGTACCATTACCATTAAGACAAATAGTCTAAGATCCGAATATAAGACGACCTTCACCGAACTGGTTAATGGATGAAAAGCATTTTATATTAAAGTTAATATGTTAAAAAACATATCACGAGTGGGTTGGCTGAAAAATTTCAGTCCAGGATATGATTAATTAAATATTGAAAAATTATTTTTTTTAAACATTTCACTGGTTTGGTTAATAGACAAATCACATACCAATCGAAGTATGAAGCCCATAGAATACGCAAACGTTAGGTTGGCTACGTTTTTCCCGTCCCAACTATAGGGTAGGCAGGTATAAACAGGTAAATCAATAATAGTAATTTGCATCGGTGTGGTTAATGCATGAAACTTATATCAAAATAAAGAGAATTTTATTGCAAACACGTCGATAAAGGGTTGTCTGCAAAAAATTAGTCTGGAATTCCGGTTGTCGAATTTTAAAGATCAAAATATTGCTGCCAGTGAATACGTGCGCCAGAGAGGTCCGAGCGAACTATCCCACGATACATATACACTGAGAGCTATCCCGTGTATTAACAAAGGACGCAACATAGCAGCTGCGTGTAGCTCGGCCATTGAATGAAAGAGAGTGCGCATGTCATGTGTCCGTGAAATTGAAATGATTTATTTGAATGAAACATAATCAAAAATGTATGAATTTATGAATCTTGCATGTCATTATTTCACAATTCAATTTAAAAGATGTATTTACTAAGATAGTTTTGAAGGTTAAATTATTATGCACTTACCGTATTCTCACCAAGAAAGTTATTAAACTCTTCATTATATTTTTTACCCAAAGCAGTCACTTTTTTGTAGCACGTGGTATGATAACCTACAAAATCGAGTGATGCATTAGTTAACTCAACGCCACTGTATTTAAAATTTTTCTTTTTACGAAAATTTAATTTCAACGAACAGTTTTTATACGTTTCATCATTGAAATCATGAACATCATCGTCCGAATTGCATAGAAAACACTTTTTAGCCATTTTTTTTATCACAATTTAATGTTTATAAATCACGACAATCTGTATAGTAGTGGTAGCACGGTTTTTCAATCCAGAAGAATAAGGCAAACTGTTCCAATACAATGATCACAGCATTTACGAGTGTATCGCTATCCTTTTCAATTTCACGGACACATGACATGCGGACTTTGTTAATACACGGGATAGTTCGCTCGGACCTCTCTGGCGCACGTATTCACAGCATTATTTTGATCTTTAAAATTCGACAACCGGAATTCCAGATTGATTTTTTGCAGGCAACCCTATAACGACGTGTTTGCAATACCGGTGCAAATTACTACTATTGATTTACCTGTTTATACTTGCCTACCCTATAGTTGGGACGGGAAAAAGGTAGCCAACCTAACGTTTGTATATTCTATGAGCTTCATACTTTCGATTGGTATGTGATTTGTCTATTAACCAAACCAGTGAAATGTTTAAAAAAAATTAATTTTTCAATATTTAATTAATCATCCTGGACTGAAATTTTTTAGCCAACCCACTCGCGATATGTTTCTTAACATATTAAATTTAATATAAAATGCCTTTCGTCCATTAACCAGTTCGGTGAAGGTCGGCTTATATTCGGATCTTCTACTAAAAGAATGAAACGAACACTAGCATATGGTTATATATATGTTATAATCAATGGTAGTGGTACAATCCTTTAAATACCTGTGGCTCTTGAATTAATCACTTTAGACCCCAAGTGCTGTGTACGTTTTGGCGTAGGGATGTGGCGACCCCATCGCCCAGACGTGATGGTACACCTTGCACCGACGATGGTGCATCATGTACTATTATCTCTGCAATCAGCCACAGGGGGGAGAAGTGCAGTCACTTAGCTTCGCCCGCGGTGCAATCACCCCCACATTGGAATATTTCCGGGAAACTAGAAATAGGTTCCCGGAAATAGGCGGCGCCAATTGGCCTCACGGTTCATGTTCCGTCGCTGGGCTGATGTTCTCGGTTTCTCATAAGTGACAAATTGGATTAATTAAAAGTAAAAAAATGCTCAATGGCTCTTCCAGGATCAAAAGGTTCCGGAGGTAAGTTTGTTTAAAGAATTGTGCTGCGACTCGTCGTCAGGCTAACAACAGAAGCCGCCCTTCGCAGCAACTTCGCACTGACGACAGGCCCGAAGGCCAGAGAAACTTGGTCAGAGTCGACTTTACAAATATACGAGGTCTTGCCTCCAACATAAACTCTGTCCATCAACACCTTCAGGCAGAGAAGCCACACATTCGAGCTCTTACGGAAACTCAAGTCGGCTCTTCAGCAATGGATAACTGCTTTAGATATCCCGGATATGCCTTATACACCCGATTTAGACGTAGGTTTGGCATATGCGTGTACGTTAAATCTGGGCTTTCTTGTCATCGAGAACAAGAGCTCGAACTGGAAGGATTTGATATCATATGGCTCAAAATATCCTTCCAAAATCATTCTTAATTTATATGCTGCATTTATAGGCCACCAAGCAGTAACAACTGCAGAGAGCTCTTCGAGAAGCTTTCAGCCACTGTGGATGCGCTGCAATCAGATCACCCTCATTCAGAGATAGTCTTTCTGGATGACTTCAACGTTCACAACTCATACTGGCTGAAACACTCAAACAAAACGGACGACGAGGGACGTGAAGCTGAAGCCTTCGCTATCAGCTGCGGCTTGGAGCAGGTAGTCAAAGAACCAACAAGGATTACCAGCCGCCACGGAGATTTTGCTAGTCTGTTGGACCTATATCTCACAACTACTCCAACGGTCTACACAGTGAAGGTAACCGCCCCACTGGGATCGTCTGACCACGACACCGTCTCGACGCTATGCAAAATGCATTCTCCAGATTTCTACCATGCAAAGCCTCGTCGGGTCTGGCATTACGGGTCAGCAAAGTGGGACGACCTAAGGGAATACTACCAGTCCTTTCCCTAGAACGACGTCTGCTTCAAGTCACGAGACCCATCAGCTTGCGCCCAAGAAATAACAGAGGTATTAATATCCGGCATGGAAGCCTATATTCCTCATGTCGTCAAGCATCCCTCCAAAAACAAGCTATGGTTCAATCAGCGTTGTAGAGATGCAGTTACCTCTAAAAACCAACAGTACAGAGAATGGAGGAAAAATCCAAATGCTGAGAGCCACCGCAGTTTTATCGACGCCAGAAATCACTGTAAACGCGTGATTGACAGCAGCAAGGAGGAACACAACCAAAACATTAAGAACAAGCTCCTCTCATGGCCTAGTTCGTCCAGAACATTCTGGTCTGTAGCTAAGGCTGTTAGTCAGAACTTGTCCTATTCGTCAATACCACCCTTGACCAGAGAGGACAAATCCATCGCTTCTGCTCCTAAAGAAAAAACAGACATCTTGGGGAAGCTCTTCGCAGCCAATTCTACTGTAGACTTCAAGCAAGTACTCCGACCACCACCATAAGCGTGAACTCGAGAATGGCAGAGGTCAAATTTCAACATCGAGATGTAAAAAGCATCCTATAAAAACTGAACACCAATAAAGCTACTGGTCCTGACCAAATTCCAACCATTGTCCTTAAACGCTGTGCCGCTGAGCTTGCACCTATTCTTTGCAAGCTCTTCAAACTTTCGTATCAACAAGGCGTGTTTCCCGCTTCGTGGAAGATTGGCTGCGTACAACCCATTCCCAAGAAAGGCAAAAAAACTGATCCTACCAATTATAGACCTGTGGCTCTTCTCAGCATCATGTCTAAGGTTATGGAGACTGTCATTAACACACAGCTCCTAAAATGCCTGGACAACAATAACATCATAAATGATCGCCAGTATGGCTTCCGTCAGCACAGGTCTACAGGTGACCTCCTTGCCTACATCACTCACTTGTGGAACAGAGCAATAGACAATCATGGCGAATCCTGTGTTATTGCACTTGATATATCGAAAGCTTTCGACAGAGTATGGCATGACGGACTTCTGGCCAAGCTTGCTGCTTATGGACTACCACCTGGCCTGCGCCAGTGGCTGAATAGCTTTTTGAACGACCGATCTCTGTTTGTTGTAGTCGAGGGCTGTTCATCAGACGTATTTTCAATAAACGCCGGTGTTCCTCAGGGATCTGTCCTATCCCCTATACTGTTTCTGCTGTACATCAACGAGCTGCTGGAAATAACATCCAATCCAATCTACAGCTTCGCAGATGACAGTATATTAGTGTCGTGCATGGAACCAGGCAAGCCACTATCATCCCAGGAGACGGTACGTCGGCGACAGCAGCATGCCTCACAGATCAACGCAGATATCAAAACAATTGTCGAGTGGGGATTAGCAGATAAAGTACAGTTCAACGTACAAAAAACTCAGGCAACAACACTTACAAAGAAGTCTCACGATGGCTTACCAACCGTGGAAATGGAGGGTCACCCCATAGTCGAATCACCTTCCGTCAAGCTTTTGGGAATCAACATCCTCAATAACATGTCCTGGCACGACCACGTCGTCAGTATTGCTAAGACGGCATCCCAGAAGCTTGGAGGTTTGTTCCGCTGTAGGAAGTTGTATACACCAGAGCAACTGCTGCTGCTCTACAAGGCACAGATCCGACCATCGCTGGAGTATTGCTCCCATGTGTGGGGATGCGCTCCGAAGCACTCTCTAAAGCTTCTGGACACTATCCAGAAAAGAGCGATTAGACTAATCGATACGCCTAACCTTACAAAGGACCTCCACAGCCTGGAACATCGAAGGAGGGTGGCTGACCTATCCCTGTTTTACAGATTCTATCACGGAAGATGTTCGAGTGAGCTCTCTCAGATAATAACACCACAGGCCGTGCGAACCAGGAACACTAGAGAAGCTCTGCGAGCTCATCCTTACCAGGTCGAGGTCCTTACTCCCCGAACCAGTCTCCTCCAGCATTCCTTCTTTTGGAGGACTTCGACGCTGTGGAATCAGCTGCCGGGGAATTTGTTTCCCGACGGCTACAACCTGCAGCGTTTCAAATCTAACGTGAACCGATACTTATCCTCTCGCAGCGCTTCTACAGCGCCATAGGCTTTCAGCCTTTGCGGGAGGCCGACCATTAAAAAAAAGTGTGCTAGTTTGTTGGAATTGTTTCATCGGGAGGAACATAAAAATGCATTAATAGACAGGGTGTCCCATTAATAATTTTCAATCGAACGTCACGTGACCAAAAACAAATACCTCATTGGGTAACACAATAACAAGAAAAGATGCAACATTTGCTCTAATTTACATCCCCAAAATTATAATTCTCTACTACTGCCTAGTTCCGATATATTGCTTGTCTTAATCGTCGTGAGAAACCCTGTATATAAGAAAAATACAGTGACTTCATCCAGGGGAGATCTGGCAGCGTCCTGTGCTTTGTTCACTTCTAACCTATTCAAATTCATTGGTTTGAAACTACCCGGTTTGGCGGTTTACGGCCGCAATTGTTTTGTAGTTTGGATCTGCTCTAATTTTGTGAGCGAGGATTACACTCGTAACCGCTATCCTCATTCAGAGCGAAAATAGACCAAGACACTTTAAGTCTAAACAATAGATTCTCACTTATCTCCATGACAGAGAAGAGTGGATGGTGGGAGAGATTAAACTCCAGCCCCACAGTTTGGTCTGTTTCACTGACGGATCATACTCTGAATAGTTGGGATTACCTAGGGCGGACTTACGCCTAAGAAAAGGAGTGCAGAGGAATTTTGCGCTTTGGACCTGTACCACCGTATTCCAGGCAGAATAGAACAGAGGCAGATAATAGCTGAAACTTTTTGGAAAAGTCTTCACATGCCATTGCCGGCTGATCAGAGATTTATTTATTTATTTAGGGCGATTTTAGGGTTCAGATATTTGGCTGAGCGTGTGAGTACCGTGGGGTCGGTGGGGTCCTGTATACGCAGTTATATCCCGTGCATTTAGAGAGAATATGATTCTTCCTTCATTTTGTTCATTTTGTAGCAGTATGGCAACAAATAGCTTGCAGTATAGGTGCGGCTGGTTACTACTGGTTTGCGTAATTTTGAAATTTAAAATCGAATGCTGCATAACAACTATTTTCAGTTGGTTAGAGGTCATAATTGTGAAAATAATGTTTACGATGCCCATCATACTACAATCGGTCTTTGAAAATAATATCGCTAAGATACAAATCTTATAAGACGTAATATCTGTATGCTACTTATAACAGTAGATCTGTTAAGGTCACAGGCTGCTATTATACTGTAATGGTGATGTGCAAAAATATACACACAAAGGAAGCTCTAATAACTTTAATAACAGATATGTTATAGTGCTAAGCGGAAATAAAGATACAAATCTTCTGAAACGTAAAATCGTTAGGAGACTTAATATCAGTAGAGAAGTTGAGTTTAGAAACTGCTGTTACAAATTGTGATGTGGCAAATACACACCTATCCATATATTTCAAGAGAGGGAAAACATGTGATATAATTATCATAGTTGAAATGGTCGATATTTAATTATATACCAGGTGCTAGAATGTTTATTCAGTCTGTCATATTTTACGGTGACCGTCAAAAATCCCCGTCTCATAAATAGGAGTACCTCAAAAAGAATAAGTGTCAGTTTTTATTATAACTCCTGTGTACTTTTTAGATATTTGGATGTACTAAACCAATAATAGCCATCGTTACTATCACGTGGTAAACCCATGTGATTATTAACTCTATGGTAAAAATATGGCATTCGTATGGTCAGTTTTATGTGACATGTCTTACAATGTACAGGGTGTCCCATTTTGGGCACTTTTACGGGGTATCTCGGTTATTTTTGAAGATAGATAGTTGCGGTTTTGGCGACAGTGTGCTACTTTTTTGTGAAACTAAAGATGCCGTCAACAAAATTATCATGGACCTCTTGGTTTTTGAGATACAGGGTGAAATCGAAAACTATCGATTTTGGTACCACGCTCGTATATCGGTTGTCTTTCATCTTATTGAAAAGTTTAAAAAAGGGCCTTATAGAACTTTTTCTGTAGAATCCAGTGGTGTAGTTTGATTTTTTCTTACTCTAACCATTGTTTAGTTATGAAGCAAACATATATTTTTTTAAATGAAACACCCTGTATATTATTTTTTACGTCAATCGGAAATAACTTAAGCTTTTCAAAAATATATATTAGTATAATTTTTTTTCTGAAAACTAAGCTCAAAATTTCATTTTTTACTTTATTTGTAGCAGTATGCCCTGACTAATCTATTAAAAACAATATCCAAGTAAACAATTATTAATATACAAGATACTCAATACTTTTAAAATCAATTAATTAATTGTATTTTATACGCTATTAACTACTATTTGTGATAATGTTCAGTAAATATTACTTATTGTATTACAGTACTTAAAACCAAACATTATATCTGAAGAATATCAACACACTTATTAAATTTGAATTTGAATCAGAATAAAAACTAAAAACTTCGAGGAGCTTTTAGAGATGTTGGTTCAAGTTGGAGACTATTTTCTCGAATGCAAATCTGGCACAAGTTCTTATTCTTTTAATGGCATTTAAAAGAATTATTGGTCTCCTTCGCGTTATGGCGATTAAAAATTCCCATACTTGGATCCTGTGCAAATGTTGAAGTATCTTAAACTTGTATGGATGGTAATTGTATTTTTTTAGAATTATTTCTGCAGTTAATTTTTATACACCTACAGCTTCTTCTTTGTGCTTACAAGATGATTGCGTTGCTTCTGTGTAACCTAATACGTTTTTTCCCTTTGCTCCCTATTCTCCTAGAAATAAGTTTTCGGACGTGGTTGAATAAAGGATCCGTACCTAACTAAATTTATTTTTAGACAAGCAAATATATCTGAAAACGGTTGATGTCTCTCTGGGTATCTAAGCTGCCATTATTATAGAAAATTGACAATAATTAAAATGAACACACAGAAACAACAAAGCTATATTTAATAAAAATATAATGAAAAGCTGACAGTCTTTCAAGTTTTTTACAGATTTGCTTTTTTGTTTTTAATAGATGAGTGATAACCCACTATCTACTCAATATATAATAACACTATATTCATCATTTTAATGAGACATTATTATTTAAAAAAATTTATTTTGATTCTTTTTTTCAAATTTGAGTAGGAAGTCTCTTGTAGAGTAATAACTGCTTAGATGCTTATTATTTATAGTTGATCAATCATGGCCTCCTGCTACAAATAAAGTAAAAATTGGAAAAATCTAATTTTGAGCGTAATTTTCAAAATAATTTAATACTAATATATATTTTTGAAAAGCTTAAATTATTTCCGATTGACGTAAAAAATAATATACAGGGTGTTCCATTTAAAACAAATGTTTGCTTCATAACTCAAAAATGGCTAGAGTAAGAAAAAATCAAACTACGCTACTGGATTCTACAGAAAAAATTCTAAAAGACCCTTTTTTAAACTTTGCAATAAAAGAAAAGACAACCGAGATACGAGGGTAGTCCCAAAATCGATAGTTTTCGATTTCACCCTGTATCTCAAAAACCAAGAGGGTCATGATAATTTTGTTGACGGCATCTTTAGTTTCACAAAAAAGTAGCACACTGTCGCGAAAACCGCAACTCTCTATCTTCTAAAATAACCGAGATACCCCGTAAAAGTGCCCAAAATGGGACACCCTGTACAACTGACCAAGTCACGTTGATCACTTCTACCTGCTACTTTATCAGTTCTTTGGACTTCGTCAGAACGAGCGGCAAAAATATTTGAGTGTCGACTTGGGTAATTGTTCCTGAAAGAGATAAAAATTATTTGTAGTCGCTTGGTACCAAAAATGTCAGATCCTCAATTTTTGACTTGGTCAATTTTGCAGTATACTGGCGAATTAGGAACTCGTATCATTACTAAGAGATACGAATATATCCCGTACTTACAGCTTCAGAGTGAGAACAATCAACAAAAATAAAAGTTAGAACTTTCTACAGTTCCTTTTCACTTTAAAGCTAATTCATCGATGTAAATTCGTAACACAAAAGATGTCTTTATGCATGTGAAACGGTCTGGAGTGATAGCTTAAAGCCGTTTACGTAATACGCATTGTCTGCATACTGACAAACATCAACAATCTAATCGAGTCACTTCTTAGTCTTTCAAACAAGAAAAAAGTATCAACTAACAGCGAGAAAGTAGGTTTGTTGACCAAGAAATTTTGTAAAATAGTCTTGTCGTCTTTTGTTTCTGGTGCTGGCACGACTCGTGTACGGTACTTACATACTATAGAGCATTTTGTAACTCGGCGTGAAACAAAGACAATTCCAAGGGAAATGAGAAATTGACTCAGTGAGAATAGATAGATGCATATTATGCTTGAAATGTTTGCTAGTTATGTTACAAGCGTAGAAAACTAGATGTAGATGAAGTTAGCAAAACGCTATTAGCGGTTCTTAATTAATTAACAGTTTGCTATTATTTTTGCTGCTAATTATTCGTGACAATAAAAAGATACGATACATTTTTATTTATTTTTTAAATCAATGTTTCGCCAACTCTTGTATAGGGTGTCCCAGCATAAAGTGTACAAACGAAACTAGACCACCATTATTTATCAACAAAAAAAGAAATTTAATGGAATTTCAAAAAATGTGTACGCCTTATATCAATTGACAGTTTTTTTTGCTTTTACTTCCCACACCGATATAGGTAAGGGGAGTATTGTGATCGCGAAAATTTTCGATTTTGATATACCTAATACGCTTTTTGGACGTTTTATGATGTCTGCGTAACGGAAATCCACGTCACTCATTTCCGTCGGTCTGTCTGCCTGTCTGCCTGCCTGCCTGCCTGCCTGCCTGCCTGCCTGCCTGTCTGTCTGTCTGTCTGTCTGTCTGTCTGTCTGTCTGTCTGTCTGTCTGTCTGTCTGTCTGTCTGTCTGTCTGTCTGCCTGTCTTTCTGTCTGTCTGTCTGTCTGTCTGTCTGTCTGTCTGTCTGTCTGTCTGTCTGTCTGTCTGGGCTGTTCATTGACCTGTGAAAAACAGACCTAGCGGCATAATACCTTTTTTTAGGTACATCCGAACATTGCCTTGCTCATTATAGAAACCAGGGACTTAGAATTTGTGATGTATGTATATGTACATACGAGTATTGTTTTAGGTCGCCCTATATTGCGTAACGCGAAAATTATTGAATTGATTTTAATGAAATTTTGACACAGTATTACTATCGCGGTGAGGATGGAAAACGCGTCTGTTTTGGAACAGGGTAAACTGTTTACCTGAAGGCGATTGAAGATACCATATCAATCGAAACGTTGTAATCTAAAATTATATAGACAATGGAAGTCGGAAACGGACCTTTTGAGATCCTTCTGTATTGTGTAACGGTAATCATTGAATTGATTTTAATGAAATTTCAACACAGTATTATTACCGTGACGAGGATGGAAAACGCGTATTTTTAGAAATAGGGTCAGTGGCGACGCAGCAATAATACAAAAATTAAATATATCGAAACAGCTCAATCTTCCTTTTAAAAGATTTGGAGGTTCCTGATCCTTTTCCACATTTTTTTAGAGGGGATGAAATTGGGGTAGTTGAGGGGTAGGGGTTTATGAAACTGGAAAATTTGTTGTATTCGTAGTGGGCTCTTCATTGCCTTGTAAAGGAATGACAAATATACTTTTTAGCGTTATCAGACTGCTGCCCTACCTTAAACAAAACATAATTTTTGATATTATATTGTTGTACATAATTCTTTAATAACTGTAGCGTATCACTAAACTGATAGCAATGAAATTTCTAAACCATACCGTGGGCTGTGAATACCGTGATAGAGATCGTTTATATGGTTTTTGAAAATTGTTTTAATAGCGGTGAAAACTAAATTAAGAAAGAAGCAGTACAATATAAAAGCTGTTCAAACTCTGTTTTGGATAATATAGGGATCTCCCCACCACCATTTTCTATTTTTTTGAGCTGTTAAAATGAGCCGAGGTAAGATGGGGTCACGGATAGGGTGTTTGAAAAACCACAGAACACTTTTCATTGACTTTAAAGATCGATACTGATACTGATACTGTTTTTAAACATCGAAAGGGTAGTACTTGGATAGTACTTGAAGATTGCAGAATAAAAACTGTGTTCGTCCTAGTTTCTACGGAGAGAAATGCAAGAAACTATTTCCGAGAGCTTTTGTATTGGATGTTTTTTTGCGGGCTGGCGGGCGATGATTTGGTTGCAAGGGAATATCAGTCTATAGCTTCAAGCAATGGCAAAATAATAAAATGGCATCACCGTAATGTGTGGGAGGTACTGAGTCAATCAACTCTATTTTTTTTGTCTCATCCCCTTGTTTGCCATGTAATGCCCTGTCTAATGAAAAAAACTACAAAATTCTGTCTTTATCACAAGTTTTTCTACATTACGTGAGTCCAAGTATCTACGTTAGCGTCAAACATGACAGCACATTGATCAAAATAGTATACACATACACACATACATTTCCGGAATTACTATAGTATACATTAAGAAGCTCAATACTGAAGCACAGCTTTATGAAATTGCACTCATAATCTCGATATATGTATGTTTGTATATTGTGATAAAAATAGAACATCCTTGCGATTTTCTCGAATTGTAGCCGCACTAAAAGCGAATGACGTCTATGCATACGGTGTAAAATCATACTCATTAAAGTCAAATCATCCGGTGTATCTATAAACACTGTTTTTAAAATAACAGTACACAATGTAGAAAATTGCTTCAAAATTATAGGAGTTTTGAATAAAGAAGCGGGATATCAGGTAAGCATACAATTTTATCTAGTAAACATTACATAAAAATGTCATCAAGTAGTTTGACTTAGTACTTTTACCTGATACCTCATTCAAGTGTGGAGAATCATTTCTTTGGGGTGACGTTCCTTCTTTCCTAAGTAAGTGGACCTGGCCCATAAATTGCCTGTTTATAACGCTTTTTGTAGCTCCAACCTCCCTCACCCTCATTTCCCCGTCACGGAAAAACTGGAAAATGGTCAAGAAACAATAAAACGGGGATTTGGAGTAATCCTGAGAATTTTAATAGGATCCCACAAGCACATCTCACTCAAAATTTCATCAAAATCACTGAAGTCGTTACTGAGATTATGCTGTTGAAAAAATGGTGACAGACACACAAACCGGTGGAAATGAGTGAAATATATTTTTGTAGCGAAAAATTTGCAATTACAATACTCCCTTGGACGATAGTAAAATATACAGATTTGTAATAAGATTAATATAAGTAAAATACTGGCCTTCCCTTCGGTTCCCTTGGTTTTAGGTCAATTAGCTGAAACGACTTGTTATTTTGGGACGTTTCGGATTATATTACATTAACATTAGACCATTTAAATTGCTAAAGAGAGAAATGGCAAAATTCACTTAACTTTACAGGCGAATGTTGGCTAGTTGCTTCTGATTAATAGGAAATAAGACTATATGACTGACTATTCCTATAGAATAACTTATTACTGAGGCAGAATGATGCTTCGGATTTTAATAGCCATCATTTTACCCACTAAAACTATTCCCCAAATTATGATACTTGGCACACATAAGCATCATCGCGAAAATTTTAGATATGTAATACGCTTTTTAGACGTTTTGTCATCATCATCATCATAGTCACAAAGTCTTAACAGACATGTTGTGAACTTGTAAAATGCATTAAGTCGGAGCTAGAGTATTGCCGACACGAATATTATCAATAGTTTTGAGAACTGTAGCTCGCCATCGTTCGCGATTTACTGCCAGTTCAGTGGCGCTCTTGATATTCATATCTAGCAACTGTTTCGTCGTATCCACCCAGCGTGTAGGGGAACGGCCACGGCGCCGCCCACTCGGACATGACCCTGAACTACAAGTTTCTCTATATTAACGCTTCTGTGAATATCTACGAAGAATTTAGGCATTCTTGTCGACACAATGGAGGATAATCTCTTTGGATTACCGAGCTCATCCAGTATGGAAACATTAGTTCGATGGGCGGTAAAAGAAAATCTCGGCATTCTCCTCCACGTCCACATTTCAAAAGCATCTATGCGAGCTCCATCTGCCTTTTTAACAGTCCAAGTTTCCGAGGCTTACAAAAATATGGAGAACAAAAGAGACTGAACCAGCGATATTTTGGTAGCTTTAGTGATGTTGTGGTCACGCCATATTTTAGCAAGCTTTGTCATGGCCACACGTGCCTGTTGAATGCGCTGTCGAATCTCATTCTCACAGCTACCCGGATTGTCGATCAAATAACCGAGGTACACAAAACTTTGAACTACCTCACAACGGCCTATTGACATTATTTCTCGATGATTGTCATGCTCTCTATCTACGATCATAACCTTAGTCTTGTTGTAGTTAATACCGTTAGACGTTTTATAATATATTACAAATTGCAATGCCATAAATCTGTATCGATTTCTCGCGGTGTCTATTGCCCTTTTTGTCACGCCGTAATTTCTTGAAAAAAATGGATCAATCTGTCTGTTGTTTCGGTGTTTGTCATATGAAGTTTTTTTTGAGTGTAGCTAGTAAAGAAAATTACTTAGCTAAACCGTTTGAAAAGCAAAGTCGTTTTCAAATGTTTCTTGATGTGTGGGTCAGTTGAGCCGTATTTTAAATATTATTAGAGGTTTAATAATATTTCGAAATACTTGCTTTCAGATCTGTCACAATCTAAAAATTCATTGAAACTTGGGAAGAGATGTATGCATTTCCGCTTATCAAAATTCTGAAGGCATTGAAATACGCGAAATTGATTTCTATGTAAATACATAGGTACCTATTTATTGAGCTGTCGGTCTCTACGGGAGCAGCATGGAGCTTTTTGGGAATAGGTCTTCTCTAAAACCAATCATTAGTTTTTCAAATTCTGGATCTAACTCTATTGTCTTGGGATGGCGTATAACAATTTTTTCAATTTTCTAGGCTAGATTAACAATTCATATAAACAACATTTCCTATATTCTCGTACTCATAAATCCATTTATTCACCTCTCTTCTCTTTACTCTTCAATATTTTGGATACTCATGAAGTCCAGAAACTGAAAAAACTTACTGATAAATTTTTGTTTTTTACCAATAACAATACCGCCACTCTGACCAATTTTGAAAAATGCATAATAAGTTGAACCTATTATTCCAACTTGATTCAATCAAAGCTGAAACAGTAACTTCTGGAGATATAGTTTGCCATACCATATAAGAGGCATATATACCAGTTAAATCGTAAATTTTGATCCGATTCAAGCGGATAGAATTTAGTTCCATGTCATTACCGTATATTTCTTGAAATGTGGCAAGTGGAGCGAGCAATCCAGGTTTTGAAGCAGTAATGGCATGAAAAAGACAAAAAAATTTTGACAAAGGGCGAATGATACAATTTATAACCTACGTTTTGTACGAACCTTAGGCAAGTCGCAAATTGAGACATGTATGGCGCTTGTGAGGTGAGTGGCAGCACAGCACGTCCTTTTGTAACTACTGGATTGAAATGGAGCAGAGCAAATTGGCAAAAAGCACGACTCGCGCGGCGCAGTAGTTCAAACACAGTTTCTTGTGTCACGTATAGTGATTGCAACAAGTGTTTTTGGATTATTTCGATAAAACTAGCAGAAGAGAAGTTGATATAGGTGGTAAGGACACACAAAGAGCTGCACGATATGTTAACTATATGAAGACAAAACAAAAATGGGATTTATTTTTTTTTAACAACGCATAAAACAGCATGTCCTCTTCAGCATCATCTGACTCTGACTCGGAACTCAAGTCTAACAATAAGTCTTTCGACATTTGCGACCGATGTGGTGGTAAGCGTGTCACTTCAAAATTGCGTCTTAATATGCGGATCATCGCGTGACGCGTATGGCACATATTGTTCGACCGGGCAGAGAATGCGAGAGACGGATGAGGCGGAAAGGGAGGGGGGAGGGGCCCACAGTCAGGCAAGCGACAGACATCAGCCATTCAGCTCACGACAGCCTACGGCCACGGCTCAACAAACAATCAGCTGTCTTACTCACGGTCGGCTCCTTTGCGATGACGTGTTGCAAATATCTGACGTCAGCGACGCCATTTTGGGATAGTTTCATTCACCCTGATAGGGGCGGAGTAGGAAAAAGTGTACAACAGGGCAGAACTAAGAAATAATACTCAACCTATGCGGTGTAAAAGGAAGGTAAACATTAAAGATAACATAAAGTTTATGTTGTCCTTAATGTTTACCTGCCATAAAGTACTAGATTTGCGCTGAAATCTATATTATTTATCTCTATACTCATATTCTATGTAGATAGCCATGACCCTGCCGTGCCGCTGCTGTTGAAATCATCTGTCTCTAATCCAAAAAATATGGATGCGCAAAGGGATCGGCGCAAAGCATCCCCAGACCTTGAGTAAGACAGCTGATTGTTGAGCCGTGCTATATTCTGTAATTTACGAACATTTTCTGAGGAGAGGTTCGAAAACCTCCGCAAAGAGCCTCAACTGTTTCGCAGGACAGGCATACAGAATCGAGCCGCTGCTGTCGATTTATTGAGCAACATGACTACCAATTTCGCCACCTACATTAACATTTTGTCACATACCTACCTAAAGTATAAAATCTTCCGGTTGTAACTTCACATAAATAGACGTTAATCAGTGTTTGCGTTTTTCATTCTTTTTACTTCCCACACCGATAGGTGAGGGGAGTATTGTGATCGTGAAAATTTTCGATTTTGAGATAATACGCTTTTTGGGCGTTTTATGATGTCTACATAACGAAAATCCACGTCACGCATTTCCGTCGGTCTGCCTGTCTGTCTGTCTGTCGGTCTGTCTGTTAGCGGTTTTCTACCCTCGTAATTTCTCCGTATGGGGGCAGGTTAGAATATCTCCCATCGTATATATTCTGCGTGTCGTAAAAGGCGACTAAAAGGAACCGAACTACTGTCGGCATAAACAGTAACCTCTTCTCAACCAACAGCGTTGGGTGGACGAGTTGAGAAGAGTCAGGACACCTTCTTGTCCTTGGGGTGAGAAATTTCCCCTAAAGGCGGATGAACCAGTAGATACCATCTGGTCAACGGCATGAGGATGCAGAAAGCAAATGGGAAACTACTGCATTAAAGGTCTTAAAGATATCCCAAGAGAAACTCGTAAAATGGGTGAATGCATTTTACGAGTTCACAACATGTCTGTTAAGACATTGTGACTATGATGATGAATCTCAGCAACTGCTGCATGGATTCTGATGAAATTTGGGTGCCGATATGCTGTAAGGTAAAAAACAAAAAAAATAATTTCCCCCAAACTTCGTTTTTATGCGTTTTAGGGGTTTCTGATCATTTTTTACTTTTTTGGGTGGGGGTGAAATTGGGGTGGTTAGGGGGTGGGGGGTCTTAAAACTTGTTCTATTCATAATAGGCTGTCCATTGACCTTTGAAAGAGAGACCTAGCTAATACCCTTTTTTAGATCCATCCGAACATTGCCTTGGCTGTTATTGAAACCAAAGGACAGAATTTTCTTAGTTATACATACGAGTATTGCTTTAGATCATTCTGAATTTAGTAACATGGAAATTATGGAATTGATTTTGATGAAATTTAGACACAGTATTATTACCGTGGCAAAGATGAAAAATGCTTATGGTTTTAAAGAATCATGTCACTGGCGGCGCAGCAATAATAAAGAACTAAAAATATAAAAGTAGCTCAAACTTCGTTTTTAAGCAATTTGAGGGTTCCTGATTGTTTCGTTTCGTCCAGTTGAAGCTCGCAGAATAAAAATTGTGTTGTTGTAGTTCCTACGGAGAGATTTAGGAAACTATTTTCTAGTTTTTGTGTTGGATGTTTTTTGAGGACAGGCGGGCGATGATTTGGTTGCAAGGGATCTCAGACTATAGCTTCATACAAAGGGAAAATAATAAAATGATATCACTGTTATGTGTGGGAAGTACTGAGTCAATCAGCTTGACTCCATTTTTTACTCGAGCATACGGGGAACTGACTTATGCCGATCCCTGTATTTGACAACTCGAACATCTGGAAATGAATAAAGTGTTTCATGATCATAAAAATGTATTTTCATTTGTATAGGTAAATTACCCTAGTAATTCTCGTAACAGTGAATAAAAAACTGTATGGTAGCGGAAAAGTTGCTGGATATTAAATATGTAGTTACGAACATCCATACTTGACCAAGAGACCGAGACCGACATCGTTTCATGCTGGTGTTTTCTAGCGGAACAAAATACGGCAAAATGAATATTTTTTCACAATTACACATCACACATCGTTAGAGTGGCAGAAAACAGAAGGTTACCATGAGTACAGAGCCATGATTTGTATGCTAATTTTGCTTTTGTGGTTTGAAGGAGCAGCACAGGTATAGCCAGTCATATTGTATAAACAGGTATAGTTAAGGTGGTTTGTCACCTAATGATGATGATTTTATTTCTATAAAGAAGGGAGCAGCTTATTAAAATTTAGATTTTACGTATATGGTAGTAAACTTCAATTCTTACAAAACATCAAGCCTTCCTTAGAATTTATTTAGCTATTAACATCAACAGTGGGTTGCCGAAGATCATTATTTTCGTTTTGATTTTTTAATTGTCTTAGGAAGGTCGTTGTTAATCTCAGATTTGTCAAGGATTGTGGATGAAACAATTTCTCCAAAAATAGAGGTAACAAATTAACTATGCCAGATATTATTTTTTGTCACTTTTTATTTTTTTATACACCTAAAACATGCTACGTTAACTATGAATACAAAGATACACTTTGTCACTCTATCAAAATTTTTGACCTGTTCATTACTGTTTTTACTGTTTTATTGCAAAAAAAAAACGGCCAATATAAAATAAAGTTTACGCATCAAGGTTTAGCAAATTTGGTTAAATATCAATACTTTGATCAATGCAACTGACATCATCCACAGCCTCCTTTTAGGCTTATAGTATATACTTTTTTATGTAAAAAGGTAAAAGCACACAATCTTTAACATGTAGTAGGCTTACTAGCACGGTGTACTCACCGTGACACAAAAAAGTAAGGTGAGATATTTAATGTGAATTTAAAGGGCGTCCTCAACAAGTGACATTTGAAATACTCGCTCAAAACAGTTCTTAATTTCGTGATGACGAATTATTAAAAAATTACTATTATAATATTTTGGAACAATGTTCAGTTTGGTTAAATTTCAATATTTTTCCATATTTTCACATGAAGATTCTGCATTATATTATCGCTGTTCGGATCAGCTCTCGTTTGGAAAAATAAGTAGCAGAAAATACTAAATGTCTTGTATTTAAACTTTTTCACAAAAAAGCGTTTCTGAAGAAATGCTTCTTGGTTTATATACTTTTTATTTACCCTGTATATTCTTCATCCTCACTCCAAACGGCTGCCATTAGATAAGCAAGGCAGAATGTGAGCGACAGAGAGCGACAAGGTCAGAGGCTAGGTCAGATGGCCAGTCGTTGAATTTGACGTTCGATTGTGGCTGAATGAACATAAACTCCTTAGCAGGCCGAATTGCTCTTTCATTTTGATAGTGAACTTTTCCAACAGGAACATCGTTTTGAGGTTTAAGCGGAAGGGACACTTAGAAGAATCAAAAATTTCGTTATTACTTTCAAGGGCTTAGCAGTGCAGTCTATTTAAATTATTTTTTCACTATCGTGCGATTTGGGCCAGTTGTTTTAGTTTAGAAATTATTAATTTCCCACATTCAAATGCCCCTGTCCGGTATTTTTATAGCTTAACAGCTGTAAATGCAAAGTCTACATGTCATAGTAGCACTGCTTCTGTGGATCTATTGTCAGTGCTGCTTCTATGAAGAGGTTAGGTAAGGGGAAGTTTATCGTAGGCTCAACAAAGACATCACCAAGCAGGCTGTTCTCTCGATCTATGGAGAATAACTACCTTGGAATAATGAGTGGTGCTCAGAGGAATTGAGCTTCACTGGACCACATTAAGTGTGGAAAGGGCAGCAAGTGCAGCAGATCCCCTGATATTAACACTCAGTCTTATCTGGGTTTTATACAGCGTAAGGTTGGTTGATAAGAAGTACTTTCTGGTTCAGATTTAATATCCTAGTTTTTTCACAGCATCTGCTACAATTGACTTCGTGCCAGATTATGCTTTCTGCAGTTTTGACTCCTACATGCTTTAATGAATGGCTTGTTGTCAGAGCCTGTTTGTTCATTAGCAGCGGATGCTCGTTTGAACACTTCTTGTTTGATAGAGTACAGTAGTGGATTTTGAAAGCATTGAATTTCACCATTTCTTGAGTCGCCAAGTGGTTGCGACCTCCAGATTACCAGCCGCGGCCAGACATCGGCTATTGCTTTCGATGCCTGCGTGTATTGAAAACGGGTGGGGGGGGGATAGCAACGTGCTTGTTGAGTATCAATGGACGTCAAACATTTAAATATGTACAATATGTATACTTCCTAAAAATTGCTATTTTCATTGTCCCTCACTTACTAAGGTCGCAGAAAAAATGAATAATGAAAATGAAACTTTCTTTCGAAGCAAACCATTGAGGACGATATATCATTCGAGCAAAATTGTTATATTGACCACTTATTTCTTGTGACTTCAAGTCCATCGTAAGTTCGGTACCATTTCTTTTTTTAAATATGTAGGTTAGTGTCCCACTTTGTTCCTTTTTTTCTTTATGCACAAACTTGCCTTTGACAAGAAAGCTCCTCTCATCACCAAAATGGCATACTCATCGCGCGACAGCCACGTATGACTGCAGCTTATCTATCTGCACATAACGAAGCTATTGAAATGATTGCGGGTTTTCCTTGGATCGCATAGGCTTCTTCAAACTGGAAGATTACAATAAACACTTGACGTGTAACGAACGCGCAATGCGCACACCGCACGGGTTGTACCCACCTTTAAATATCACGTTTAATTCAAAAATTGTGGATTATTACTATTTATTGATTTATTCTTGGAGAAGCTAATTACCCCATAACCCCCTTTTTCGATTAGTCACGAATATTTCTAACCCAAGCCTGTAATGGAACTTGTATGCGAAGATGTTGAAGTAGCCTGCGCAAGGTCATGAGTAGTTAGACAAAGTCTGCATAATTTCTGTAGGGCCGCGTTGCTGGTACACGAATAATAAATAATGTACTATTCTCTGCGTTTTTAAAATCGGCAAAATCCATCGCGTCGTTGTATCTGGCAGCCGGAAGTGAATTGCTGAACCAGTTTTTCAGTAAGCGGATACTACTTCTGGTAACGGGATCCGGTCGACCGTATCGCCTGCCGATGCCGCCCACGCTTGTACGTGCCCCCCATGCGGGCGGCACTGCCGTTCTATTCTCAAATATAGGGAGTGAATAAATTAATAAGTTCATTTATTGAATCAGAAGCGACTCTTCAGACTATATGTATTCATTATACAAGTGTACATAATTTATAACACTCAACTTCTGTGATTGTAGAGAAATTAATACCTACCTACTGAAATATGTAAATGTAAATATGTATATAAATGTCATGCGGTTAGTGTAGTGGTAAACAATGTAGGTACGCGAGTAATCCGGTAGATTTTTATCCAGTTTAGTTTTTAATTTCATATCTGAACTACATACTGTTGACGCCCTAAAGACGATAAATATTTCAATCAATATCGATGTTAACCCTTAACTGGTATGGCGGGGTCAATTTTGACCCCAGCCAAAATAATGAAATTACAGAAAATCAGAACAACCTAGCAGCCCCACCGTCTAGCTATTCCCTTAAAACGACAATTAAAGCACCTATGTATTATAGTTGCTATTGACCTTTCGCCCAGTAGTCAGGTCATCCACGTCGTTTCAGTCAAAATTGACCCCGTCATACCTTAAACGTAATTTTGTCTGTGTCTCATTTGTGAGGTAATGGCTAATCCAAACAGTGATACAACAGATTCTTGATTCATTTATTAGTGTAGATGACATTTCTGATGCCCCCACTATTGAAGTGAGAGCTCTTTTTTGTCAAGTTGGTAACATTCCTGAAGAGAACGAGAACCAAAACAGGCTTATTGGAAGAGGCCTTAAGCGTACAAGGTGTTATATTTGCCCACGTAACGATAATAAACAATGACTCATGTGTTACAAATGTCATAAACATATTAGTAGAAATCATTGTATAAAAACGAGCATTTGTAGCAGATGTAACGACTAAAAATCTATGTTGCCAAACTTGTCAGAATTTTTATTTTTTTGAAAAATGTTTGTTTTGTTTTGTTTCTCAACTGATTTTGTATATTTAAACAAGGTTTGTTCATTTTTGATACAAAAACACACTTTTTAGCTTTTATCATTATATGGTTTGTCCTTCAACTACTTTTCAAATATGTATCCTGTATTTTTTTCCATGCGGATGTCTGAAATGCAACGACGACAGAACTCTGATAGACCTCTTATGTTTACAAAAAAATTCGTCAGACATTGATACGTAGTTGCTCAATTCACCAAAGGTCTACAGTAACCTTTGTTTTTGTACATAGCTATTTCACAAGATCTAATGAATTCGTTCTACAACGAATTTCTCAGCCATTTTGTAGTAAGAAAGGTTCAAAATAATTTCATAATTTACAATGCTATCACACCTCACATACCAGCTGGCATGGCTTTATAGTAAATTATTACCGGTACTAGGCGCTACGTATCATTTTTCATTCATGATTTGCATGTTGAACGTTTGTCGATGATGTGGACCGAAAAACCGTCGACTGTCAAGTCAACAGTGTCAACCGTTGTGAATTTTGACGTGGGTGAGGGCGAGAACGGCGTTTACAACAGAAATGACGGTCCCCATCAAGCGGCCATCTTGTCACTTTTCCCTCACCCCGCTAGCCCCCTCATCCAAAGTAATGTTTGACTGTGAACATAAATGAATTTATGAATGAGATGAGAGGTCTTAAATTGTTCTATCGTCGTTGCTGAAATGGATTTTTCTTGTTTTTGTAACAGGAATATTACAATACAAGTTTTTTTACATTCATACCTGTTGTTTTCATTCCTTTGCACAAAAATTCTAACCAGACCCCGCCATACGTAGAGTGTAATTTTTTTCACCATTTTTCACTATACCAGTTAAGGGTTAATATGTTGTTTGTTATATTATGAGGCAGACTTTAATATTGGGTAGCTGTACAGCTCCAGATCTGCGTAGTAAATTCATGACCACGGGATAAAAATATATAAAATATGTCCGGTGATGGGTGTCGGAGCCTTTAGGGGGATGAAATGCAGTATTTTTTTATCGCCAAATCACCTCCATAAGTAGTTTTTCTCCCACCATAATAAAATTATAGCTATTTTTTGTTTAATTGTGCACGAGTATTGTATTATATATATTAAAGAAAGATGCATGACGCTAGCGAATCGTTTTAATAATATTCTTTGGCATCTGAGAAACGTCTCAGCATTTCATTTAATACTCGTACCGGGAATTTGATGAATTTTCACCTTACCCAAAGTGAGCTCGGGGATATTACAATCCTTGTTTGGGACTTTCACCTTATCCAAAGTGAGCTCAAGGATATTAAAATCCTTGTTTGGGACTTTCACCTTACCCAAAGTGAGCTCAAGGATACTACAATCCTCGTTTGGGACTTTCACCTTACCCAAAATGAGCTGAAGAATACAATCCTCGTTTGGGACTTTCACCTTACCCAAAATGAGCTCAAGAATATTACAATCCTTGTTTGGGACTTTTACCTTACCCAAAATGAGCTCAAGGATATTACAATCCTTGTTTGGGACTTTCACATTACCCAAAGCGAGCTCAAGGATATTACAATCCTTGTTTGGGACTTTTACCTTACCGAAAATGAGCTCAAGGATATTACAATCCTTGTTTCAGACTTTCACCTTACCCAAAGCGAGCTCAAGGATATTACAATCCTTGTTTGGGACTTTCATCTTACCCAAAATGAGCTCAAGGATATTACAATCCTTGTTTGGGACTTTCACCTTACCCAAAATGAGCTCAAGGATATTACAATCCTTGTTTGGGACTTTCACCTTACCCAAAATGAGCTGAAGGGTATTAAAATCCTTGTTTGGGACTTTCACCTTACCCAAAATGAGCTCAAGGATATTACAATCCTTGTTTGGGACTTTCACCTTACCCAAAATGAGCTCAAGGATATTGCAATCCTGATTTGGGACTTTCACCTTACCCAAAGTGAGCTCAAGGATATTACAATCCTTGTGTGGGACTTTCACTTTACCCAAAATGAGCTCAAGGATATTACAATCCTTGTTTGGGACTTTCACCTTACCCAAAATGAGCTCAAGGATATTACAATCCTTGTTTGGGACTTTTACCTTACCTAAAGTGAGCTCAAGGATATTACAATCCTTGTTTGGGACTTTCACCTTACCCAAAATGAACTCAAGGATATTACAATCCTTGTTTGGGACTTTCATCTTACGCAAAGTGAGCTCAAGGATATGACAATCCCAAACAAGGCTCACTTTGCGTGCTGACAAGGTGAAAATCATTTTCTTGATCGAAAATAGAAAGACATTTATCATGGACATGCCATTACACAATGGGGATCTGGGTAAATGTGAAGATTTTAGTTTTAATATTCCAAAGAAGAGTTACTTATACAGTCCAATAATTAATCGATCATTCTCCCGTTCGTTAGATAAAATGTGCCCTGTAGATATAGACATTACAAAATTTAAGATCTCCATGTGGATTGACTGCTGAAGATACAACATAGCTCAAAAAAATCATCAGATTATAAAGATGATCTAAGGAAAGCAGACAAACTAAACTTGAGGATCAAAGAGAGGAACTGGAGGCAGAAAAGGAAACGTTCTTGAACATTTTTCGATATAAGAGATTTGGCAGTTGATGATTGACAAGAATTAAATTTAAAAAAATCCTTATTTTAATCAATTAATTTTTTCTTTTATGTGAGAAGCATGAAATATCAACAAAAGCCTAAAAAAATCCGAAAATCTATCTGGAAAAAAGTAAAAATCGACCGGGGAGAAAACTGGAATTACATAGAACTTTGGTTTTGCATAAATTCACATTATGGAATAGAATTACCTGAAAAAGGCTTCTCTGTTGCTCTCAATCTATGTATTAGGCATTTTTTTTGTTCTTAAAATAACATGAACCGAATATTGCGATTTTTATATCTTAGATAGGCGCTGACAGTACATCGCAAAAATTAAAATCAGCGACAGGCAGACTGACGGAAAAGATTGGCATATATTATGTATAATACGTATTATCATTGTTTAAAATATCAAACGAATACAAATGTTTATCCGTGGGAAGTAAAATGGAACAAGCGGAAAAATGCTTACACGACAGAGCTCCTTGTTTGATACATGAACAATTTGTACGTAAAAGAGGAATAATAACACCAGAATAATTAACAGTATATTTCCCAAACACTCTAGGTTATAATAGTCACTGCAAGGTTAAATTAATGTAGTCTTGTAGGAAACCATAATTTCTGTATCCATTAACATTTGATAATATGATATAAGCAATTTCGCGCATGCAATGTATCACAGCTGACTCCGTTGGTCGTGGCTGTGAATGTGCTATTTATTCCTTGTTTGGCTTTTAACACCAGCGGGTGCAACCAATATGATACTAGTATTTTGAGAAAATATCCTAAATTATCAGGTGTGGACGAAGGTACTATTTTCGATTAACCATATTATGTATGTGATGTCTTTCTTAAGGTTCGAAAAATCACATATAGTCGTGATGAATATGGAAGATAGGGGTTATTCGGTATATAGTCACCGGTGCATAGACCATACGGTAGGTCCTTTTGTACCCACAACCGCTCTAGTACCCATCACTCGCCTATCTCTAGCAAAAGCTAGTGCGGTATTTGGCCCTACCTCATTTAAGTCTTCTGATTCCGGAGCTTCAGTACATAAAACGATCTGCCTATGATGTGTGGGGCCTTACAGCGGCAAAGAATATGCACCGAGCCTTCTTTCTTTACACAGCCTCGTGCACACACCCATTTCACCCATAAGGGTAAGGACATGTCGAATTACATCGATGAGCGCGGTCGCGGTCTACATCGCGTTGGCGGTTTACATCGACGTCGGGTCGAACATGCCGGAAGAGGCTCTACCTTTCAGTTTTCAGTCAACCCAAAGACTCAAAACGACTAGAGGCTTTCCCCTCAACTCGTGATGGGGCATAGATCTCGAGGTCAAAACAAACTATTTTATTCTCCAATCGTCATCGCTGTAAACCGGTGGCGAGGTAAACGTGGAGGGTGACAGGGTGAAGGCATCTTCGATATGTTCGTTCTCATAAAAATACACAAGTTTGTTTTAACATGGATGTAGAGACCGCGACTTAAACCGCGACCGCGCTCATGATGTATTTCGTCATGTCCGTACTCTAAGGGTCGTATGAAGTAATTATCGCCTATCAACAGCAGTCTTAGTTGCTCTCTGTCTATGTTAGAGAAAGACAGAATCGTCTTTCTCAGATTGCAGAGCCTACTATCCCGGGCCTGGCGTAGATGCCCTGAAAAAGTACTGATTTTGTATCATATCTTTATTGACCTTCTAATCCATTTTGCGGTTATTCCAAGAGTTGGTTCAGCTCCTACAGACTTGTTCTTAGAACTTCTCCTCCTCCTCCTCCGGTGTCTCCAGCTACCCAAACCAATGACACCTGGTGTTTTACTGAGATGATATCAAGAGCTTTCTTGCATTGTGGGACAAGTCAATGCAAACAGTGATCAGTCACCTGGAACCCGGATTTCCTGATCACGAATTACACAAGCCAAAACTGTACAAATTTCGGCCTGGAATATCTGGGTGTACTCCCGAAGAGGGAGTAAAAGCATCGTTTGTGGTCCAAAATGCTCTTTGCCAGAGGACTCAACTTATAGTTGAGTAAACCGTCTTTATACTCCTTCGACAAACCCTCAGTGAGGGTCCCTCACCTCTTGTGTGCCACTCCCCTTTTGATGACTTCTCCACCATAAATATTATAGGCGAAGTCGGTGAGACGAAGCGATATGTAGAACAAATATGTGTAAGAACTTCTGTCAGATTTTAGTTATCGTTATCTAATTAGCATTTTCATCTTCTGTCTTATACTAGAAAAAAACTATAAATAACAGAAACTGCTTTACATCTCTGAGAGATTAAATTAATATATTTTTTGGAATAAGAAGTTAATCTGAACCAAATATCAATTATTTTATATTTACATTATATTTTGTATCTACTAAATAACATTCCAAACTTTGGTCAATCTTTATGACACTGTTATCAATTAGCTGCCTTAAGAGTAAATTTCTGAAGCACCTACGTGCTAAGTACAACTACTAAGTATTTTTAAAAGTGAGGAGTTTTCTCTGAATTTAAGAAACTGTTCTGAGCTTCATTGAGGTACAGCTATTGTTGACTATGAGTATTCATAACTGAACAATCTAATATTGTAATATTGTAAGCGAGAAACAATAATTTAACAACTTTTTTTGCAAATAGCTTCCTCAGTCTGAATAAATTTGACTAGTAGCATTAAGTAGTTGTTTAGTGGAAACAGTCGTCGGTAAGGCAGACGTGAATTTTAGGGGAACCTTCCTCAAAGACAGAAATGGACTGAAATTCTAGTAAGAGTAATATCTGCGTTTCTTTGCAAGCTTGGCTCCGATAAGTAGGCTTCTTGTGATAAGTTATTACCATCATCTAACCGGCAAAATGACACTTCTTCGCTTGAAGATTAGTGCTCCGAGGGCGTCCGATTGCACCGCCAAATTCATCGAATAACCGTTTTTTGGCCGAAACTAGGCCGAAACCGAAACCGTTGGTCGGACACTACATCTCTCGCATTGTATTCGCGAATTTTAGGTATTCTGTTTCACAAGCCGTTTAATAATATCTGCATCATAAGAAATCACTCATTTTTGTCCGTCGTCCGTCTGTGTTCAATAATGTTGAACAAGTAATCTAACTTATACATCGCGTCCCAGGACGAATCCCGAAAAAAGAAGAAATCGCACGTGGGTTTCTGAATGTGAAGCCAATATCAAAAGCAATAATTATTCTTAAATTCGCATTTGTAACAGAGAAATCAACGTTTGAAGTTTCGTTGTAAAGATGATTGAAACGTGTATGGCCAACCATATTTCTTTTCACTTTCAGCTAAAACTACTTCGATTTCACAGCAAAAAGGGCAAAGGTCGTTTATTACGGTTACACTAACAGGTATTTTTTTGTTTTGTTGATTGTTTACCTCAACTGGTGACCTAGTGACGTACGAATATGATAAGGGTGGCCACACATTAACCATTACGCGATCTAATTAAGAACATTTGAACATTTTAGCTATTGAGAATAAACATATAATTTAAAATATTATAACATAAGTCGGTGCCAGAAATCATCCCTTAAAGTTTTCGGGAGTCGTCCTGGGACACACTGTATACTTAGCCGTTCTCAAACTAGCACATAGCTACATAAGCTTTTGAAAAATCCTCAAGGATCTAGGGTATAGCGCGGGAAAATGAGAATCCAAGAAAAGACGTATTCCCGTGGTAGCGAGGAGGCGTGGCCGCCTGTTCTCTTTCTCCAATGTGTGTGTGTTTAAGATGAGGGGAGGCCATAAGGTCCAAAGGTCACTATAAAAATGAATTTCGCATTTCCAGGCTCCTGACATTACCTTTAAACTTACAGTAATGATTCAAAAATAAATTGAAGAAGAAAGCTTGCGCTTTGTCACCTATTTGGCCTTTTTTGATACCCTTTTGGTTGTTAAATTACAGACATTTGAAGAATGTACGATTTTGCACTGAGAGTTTTTTTGCCCATTAAAAAACTTTTGAGAAAATCGCAAATAGTTGTCATTCATTAAGGTCTTAACTATCACCTTCTGAAATACTTTGTATGTAGTTTGAAAAACAAGTGAGTTCTGTTCGAAATGAGAATCTGACATTCCATCTAGGAAAATGAAATTCTGTGAATATTTTGAATTCCATCCTATAATGCGTACGTTATAATACTACGCAAGTGAAATCCGAACACCTAGAAAAAAGGGATATTTGCATTGAAACTTTGTATACAGCTGGGCAGTACGATCTCTAGTAGACATGTAACACTTTTTGTTCTTTCGCACGCTCTTTACCTACATGGCACCTCTATAAAACTCGAGACGTGTAAAAATAAAGCATGGATTGTTGTCGATTCAAAAACGATGATATCGGTTGCAAATGTGGTGAGATGCCCCCTAGGGTACTCCTCTGGCCTTCACCATCACTCGGTTTATCGCCAATTGAAAAAGTATGGGTTTGGATGGGTCGATACATAGGCGATTTACCCAATCCCCCGACCACGCTGGACGAACTGAACATGCTTTGAGGGCAGCCTGGGAGGCTGAACCTCTAGAGTGTATCAACAACCAGATTACGAGCATGCCGCGTAGGCTAGAGGAGTGCATTCGTCAACATGGAGGGCCCACCCATTATTGATCTGCTGTATTTTATATAAACTAATTATGGCAAATGAGTTCATTTATTATTGTATTTAGACCTACCGCATTTCATCAATCGCAACACTTTTTTTCTGTGTTCGGATTTCACTTGCGAGTAGTATATATCATTATTATTGACAGAGACATTTTAACATCCGATATATTCAACGTGTATTTCTTTGACCTTGTTCTTAACAATGAGAGGCGATGCAGCATTAGATTATTTGTCTGTTGAATGATAAATAATTTTCTGTATTTAATTACGAAGGATTTCATCCAAGTCGGCGCGTAGTGTTTAGAAACGTAAGCATTTAGATCTAGTACTAAACCTCCGTTTGGATATGGTATTTTGTGGTATTAGAGTGACTGTAAATGAAGGTCGTAATACTGATATCAGTACAGTTATATGAGTGGCATAAGCGCATAAGCAATAATAGTTATTATTGCTTTTTGGTCGTTTTATTTGCATACCTTCTTTTAATTTATGTTTTATCAAATAATATTAATTCATTAATTTTTATTTGTTGACCTGTTGAATAATAAATAACCCCGAGAAATGACTGAAAATTCGTTATATCCCCGAAAGTCGGAAAAACGGAAGAGTGTAATGAATTTTGGGACATCTGACATTATGACATCGTGACATTTATTATATCGACTTGTAAAAATCAAGGAAACATTCAAGAAACTGGGAATGTAGAACTTCGGAGTCAATGTTATTGCAAGCAATATTATTAGTACCTAAGTTCTGATGTAATCTAGCTTCACGCCAATGCTTTTACTTCCCACACCGATAGGTGAGGGGAGTATTGTGATCGCGAAAATTTTCGATTTTGAGATAATACACTTTTTGGGCGTTTCATGATGTCTACATAACGAAAATCCATGTCACTCATTTCCGTCGGTCTGTCTGTCTGTCGGTCTGTCTGTCGGTCTGTCTGTACGCGTTTTTGTGTCCTCGTAATCTCAGTAACCGCTGCATGGATTGTGATGAAATTTGGGCAGCGATATGCTGGGGGGTCGTAGTAGGTAATGTTCTTATAATTTTGAAAATCGGTGCAGGGGCGGCGGAGTAATTAGCAAAAAACAAAAAAAATTAAATATTCCTCAAACTTCGTTTTTAGGCGTTTTAGAGGTTCCTGATCATTTTATACTTTTTTTTGGGTGGGGGTGAAATTGGGGTGGTTGGGGGGTGGGGGGTTGTAAAATTGAAAAATTTGTTGCTTTCATAATAGACTGTCCACTGACCCATGAAGGAAGACCCAGCAACATAAATAACTTTTTTAGGTCCATGCGAACATTGCCTTGCCTATTGCAGAAACCAAAGGACTTAGAATTGTTTCTGGTGTAAACATACGAGAGTATTGCTTTAGATCCTTCTATATTGTGTTACAAGGAAACTGTTGAATTGATGTTAATGAAATTTTGACACAGTATTACTACCGTGGCGAGGATGGAAAACGCGTATGGTTTTTATAAATCGTGCCAGTGGCGGTGCAGAAATAATAAAAAAAGTAAAAGAATAAAAACAGCTCAAACTTCGTTTTTAAACGTTTTAAAGGTTCCTGATCATTTTCTGCGTTTTTTTTGGGTGGGGTGAAATTGGGGTGGTTAGGGGGTGGGGGGTTGAAAAACTGAAAAATTTCTTGTATTCATAATAGGCTGTCCACTAGCCTGTGAAGGAAGAACTAGCGACATAAATCAACTTTTTAGGTCCATCCGAACATTGCCTAGCGTATTACGGAAACTAAGGGACTTAGAATTTTCTTTATACATACATACGAGTATTTATTGCTTTAGATCTTTTTGTACTTTGTAACGTGGACACTATTAAATTGATTCTAATTAAATTTTGACACAGTATTATTACCGTGGTGAGGATGGAAAACGCCTCGGAAAACGCGTATGTTTGTTAAATATCGTGCCAGTGGCAGCGTATATAGCAATAATCAAAAAACTAAAAGTTTGAAAACAACTCAAACTTCGTTTTTAGATGGTTTAGGCTGTCCATTGACTTCTGAAGGAAAGACTTAGCGGCATAAGACAATTTTAGGGGAGGAAAGGCTGCCGATGATTTGGTTGCAAGGAGATCTCAGACTAAAGCTTCATGCTATGGGAAAATAATAAACTGATATCACAGTAATGTGTGGGAAGTACTGAGTCAATCAACTTGACTCCATTTTTTGCTTAGATAGTACTCAGTAGCTCGGTTGTTTCAAATGACTATTGTTCCAGAGATATACAGACATAGGTAATTTGTTGTGACAAAGTATTTAGGTTGCCAGTACGTTTTAATATTGATATTAGTTGTAACACAAATGTTGCACAAATTTGTCAGTTTTTACGTTATTCGCTATGATTATGTAGAAAAAACTACCTGGCTGTTTGTACCGAAATGCTGCACTGTAAATTGATAGGTTAAGCTTATCTGCTAAGAACACTTCCTGCAGTCTTTTTAGCTCTTTTACTTTTCAAATATACTTCATTTCTGTATAGTTCTTTGTCAAAGACGGCGGCCTATATGTTTACTAATGGACTTACGAAGAGTTACGTTATGCTGCAGCTGGGTTGGAATAAAAATCGATTTACTAATGAATTTCTTGCGATCGCTATCGAATTTTCGCTAACCTCGAAACCGAATGAATTGTTAAATTTTAAGGTGTCTCATTTCGATCCATTGAATTTTTATGATATTTTAGAATTGGGGTGATTGTTTTGTTGTTTTACATACCGATAGGTGAGTGAAGTAAGGGCCTGGCCACATCTCCACGTTGACGACGTCGTGACGTGGAGATGTAGCCAGGCCCTAATGTGATCGCGAAAGTTTTCGATTTTGAGATAATACGCTTTTTGGACGTTTTATGAAGTCTACATAACGAAAATCCACGACACTCATTTCTGTCCTGTCGGCCTGACTGACTGACTGTCAGTTGGCGTTCTTCTAGCCTCGTAATCTCAGTAACCGCTGCATGGATTGTGATGATATGCTGTGGGGTCGTAGTAGGTAATGTTCCTATAATTTTGAAAATCGGTGCATGGGCGGCGGAGTAATTGGTAAAAGACGAAAATGTTCCTCAAACTTCGTTTTGTTTGGCGTTTTGGGGGTTCCTGATGAGGGTGATATGTTGAAAACTAAAAATTTTGTTGTATTCATAATAGGCTGGCCACTAACCTGTGAAAGAAAGACCTACCATCATAATACACTTATTTAGGTCCATCCGACCATTGCCTTGCGTATTCCAGACACAAAGGGACTTTGGATTGTCTGATGTATACATGCGAGTATTGCTTCTGATCGTTCTGTATTGTGTAACGTGGAAACTGTTGGATTGATTTTAATAAAATTTTACACAGTATTATCACCGTGGCGAGGATGGAAAACGTTTATGGTTTTTAGAAATCGTATCGGGCGGGCGATGATTTGGTTGCAAGGGGATCTCAGACTATAGCTTCATGCTATAGGGAAAATAAACTGGTATCACCTTAATGTGTGGGAAGTACTGAATCATTCAACTTGACTTAATTTTTTTATTGGCGTTCATTTTCGTTGTTATTGTCATTAAACAGACTTGAACCACAAAGGGACGCTGACAAAAACATACCGGCGGACGACACAACATCAACATACTTGAGGGTTTCGACGCAATTTTCAATTTACTGGCCTGTGATTGTTCATTGAGAATTGTGTTCCGAAAATATCACAAAAAAAATGATTAATTTGTGACATTTTAATTTATAAAGATTAAAAAAGTCATGAATGAATGGAGCGACCTAATTTTATTAGTCTTCACGGGACAAAAGCCTTCACATACAAACCGTCTTAATAATAATAAACACTGTCAGTGGGAAAATACTGTATGAGAAAACACCATGTTATCTGAAATGGCTGGCGTATTCTTTCCGTGTAAACAGCGCTATACCGTTTTCCTCGGATAAGACTAGCAATTAGTGCCAACGCTGAACGGTGAAAAAACTCCAGATATGCCAGATAATATAAACAATCGAGCAACGAAGTGAGGCAGATGTTTTGGAAATATGAATCTTTTAACAAACAGATGGCGTACATTACGTCACCTCTGTTTGAACAATGCTATCTGAAAAAAGCATACCTCCGAAATTACCTTGGCTTTATCTTTTTCTAAAAGTTATTATGGTCTATATTGACACTTAAATTGCGCTGAACATCCTGTATGGCACAGCTGGTGATTGTGTTTGTATCGCCCTGTCAATAGGTTTATGTGAGTTTTATGGATCCTTTATTGTTTCACTGGAAAACTATAATTGTCATTGTTATCAGAATCGGAACGGAAAGCTTAGTGTCCGATCGACGCTCATTTTGTTACGAGTAGGAATTTGTTACTATAAAAAGCAGGCAAAATATATACCTACAACGGTTACATGCGCCAAATCAGATATACCTACAGTTCTTTCAACTACTTTAGTTGGAATTAAAGCAGCATTGTTCTTCTATAGTACCGATTTTCCAATATTAGTTTTCTATAAAACGCTTATTCTCATCACGACTAGGTTGCATTGTGTAATTTTGATGCTAAAAACGAATACAGGTTCCAGGGTTCACTGGCGGTCATAGCTTACTTGACAGGGGGGGGGGCATGGAAAATTCATCATGTATGGAGCAGTAATTGTATACTGTCTATGATCCCAGCTTTTTATTGTTGTTCATACCGTGTCCTCCTTATATAGGTATATTGTAGACATATAGGAAAAATAGATACAGTGATGTAGTGACGTTAAGTATGAGGTTTATTTTAGGGGGGGAGGGGGGGCACAAGAACTGAGATCCTACAGAGCCCACTCTGACAATCAACAATAACTTCACTTAACCATATAAACATAAAAACAATATTTCTTGTACATAACAAAAATAGTAAACAGGCCAAAATATTGAGCAATAGTTCATTTCGTTTTTGGAAATATATTCTTGAAAGAGTAAACGCCTACACTTTGGATAACTCTCCACGTTCTTTTGTGCTAAGAACATCGGATAAATCACCAATTATGAGGTAAGCTTCTGTGATGAAAATGCTTGCCCACACAGGAGCTGTAGCCTATGCGACAGCTCCTAAATAGATATATACCTCGCCCTCCTATATCAAGAAGGGAAGCCATCTGCATGTGTTTCAAAAGGATGCTTCAAGATTTAGAGAAAATAAAGTCATAATAATGTAGTGTAATACGTTTATTCGTTATTGTAATCATCAGCCATGTAGTCAAGACAATCCATAAGTCTATACCTCACCACAAACAACCTAAACACTGCTCAAAATATCTTGCAAAACTCACTGGGCGATATAGAAAAATGGGCATCAAAAACAGGGCTAGGATTCTCTAATGAAAAAACGAAATATATGATCTTTTCAAAAACTAGGAATTCCACGAACAACATAAACTTAAAACTTAACAACATAGCTATAGAAAAAGTAGAAAGCCTCAGATTCCTAGGGATGATATTCGACTCCTTATTGAAATGAGACCTACATATAACCTACATAATCACGTCATGTCAATGCAGAATTAACTTATTAAAAGTTCTCGCTTACAAAACATGGGGCCGCGATACAGCATGTCTGCTTCGAATTTATTATGCCACAATAAGAAGCAAACTCGACTATGGATGTATAAGCTACACTTCAGCTAACACGACACTACTAAAAAAACTGGATGTACTACAAAACACAGCCATCAGAATTGTAACCGGAACCCTGAAAACCAGCCCCAATGCAAGTATTCATGTTTTAATCAACGAACCGTCATTACAGCTGCGTAGACAGTACTTGTCACTATGCTATGCAGCTAAAATATCTGCATTTGAAAACCACACTGCCCATACAATTATTTTCAATAACGACTACACCGAAACACTACAGGCCAAAAATCGTGTACCAATTTCTGAGAGGCTGAGACGTACTGAGTTCGATCTCACAGAATTTAAACGAACAGTACCTTATATCCCACTTCCTCCTACATGGACATTACCAACCACAGAAGTCAGTACACTCTTGGAAAAATATCCCAAGAACGAAACGAGTCACCTGCTTCTACACCATAAATTCAAAGACATATTAGCTGAATTCTCAAACTATAAACATATCTATACAGATGCATCGAAATCAGTTACTGGGGTAGGATGCACAGACGGCATAGAAACGCTAGTGAAACTCCCACTCCCACCACTGAGCAGTATCTACTCGAGCGAAATTCTGGCTATTAGAGAGGCACTCACCATTATTGAACACACCAACCAACAACACTTTCTTGTCATCTCGGACTCAAAGAGCGCACTCAAGAGCATGCAGCAAATGTATCCCACTAACTCTATAGTAAGACAAGTGAAGAAGAAACTCATCAATCTCACTTTAAGAAATAAAGTGGTGAAATTTCTATGGGTACCATCTCATACTGGGATCGTCGGTAATGAGGTAGCAGACAGAGCTGCAGCACGCGCGGTGACCGAGCCTACATGCACACAACAGAGAATTTCATACGAAGACCTCAAAACTGCCACCAAAAATTACACTTGGGACCAATGGCAAATCCAGTGGACTGCGAGACACAACCAGAAGCTCTACGAAATCATCCCCAACGTGAGAACGAGGCTTGGCCTTCCTGCTTCGCGGAGGGACCAAGTGGTTCTTTCCCGCATCCGGGTGGGTCACACCCTCGCAACACATGGCTGTATCCTGACCGGAGGCGAAGAAACTGTATGCGACACCTGCAGTGTAAGACTCGCAGTGAAACATATAGTGATGGACTGTCCCAAGTTTACTAACGAACGAGAGAACTATTTGCCTTCTGACTTCAGAATTGCTTTAAGTGAACAGTACAAAAGTGTCTTAGATTTCCTCAAAGCTATAAATTACTATAAACTATTGTAAACTGCCACAAACTGTATTGACTGACTAAATTATAGCCGCTAATAACCCTGCGCAGTTGAAGCGGCTTTGTTTCTGTAAATAAAAAAAAATCCATAAGTGTTGATACCGACGCTAATTGAAAATACAGTTTACGGCTGCTGAAAACGTTTACAAAATTGTTACAAAATGTATAAAGTACATCAATAAAAAAAATACATTGATATCAGATTAGCATTTTTCTAGTTATAGAGGAATCAAGCACTTTCCTACAGAGAGACAAACAAATGAAAATAGTTGATAATTATTGATATTTACTCACGGCATAAAGGTGCTTGCTCAGATTTTTATAAATGCTTTATTGTTCACATGTACATTGTTCTGGAGATATGCAAATATACTTTCCTGGAATGAGTTGTTTAGGTTGCCAGTGCGGTTCATTCTGTTTTCTGATTTACGAATGTTTAAGGTAATGGAGTCCTTTACGAGTACAAAAAAAATGGAATTTCACGGCCCCCTCTCCCAACCACCCCGATTTCACCCCTCCAGAAAAGGTTAAAATGTCCAAGAACTTATAAAACACATAAAAACGAAGTTTTAAATTCTTTTATGGATCATAATGTTTTTTGTTAACGACTCCGCCACCAGTGCACCGATTTTATTAGACATTTTACTTGCGCTAGCGCAAAAAGTAAGTACCGAAGACAGGCACTGAATTAAACAAATCAGTGGAAATGAAGTTCGTCTATCAATATCAATAGAAAATTGCTCTAATTGCGATATCAATGAACATCATTGAACTTAATTCAGAAAAGTAATATTATTAATAATTTATGCTGTACTTGTAAAATGTCTAATAAAATTTGATTCAAAAACATGTTTATTCCGATCGTAGAAAAAACATGTGTGACATGTGACACCAAAAAGCATATCAATATACTATTTGGTAAAACAAATAAAAAGAAAACTGTCAAGTCCTGGGTTCGAACCCAGATATTATGGGGGTGAAGGCTGGTGCTTAGCTTGAGCTACCATAGCGCCAAAAAAGTTGCTTCAACAAACATATTTGATTAGGCACTTTATTACTGGAATTTGTGATATAATATCAAACAAAACTTTTGAATTATTGCAAGAAAAAAATAGTTTTGTTATCACTTATACTTATATATCATCTTTCCATTTATCACAACATTTTTTTTTCAAAAACGTGATACAGTAAACACTGCTAAAATTTGAAATTTCCAAGCTAAATAATTTAAATAGAAAAACCTTTTTTTTATGTTCCTTTAAAATGTTAATTGTGAGCTCATAGCCTCATTATACACAATTTATCTGATGATATCGATGATAGCGCTATAAGTATTTAATTAAACTGAAATTTTGACACAATTAAACCAGGCAGACGAAGTTAGTCAGTTAAATGTTACTAGTTCATTTACACAAGTATATCGCGCGCCAAGCTTTCAAAATGAGCATATAAATTGTGTATAATGAGGCTATAAGTCGATAGTTAACATTTTTAAGGAACATTTTATTTTCTTCTTTTTAGAACATTTAAATCAAAACATTTTTAAATAAAGTGTTTTGTTTTAATTTATTTTTTACTTTTTAGTTATTAACTTGCATTTATACCAACATTTTTTAACTTATTCTCGGCAAGCCCTTTTATTTAATACCTATTTTGTAGGCTTTCAATGTTATATTTTCTCCAAACTCCTACAACAAAATACATCGTATTATATCTAAAAATACATATTATTTGCTATCATTTGAACGATAGTTTGTGATTCAGAATTTGCGTTATCATCATTTTCACTCATTTTCGCAGATTTCCTTTTATTAGACATCACGAAAGCCTCAAACTAAATTAAAAATAAAGACCTACTCTAGATATAACCTTAAAACTGTGTTGGTAATAAGACTCCACTAACAACACGCGTTTATCCCTATTACTTTCCCAAAGTCAGTCCAGCACCCGAAATGTTTCTTTACAATTTATTATTGGAAAATCCTTCTCGCGGATCTTCTTTACCATTTACGCCACGTCACAGTCTACCGCTTCTTTACCAGTATTCGCTACAGTCATTCATGTACCCCTGCGCCGCGACACACCGACTGTCCGGTCCACCCTCCGTGGCTGCTCGCTGCACCAGCGGTTCGTTAGCTACCCCCTAACCTCACGTCGATGTCGTTGATACAACCTGGCGATGACCACTGCGTAGGTTGTATAAAGGAACTCGTACAATTCGATTCAGAATCCCCGGTCACTGCTGCCAGATTCTTGCTGACACCGCAAGCTTCTAGTTGGGCGCCAAATGCAAAGACTCTCTTCCCTCAGGTCGTATGGTTCCTGCAGTGATAAAACACCTCATCGAATAGTATATTTTCCCCAAACTCTTACAACAAAATCCATCGGTTAACTAAAAATGACATCAGTTGATCTATTGTCAGTGATGACATCCCTCTCATTGATTGTTATTCCCCTTCCCATTTACTGGGCGTTCTTATATCAATTGGATACCCATATTAGTAGTAGTAGTGTATTGTGACAAAGAATCAATACACAGATATGTGGATACATTTCAATCATAGATAACAGTTTCACGATAAATTTGGAAAATGTCCAAGTAGAAAAGTCTTGTGCTGGGCATCGAACCAATTCATAGTGACAGAAAAATGTAATATATAGATACAAAGGTAGTTAGGAGTGTAAGAAAGAAATAACTCATAACATAGTAAGAAAAAGTAGAATTAAAAATACTACTGCTAGAAAACCATAAAAAATACATAATAACAGCTCAATAAGTTTTGAGCACTATACATAAAATATAAACAAAATCTTGAATGTTTTTATACTACACGTAATACATATTAAATAGAAAGTAGGATCAATTAGTCTCAACAGAAAAAATACACAATATAATGGATGCTAGTTTGAGTGTATGGTACTACAATATTGCAATAAATATTAAGTGGAGGTTATACTAAACTGCCTGAGGGCGACATATTTGCGGGGCAAGGGGAGAGGTTAAAAGTCGAGTAGGCCGGGGCGTGGCCTATATGCAATCCTTTCTACTACAAAGACATACCGCTAACGGACAAAAAATGTTAGGGCGCCATGGTCTCTAATTCTGTAGTGTGATATGCCTCTGAGGTTGTTGTTAGTAATGGGAGAACAAGTTTAAGTATTTACGTACATATATTTTATTTCACTATGAGGTACGTTTGCAACCATTCCTTTTTTTTAAATATGTCATGTTGTTTATTTGTGGGGGCAGGAGGTGTCAAGTTGTATAATTTCGGCGCTAGATTCTTTTAGATGGTTTGGGTACATACTGGGAGAATATTTTATATCTGGTGTCATTTAAGCATGTTTGTGTTTATTTTTACTTTTTTTGGTAGAATGTTACAATATGCAGGAAATACAATCATTGTGGAATAACGTTTTAAGTACATGTTGGTGTATGACGCCGAGATTATGAATGTGTATTGTATTTGAATGTATATATAACGGATATTAATTTCTATAGTCAAAGTGAATATTGCAGATTACATATAAGGTATCAGTCAAGTCTCTGTTAGTACCAGTATGTCAATCATGTTAGATAAACAGTTGACACTTATTACTAACGAATCTAAGTTTTCATTTAAACTCCTTATGTTCCTTTGTAAAATTCTTGAATATATTTTTGGGGTATTATCCATCAAAGTAGTTAATTGATTGATGTCATTTAAATAAGTTGTTGCAATCCTATCATTGTGAAATTCAGTTATATAATTATCCATCATAAAAATAGAAAAAAAAAACTATTCTATTTTAAAACCGTTAGGATATATTTTTTGCTTCTTTTTTTTATTAATGTATATAAAAGAAAAGATATTGTAGAAATGCATTAAATAACTATTGCACAACTGGATTTAGAACGACGTCTCACAGCTTATCGTGTATTGTCATCCAAACTAAACGTGTATACAAAATTTCAGCTCAATCGGTTGAAGGTATCTGCTTCAAAATTGAGTAGCAAGAGTCCACCCGAACAAACATAAATACATACATATATACTAATACATTGCAAGTTAAATAAAAGCTTTTAAAATTAAAAGTTTTCTGTTGAGTAACGTTTCGTTTTGTTGCAGCGTGATGGGATGATCGGCCTGCAAGAATGCAGCGGTGGTCCGGCCGTGTCAGTGGGGGCGGCGCCGCCCTTAGCAGCGTCAAGCGCCCCGCCCACCCAGCCGAGCACGCCCTCAAGGGCGCGCGACCGTGCCGCCCTCGCCGTCGATTACTACAACACGCGCGTGTCGCGCGCCTGGGCGGCCAGAGACACGGCGAGGTCTTCCTTCAACGATAGGCATCGCCACCACCATCATCTGGTCAGAACTGGTCAGATTGGAGGACAGGGGCGACAGCTGGCGCCAGCCGACTACTTGTGTCGGAGCAACTCAAGTTTGGAGTTGCTCGATCATCATTCGGTAAGCTACTAATACTAAGTATAACCTTTGTATTCGACTGGAAATTCTTAACGTATACCAGAACTTGAACAAGTGGATTTAACAGTTTCAGATACACTTTTTATTGGCGTTTCGGCGACTTGTGTATTGTCTCGTCTAGGGTTGCCGTATATGTGTCACAATATTCATTCATAAGACAGAAAGCATCATGATCATATGACGCTGATGTATGATATATTACTTTATGAATTTGGACTTATGAACAAAGCAAATGAAATTATTATACAGGGTGCCCGCATATTCGACCGACAACGCTTGACAGGTGATAGACCTTGCATTTTTTATGAACATTGGGATAGGAACACGAAGGCTTAAAATGCTTAATTTTCAAGATACAGGGTGTCAAAAGTTTTATTTTTGCTTTTTCTCAATATTTGTTCCGCAATAAAATGACGCAACGATCTAAAATTACGTGTGGTTTTTTTAAGGCGAGAAATCCGAATTCAACCTCGGTCAATCATGAATAGAGGTCGCCACCTACGACATATTGGACTTATTTGAATTATCAAAACTTTTTTCAGGTTTGGTGCATCAATGAGAGTGTCAAAAAAATCGTCCTTCATTGAAATTCTCAACGCAACTGAATTATCGGTACTTGCGTACCAATGAATACTTTCGTTCATACTTTTACATACCATTTACGAAGTATTTTTAAACTTCAACTACTTCAACTATTTTGAAAATTAAATATGTTTGAAATGTGTTTACCGATAATTCTTTCGATCACATTTTACAACTAATGCCTTGGAAATTTCAATAAAGGTTGGTTATCTCCAAAACGGCTAGGGACTTAAACAAATATTGAGGAAACGATTTTTATAATAATCATATTGATACACCAAATCGGAAAAAAGTTTTGTTAATTTAAAAGAGTTTGATGTGCAGTAGTTGGCGCCCTCTATTCATGATAGCAAAATTGTGATTGAATTTGGATTTCTCGCCTTAAAAACCCCCCTAACGTAATTTTAGATCATTGTGCCATTTTATTGCAAAATAATTGAGAAAAACGAAAATAAAAGTAAAACTTTGACACCCTGTATCTTGAACATTAAGTATTTTAAGGTTTGATGTTCCTATCTCAATGTTCATAAAAATGTGAGGTCTTTCACCTGTCAAGCGTTGTCGGTCGAATATCCGGACATCTTGTATATAGTCCCATCATTCCATCAAGGAACATAGTGCCTCTACAAACTGGCGCGGGTCTGCTCTATTCTTCGCAAGCACTTTTATCTTTCTCTCCTGACCATTCTTATTGGCTCGTCTATAAGAGTTCTCCGGGTCGCTTGGGTCTTCCTATGTGTCTGCTTCCTTGGGGCTTCCACTCTAACGCCGTTATAGTTACCGATACTTCTGTCCCTCTTCGCAGAATGTGACCCCTCTAGTTCCACTTTCTCCGTCCCTGCTTTCTTCAACCCTGATAATGTCCACAGTTCTTCATTTGATATTGTCGTTGACTAAAAAAAATCCGTAAGACCGTAGACATCATCTATTAATGAAAATATGGAGTTTTTGCTCTTTGGCTTTTATGCCTTTCCATGTTGCTATTGAAAATGTGCTATTTGGTTTTGAGAGTACGTGGCAGATTGCCAAAATTTGTTAAGGGAACCAAATGCTCTTCTTGCTTTTAGTAGACGCTTTTTGTGAACATTTGATCTGTCTCTCCTGTGTTATTAACTATACTGTCGAGATATTCAAAGTGGTCCATTCTTTCTACCACTTCGTAAATAATAAGAGGTTCTTGGTTGCCTATATTAACCCGCATTTCTTTTGTCTTTTCCACGTTTCGATCTTCCTTTTCGAGTCTTGGATAGCATGCGGTATTAGGCAGATGTCATGAGCGTAATCTAGATCTTGAAGGCTACCCATCAGTCTCCATCTAATGTCTCCTCGCCTATCACATTTCTTTCTTATTGAGCAGTGTAACACTATGTTAAACAGCAAAGGCGAAAGTACACATCCCTGCTTAACACCATGCTTGATACTAATTCTTTCACCTTTCAGTCCATTGTGTAGAACCTGACATGTAGCATCCTTGTATAACTCTTTCACGAAGTTTATAATTTTCTGAGGTGTGCTTTTCTGTCTCATGCATTCCTATAATTATACTGCGTGTTAATGTGTGGAAAACCCTTCAATGAACACTATTAATGCAACGGGAAGTTCGTACGACTGGCCTATTATAATTTCTCAATATTTGGTCGATGCAAGATTTATCTGAGCAGAAACCGGCTTGTTCGATCCTTATAATGTTTGTTCTCTATGCAAGGTTTCAATCGTTTCAGTCTATTGGCAGTATTTTATACACCGTGTTTAGCAGAGTTATACCTAATTGCTGCATTTCGTGAGGACTCCTTTTTTCAACAAATTGATGATCGGTCCTTCTTTCTTTTTTCTTTCGAAATGAATTGTTGACTATAGTAATTACATCGTCATTAACTCCTTTACAACCCTCTTGTAATTATTTACGACAGATTTCTACCAACCCAGCGGTAACGAAAAATTGTATGTTTTTCGAAATTGTTCCCGTGACAATCTAGAAGCTTCTAAATATTTTCCATTTTTTTTTGAGTAGGCACCACTCATGGGAAGAGGTAAATCTTGTGAGATGGAGGGAGCCTCCAAAGTACATCATCATCATAGTCACAATGTCTTACCAGACATGTTGTGAACTCGTGAAATGCATTAAGTCGGAGCTATAGTATTGCCGACACGAATATTATCAATAGTTTTGAGACCTGTAGCTCGCCATCGTTCGCGATTTACTGCCAGTTCAGTGGCGCTCTTGATACTCGTATCCAGTAAATGTTTCGTCGTATCCACCCAGCGTGTAGGGGAATGACCATGGCGCCGCCCACTCGGAGCATGACCCTGAACTACAAGTTTCTCCATATTATCGCTTCTGTGTATACAATGTCCGAAGAATGTAAGCATTCTAGTCGACACAATAGAAGATAATCTCTTTGGAACTAGAGCTAACTAGCTAGAACTAACTTTTCAACCATGTGAGTAAATAATACCATTCGAAACAACCATTTATCATTAATATGGTTCATTTGTAATCTTAGAAACAAGAAAACTGTTAAATTTAGGTACGAATTTTATGAGATGTTTCATTAAAAAGATGCAGCCTTGGGTCGCCACAAATTTTAAGATCAGCTCTAGTATAAATATTATACTACATTCACTGAAGAAAAGGAGCAAAAAATTATTTCAAACCCATATTTTGGGGCTTTACTCGGATAACTCGAACTTAATTTTTCTGTTTATAATAACATCACTGCTCTCAGTATGCAGTTTTGTAGACGGTGTGCATATAACCCTTGACCATACAGTAAAAATTAAAAAATATTGTGCATGGTTACTCCGTCGGTGGATAAGGTATAATTAACGTTTTTGCATATTATAGTCTGTCCACTGAAGAAAAGGAGTAAAAAATTATTTCAAAACCATATTTTGGGGCTTTATTCAGATAAATCATACTTAATTTTTCTGTTTATAGTAATGTCACTGCTCTCAGTATGCAGTTTTGTAGACGGTGTGCATATAACCCTTGACCATGCAGTAAAAATTTACATATATTGTGCATGGTTACTCCGTTTGTTCGGTGGATAAGGTATAGTAGTCACTTAAAACCCCTTAAAATTACTTTTTTCGAAACTTTTCCCTAGTAATAAAAACCTATCCATCATAATTAATTTGTACCAGAAGCACAGAAAATTGATGTTGATATTGGTCTCGGTTGAAAAATAATTTGCCTCCTTCTGTCGAAAGCTTTCTCTGACCAAATATAACAGAATGTTCTGAGAATGGCAATATATAACAAGTTTCCTGATCAATAGACAAAATGCTAAAATGTAATTTTTAGATGAATTTGTATCCCAGTGGCTTCAGCCGACTGAATGATGTCATAATGAATTACCTATAATAATGTACGTATAATATACGATTATAACAAAATTCATCTGAAATACTCAAAGACGAAGAAAAAGCACTGATTAAAACAATAACACTGAGAGCATCTGCACACGGGTCAGCGCGATTCCCGACGCACGTATACTCCCCGACGCACGTATACTCGGCTTCTGATGCAAAGACTTGGAGCGCCAATAACGGGTCGTTTGATGGTCGTCTAGCAACTGTTTCGTCGTATCCACCCAGCGTGTAAGGGAACGGCCACGGCGTCGCCCACTTGGGGCGTGACCCTGAACTACAAGTTTCTCCATATTATCGCTTCTGTGAATATGTCCGAAGAATGTAAGCATTCTCATCGACACAATGGAGGATAGTCTCTTTGGATTACCGAGCTCATCCAGTATGAAAACATTAGTTCGATGGGCGATATAAGGAACTCTCAGCATTCTCCTCACGTCTACATTTCAAAAACATCTATTCGAGCTCGATCTGCCTTTTTAACAGTCCAAGTTTCCGAGGCATACAAAAATATGGAGAACACAAAAGACTGAACCAGTGACACTTTGGTAGCTTTAGTGATGTTATGGACACGCCATATTTTAGTAAGCTTTGTCATGGCCACCCGTGCCTGTTGAATGCGCCGTCGAATCTCATTATCACAGCTACCTGAATTGTCGATCAAAGAACCGAGGTACACAAAACTTTGAACTACCTCACAACGGCCTATTGACTTTATTTCTCGATGATTGTCGTGCTCTCTATCTACGATAATAACCTTGGTCTTGTTGTAGTTAATACCAAGACCATATGCTGCACTCTGTTGTTCTAAAACGTTCAATAGAGCTACTAGTTCTTCCTGAGAAGCAGCAATAAGGGTTGCATCGTCAGCAAATCTTAAGTTAGACATTTTGCTTCCGCCAATAGTTATACCGCCATTCCAGTTGTCCAATACCTGTCTCATCACGAATTCAGAGTAAATGTTAAATAACATCGGATATAATACGCATCTCTGACGAACTCCTTTTCTGGTTGCTGTTTGACCAGACAGGTTACCATCAATTCTTACACGAGCTGAGCTAGAGTTGCTGTATGAGAAATACTAAGTGGTAAGGGAATAATCCCATGGAGATAAGGATTTCCCACAGTTTAGGCCACTTTACGTTATCAAACACCTTAGAATAGTCCACAAAGCAGATAAAAACGGGAAAATAATGCTCTCTGGCTTTTTCAATAATCTGTCTTAAGTTTAAGATCTGTTCACACGTACCGCGTCCTTTTACGAAAACTACCTGCGCCTGAGAAATTTGCCAGCCAATAAAACCCTCCAAACGAGACTGTAAAATATATAGTAGATCCTTGCTTCGCTTGAGAGTTAACGAAAGTAGGCGATAATTGTCTGGATTTGTTGGAGATCCTTTTTTATGAAGTGGAACAAAAATGGATGTGCACCATTCATCTGGCCAAACACCGGAGGGAGTCTAAAGTATGGAACGCCTTAATTATCTATATCGGAAACGGTTCGCACGATGTTCATGAATTTTGGAATAGGGATGTTTTGCAATACGGCCGATCTTGCTATGGTATTTACAATGATTTCAGATCTACCGTTTTTCCGGAAATATAATAAATTTTGTTATTTCAAATGGATCACCCTATGTATTTCTAAATTTTTGACAACCCAGAAAAATTATGATTATTGTATACGTCATAATTTCGGAGTTACAACTAAATTTACATTGCATCCGCCCAACTTAAAATAAGTCATTACCTTCAAAAAACATGACGGCGGTTACTTCAATAAATCAAACCATGTGATTCTTGAAACGTCTCAGTACATTTTGCACCATGTCTGAATTTTTAACAGTTTAATCAAACTACTTTATTTAGAACTTTGGCTGATGCGATGTATATGCAGTTGTAACTCCGAAATCAGGAGGTTTAGGTATAGGAAATATTATATAAAAAATAATTAGTATTTTTCAAGGATTTCAAAAATGTAGAAACATACAGGGTGATCCATAAGAAATAACAAAGTTTATTTTATTTCCGGAAAAACGCTAGATGTGACAACATTGTAAATGCCATCGTAAGATCAGCTGTATTGCAAAGCCTGCCTCAAAATTCATGAAAATCGTGCAAACCTTTTCCGAGATAATAGAGACATTCCATACTTCAGACTCTGTCTGTCTAAACCATTTTTCATGTTGGCATTTGTTTTTGAACGTGTTTAAGGTATGTTCTGCCAAACTTTTAGCTGCCATTTTCCTAAATTTTCAATATTGTTAGATGACCGCTTTTTATACACATTTTTGTATATATGTTTTTCTTCTAAGGCATATCCAAAATCCTATTTGTAAATTTTGGCTTACAGAACTGCGATAGAGCAGAAAGTACTGGATCGGTTTATTTAAGGCCATTATTTTAAATTTTAACTAAGAAAGTTATTATTGTGAACAAGTTGCCAATCTGGTGATGTTATTCGAAATTTATGAACGCGCCTAGCTTTACATCTAAAACATTGTGTTCCCCTTAGACAACTCCAATCCGGAAACTGACGTATGTTTTTTGTTTCAGAGTGGACGCACGACATCGTCCGACTCACCTACGTTAAGGCGCGAGTACGGCAGTCACGGCAGCATCGACGTGATCGATCGGCCTACAGTGGGCGGGGCGAGTGGCACCTGCAACGCCGGCAACGAGTTCTTCAAGATGCTGCAAGACTATAGGCCGGCTGGACTGGTGGGCGGAGACCAGCGATCGCCGGGCCCTGCCGAATACCTTCGCGTCGCAGCCGGAGGCGGGGATGATGCCCACGACGGCGGGGAAAGGGCAACACATAGCCCCAAGTTCAGGGATAAGCTCAAAAGGCATTTCTGGGCGAACGGTATGTTTTAGTTTGGCTTGTTCTGCATTTATTCCGCAAAAACTGGCCGTTTTTCTTTTCCATAAATATTAACACAGGTGTTACATCATAGGGATTGCTCTTGGGGTCATCAATGTTTTCGGTTCACTTCCATAAATTTGTTGGCACAATGAATCTGATTCACGTTTTGCAGGTGTTGTACTTAAGGTTTAGTATTGTCGACCAATCTTTCTAGCTCATTGAGCCAGCCCTCAAATGGGTAGATTCGCTATTCAAACAACACGAGCATAAACCGACGCTAAACTTAGAACAAGAAACAGTATAATTATGGTACATTGGCTGCCACTCTGCGACCTTCAGTTCTGGGGCTGGTATACTCTGCTGCTGAATACTGTGCTGCAACCATGTGTAAACCAATTAGTCCTCACACAAAAATTTCGTTACCCAATTTAACCTTGTAATGAGGCTCATAACAAGAATCATCAAGCCTACTGGCTACCAGTACTAAGCGTTCACATCTACCATACTTAGGCAGGTCAAACGCTAGAAAGGAATATCATAAAAAATCCACCCACGCATGTCCACGATATTTTTGCAGACATTGGCATAGACAAGCTGAATTCCAGACTCGAGACATCCATCCCTCAGCAGCTCATGATATCTGCACCTGATATCTTTCATCTGGTAAACACCTGGTAAAAGGAATGGGCAGAGAGAGGCCCTAAGAACGACGACATCCAACCTTATTACCGCCTCGTTTAGACCCAACTTAGTAGATGTGCGGACTTTAGGTGTTGTAAAATACCGTCTCCCCAATGTTGACGCGGGGCCAACAACCAAAGTGTGTCCTGAGGGCTTATGATCAAGGACACGCCGACTTCCTTTACGCTACCTCCTGCGACCATTAGGTTATGTCCTCAGAGTAACAACTGAACATAGAGGTAGTAAACAACTAATTCTAATAGGCCAACATCTTTTCTTACGTTGTCATATCGACCACCACATACGGCAATCATAATTGTTTATTATCGTCTTAATTGTATAGTATCCAGAAATATTCCATTCTACGCTAAAAAAGACGGTATTTTGATGGTTCAGAAATTATTACAGCAAAATCAATAGATATGTTGACCTCTACTGCGTTACTGTATGTTTCTTCATCATAAACGCAAATTCTGAAGTCTTACATAAACTTTGAGGAGTTGGCAACGCCTATGTAATTTTCCTGCGATTTGTTTACGGTAACCTCCGACTGTCAAATGTTTGTTTTGTTTGTGCGTCTTTTATGCTTGGTCAGTAAAATCGAATTCGCTATTTGTTGGTAACTGTAGTGAAGCTTTACGTACTTGCTGTGCTATATTCGAATGTAGTTTAACAGTTTTTCGAGATGGGACAGTGCAGAGCAGTGTTTGTAACATGGGTTGCATTGGAAGAATTTTCAGGTTAGTTGGCAATGTTTGGGTCTGAAGTGTCAAAAGATGATGGCTTTGAGCACGCCATGCTGAAATGGTTTGTTTACTACCTCTATGTTCAGTTGTTACTCTGAGGTTATATCACAGTTTTATCAGTTGTTTGTATTGTACAGGTCAGAAATATAAGAGCAATTTACATTGTGCTCCTATCGAGTGCCGACACTACAAAGGACCCCTTAATCCTTCACAAGACACCCGACCGGTCGAATGACCCTAGCTTTCGGTTTTTTTTTGCTGCGCTATTACACGACCATTAGCATAGTCAAAATTGTATATGTCTGTGTATAAAGACGTGTTATTATACAATAAATAGATCAATTTATTTTGTTTTTATCTATTGCAAATTGGTATTTTCGATTATTTTGATCTCCTGCTACTTTCGGAATTATTATAATATATATTTTGTATAGATAATTACGGTTTTATCATTACTCAGGTCTACATAATAACGTAACGGCACTATAGAAGTGTCGACACTGATTGAGACCTGAAAAAAATGTAAACAACTCATATACAGGGTTACTGGTAACTCGACCACTTTCCTGCAAGAGGTGATAGAGGGACTCAAATGTAATAGATTTAACCCCCCATATGTAATTCCGAAAACCGATAGTTTTCGAGATAATTAACATTTAATGTTTTTCATCCAAATGTCCAAATTTCCACATAAGATCCTAAACTAAGGAAAAAACCTGTTGTTGATTCTGATAATTTTTATTTTAGTATTTAACTAACACGTACACAAAGCTAACTTAGTATTAAAATGTTTCAAAATACTAAACAGTACCAAACTAGACACAAATATTTAAAAAATACTCAACAAAATTTTTACATTCACCGTGAAAGAAAATTATCTAGCCCAAAAAAAATTATACAAACTTTTAGCAAATCACTAAAAAAACTTTCCTACCTAATAACCTTTTCAGAAAGATTATAAACGGCAATGAATAAAAATCACCTATTCAAAAAGAACGAATGACAGTACAATCATTATTGATAACTCAGTTGCATACTAGAATGTTTGCAAATGCGGTCGATGATTTTATCCAAGTAAAACAAATTAAATCCACTCAAAGTTTCTAGAGAACTTGCTCAATGTGTTGCCCTTGATTTCGGATGCAAGTACGCTTCCTCACTTCGGTTTTTGTAACTCGTGTTGAAAAAGTTCGTTTCATCTCCTCAGCCGCATTAATAATTTTTTGCCTTAGTTCGTCAGCAGTATTCTTGTAAACCAATGCCTTCATGTGATCCCAGACGTAAAAATCAAGAGGTGTCAGATCTGGGCTCCGCGCAGGCCATGGGATGGGTTCACCCCTTCCTATCCATTTGTTCGGGTATGTGTTGTCCAACGACTGTCGAATTGTGATACGGTAATGTGCTGGACAACCATCATGCTGGAATATCAGGTTGTTGATGATTCTGTATTATGTTGATAAATTTTGTTAAATAGTTACTTGTGGTTGTGCTGTCATTCTTGTCCTTGGAATAGGCCATCAGATAAGGAAGTTTTTAAAATAATTTGTTTGACCGGTTGTCTTTTTTTGAGCTAGACAATTTTCTTTCGCGGTGAATGTAAAAATTTTGTCCTTTATTTTTTAAATAATTGTATGTAGTTTGAAACTGTTTAGTATTTTTACACATTGAAATACTAAATTAGATTTGCGTATGTGTCAGTAAAAGACTAAATTGGAAATTACTAAAATCGACAGCAGGGTTTTTTCTAAATTTGGGAAGAAGTGTGGGAATCTGGACATATCGTTGAAAAACATTAAATGTTAATTATCTCGAAAACTATCGGTTTTCGGAATTACGTATGGGGGGTTAAATCTATTGCATTTAAGTCCCTCTATCACTTCCTGCAGGAAAGTGGTCGAGTTACCAGTAACCCTGTATATCTGACTTCTACAATAATTAGTTTCTATTGTTTTTAGTAAATTTATTTTTTTCAAAGTAGAGAAAATAAAAAATCAATATCCGCGGTTACTATACTCGTCTCACCTATGTAGTGGAAAGTAAAATCAATCCAGTGGATACGATCTCATGAAGGAAACAAATACGGTCTAGAACTCATAAATTACTGCCAACAATGGGATTTTCCAGTATCAATATCAGTGGAACATTATAATACAAAAACTAAAAATAAATATATTTACGGCTAACCTAAACACATCTGCTCATTTTTCAAAATGTTTACACGGTTTTCACAGTTTTGTGAATGGGGGTAGTTATCTTGGGTGTTAAAACTTTGCAAAAAGTATCATTGTAGATACATTTTTTCATATGATAATGACAATATTTTCTATCTAGCAGCATCATTTTTTCGCTGTTTCATGGATAAACAATACAGTGTCTCCCAGCTAAAATTTGCCGCCCACCTTATCTCTGAAATAATAACAAAAAATGAAAGTCGCCGTGACGCGTCGATTTTTATTTCGAGGGGGAACTCTTCCACCGAGTACCTCATTATTGTGCCATCAACCCCTTCACTCGCAGCAACCCCTACTTCAAAATCTTAAATGAGATAACCATAGTTGTGATACATGATTTTGAAGGGAATTCATTGACACATACAACAGTGTAGTCGAATTGAAGATTGATTCATTATTATGGAAGTTATTAAATATCGTAGCCAGTCCACATTAGTTAATAATACAAACTCAAAAGACAACATACCTGCAACTATTTTCGTAAGACTTCCAAAAATAATGCCTTGTTTTTAAATTCTCCTTCCTTTCTTTCTTTTCTTAAAAACAAAAACCTCACGTAATAATTAAAACAAACCATGGCAACGATTACCACGACCCACTACTTTATTCCAGTGCAAAAAGCAAACAAATAGCATCACAGAACTGTATCTTTTTCTCTGATTGAAAATGAACATGGAACTATTTACTCTATGAAAAGTCACTCATGATCTGACAAATATCAAAATATCTGAACAATATAGGATGTAGTAATAATCAAATAAATTACTTATCTGAACTTCATCAAATGACTACACTCATACACTTATTACAATTATCAAATTTTAATCGATTTTCCTTCTATCATCTGTGACTGCCGTCAATGTCAAGCTTTGGCAGCCTGACCGCTAAAGGTGCGTTCTAACGTATGGCAGCCAGGAGCGCGTTCCGGATCACCACAATATTTTGATTAATCCTGAATCCCGAGTATTTTAATACGCTTCTATTAGCTTCACCTGTATGTGGGTTTGTGGGCTTGTAACACTCAACACTCCTTTGAATTAATGGCAAGTTGACCTACTACTGTTATTTATCTCTATTCACAAAAATTCGTTACATTTAACGAAAAATCCATTAAGTTGGCCTGATCTGCCCACATCAGATTAATATGCTTTCGCATGCCCCTGAAAAGATAGTTGTTGAATTTTTGGGGCGTATGATAGAAATTGCAACAGTGCGCAATCTGTTGTCTTAAAATGTAACGTGTCATGTATCTAACCCGCTCTAAAAGAGCATCGAACTAAAAATTTAAAAATAATTTTTTAATTAAGCTTAAAACAAGACGGAACGAAAAATGTTAGTATGCTTGTGAGAAAAGTGTCGGGCGCTCGATTTACGAATAATATGGTACAAAGCGCCCACGCTTTTTTCACAATCAAGCATTTTTCATTCATTGTTTCTAACTTTGGTTCGATGTTTTTTAAACCTTTTTTTTTTAGTTTTTTTAAACTATATTTAATTAATGTTGTTTCAGCGAACGGTTCAATACCGAACGGTGCCACCCCAGCAAGCAACGGGCCCTCGAAGAACCAAAGACAACAGCAGCTGACGCACCACCAATCAGGAGCGGCCACGCTGGACGACACCTGCACAGGCACTGTCAACACTTTGGCAGCTGCTGAAGCAGAGGAGATTGCCAGGCGCAGGGCTTTCGCGCACTACGACTGTCAGTCGCTCACCACAAATCTCAATTTTGCAGTCAGGTTGAGGAGGAATCTATTGGCTAAGAGGAGAAACACGGCCACGGGTACGCACGGTATCTGTTTTTAAAGTTAGCATACCTATAACCATTTTCATTTAAAGTATGAATATGTCCACTAATTCGAGTGGTGGCTATTATTTATTCCATTTTTCGATTCTGGACGATAGTGTTATAAACATTTAATAAAGTAGTAATTCAATCGATAAATAAATGATGTAAACTGATTAATTAATAATGCAATGGACTTTTTTTAAAATATCTTACTAGTACTAATTCAATATAAAACGGTCGGTGTGTATCAAGAAAGCGCTCGTGATGACACATCTGGAAATTAAATAAAAAGATACTTACCTGATGAATCAATTTATTGAAGAAGAATAAAATTAAAAAAAAAACAGGTTACCATATGTTTAATCAAAGAACATGACGTTATTTTATACTGGCCTGATTGACATATAAAGCCTGGTAGTAATTGTAATAATTAAACAAATACACATAAATAGATTACATACAAGTAACTCTTTGAAACACCTACTAGGTAGATGAAATGGTATACTGTGCAAATTATACAAAATAACATATAACCAGAGAGTAACAAAACTGACAAGAAGCGACAACATAATTTCAATCCTTTATGCGCAGACGCCAAATATGCTGGTTTATAGTCAGCTGCTTATAGTCCGGTATCAGCCGAGAATATTTGGTAGTGTCAGGTGTCAGTATTTTGTCATGTCAAGTTCCTCTACTACAATTGTCACCAGCATAATATGCGATTAGTTTTGCTATTTTCGGAAATAACAACTCGTCTCTAGGGTCATCGGTATTAAGAGTCAACTCGCGAAATACTTCGAGAATATGGTTGTAATCTGTGTTAATACTCAAGAATTGAATTATCAAACCGTTAATGATATCAACTGTGTTTATGAGTTTATCAATAATTTCAAAAATGTAAAGTATAATAAATAAATTAACAAATCAATAAACAACGATGCAATTTATTGAATTGGGTATACTCTGTGAGATAAACTGACCTAGGCTGTTGCACAATGACAAAACAAATCACAACACTTCTTTACTATTCATCAAACAACTTGGTACTATTCAGAGTGATATTTCAAAAAAAAAAGGTACTGGGAACTGACATATTCGAGCTGGTATAAAACAAACGAATCGGAGTATGCTGAAAGGGCACATGTCAATATTTGGATGAATTGACATTTAACATAAAACGAGTTTTCTAATGGTAGACGCATCGGATTATGCATAAACGGCTCTATGTGTTAGAATTTTCGGGTATTGCTTCTAAACGTTATGCATGAACGGCACATGTCAGTGACAAAGAACGGTTTTTTTGTGGTTTCTCGAAAACGTATTTTTTGACATGTGCCCTTTCTACATATCCCAATTCAAACATTATACGCGATTAAAGACCTTATTTTCAATGCGACAAACATCTTCAAGTAACAAAATACTCCAAAATTGTTGTGAAGCTCTTTAGACTATTAGAAGTCATATCGGCTAGGTCAGCTAACTCAGTCGGGTTTCAGGTTTCCTTTATGTATTCGCCTGTATGAGGTCACTTTTACGACGCATGTTTAACTTTTCTCTTGGATATACGTATATTCAAATTATAAGATTAGTCACCTTGGCACAATAAGGGATACTTGGCATCGATCCATTGTAGTGGGTTCCATAGAGACGAACCGCTTGAAATCCTAATTAACAAGCCGTCGCCACCGATCGGATGCTGTCGTGCCATCTCGCATATTTACAGGTGCATTCGATTGTGTGATGTCGGCTAGGTTCACGCTAATTCTTTTACCAGGATTTATACACAAAACATTATATTTAATGTACGAAGATCGCACACAATGCTTAATATATGTGTTGTTTTTCAAGAACCCTGGTATATCCAACCATCCGTGGTCTCGCACGATGCGTAAGTCAGTACATACATAGAAATAAATTTTTCACATTGTACAAATCGCCGACTATCCGCTGTCTCTGCACGGGCAACTTAGTCACACGCATATACATGTGCTAGCAGGACAACTCTCTACAATTTTATTATGAAGTTCACGCATCGCATCACTCACATCGTTCTTAGTCTGCGTCCACAATGGCGCACCGCACTTAGAATCGTATTATATCATAGCATCCCTGTGTGAGGCAAATATTAGCGTGGGGTTAACTTGGACCAAGTCTGGCAGCACAGCGAAATTGAGCCTGATATTTTTTAGACCATCGCACATCGCACACTCACGTTGTTACTGAAGATAAACAAGGAAAAATCCTTCCATCCTAGACCCTAGGATCGCAAAGTTAGCATCGTTCTTTCCTCAATTATTATAGGTTGAAAATGGAAGTTGCTCCAAAAAATATTTACTTGCTTCGTCGCTAATTTTTTTGTAATATAATCGAATTCTCATGTGCATGTACTTAAACGCTGATTATATTTTCTAAGATGATGGAAGTTACCAAAGTGACTTCGCTTGTTATTCTCCTTTCTATTTTTGGTAAAGTACCACTTCCTGAAACTAGAGTTAAACAAGATATCATGTTAGAAGGTAAAGACGAACTCATGTTTGGAAGCTTATTTGCTCAGTAGTTAAAATGACATAAGTGCTAGGGGCGGTTTGCAACTACGGACACCGGGAGGCAATGTTATGTGCGAGGGAGACGCCATATTAAGGTACAATACTATGTGGTGATCGTAAATTGACCAGTGCGGCATGAGGAAGGGGAGCAGGAGGTTCTCTCGGGTAGCGATCGTCATTATCATGTCGAGTCTAAAAAGGGACAGAAAACACAAGTATAACACGGACATTAAATATCGTCTGCTGCGATTATCCAGTCCCGATGCTGGACCGTATTTAAGGTACGGAATAAAATCTGCTGTTGCCGGTTGTAGGTATAAGTTTAATGAAGTAGATAATTAGGATATTAAGTGATATTTTTTAAAAATTTTGGAATATATGTTGATCAATTGTATTCGTTCAGCTCTTATGATTTGTACAGGGTGACCTAATAAGAATGGACGCCGGCAATATCTCTGTAACCGTTAACCATATAACTTCGAACAAAAAATATTATTGGGTAAATCGGCTAAGAGAAATCGCTGGAAATTATTTTCAACTTCCGTAAGTGGCCGCTAGGGGGCGCCAATGTTACGGTCAATCATAAAAACGGCTTTTTCTCAAAAATATGCAAGTAAAGGTATATTATCAATTCAACCATCATGTAGGCAGGACAATTTTCGATTTTTGTTGTTAATAGTTTTTTACCCTATATTGTAAGATGTAGTGGTGGGAGAATGTCAAAGAAGTGTTTCTTTAAATGGCCATAACTTTGGCGTAAGTTAACAGAATTAAACAAGCTCGGTTTCCTTTGAAAGAGCTTTTCTCAACTAATACTTTGTTATATAAAAATTATCCAAGTTTACCTTGACTTAGTAGCTACAGGGCGGTATTTGACATCATAAGAATTATTACGCATTATTACGAAAATTTCAAACGATATGGTATATCTATTTTAACGCTAATATATAGAGGACAAAATTTTTAAAAAGTCAGTGCAAGCTTCAACTTCCTGTCTATTTTCAAACTGGAGATATCAATAAAACAAGTATTATGACAAGTGTGCTGTGAGATTCAGAAACAATTGCTGCCCTATAGGAATATAGCCTCCGTCGCATCGTTTTAGCAATCATATGACTTGCATATCTTTTGAGAAAAAGCCGTTTTTCTGATTGACCGCAATAGTAGCGCCCCCTAGCGGCTACTTGAGGAAGTTGAAAATAATTTCCAGCGATTTCTCTTAGCCGATTTACCTAATAATATTTTTTGTTTGAAGTTATATGATTAACGGTTACCGAGATATTGCCAATGCATGAACAATATTAAAAGTTTCTCAAAATTCAGCTATATATGAAAGCTTCTCATTTCAAATTAGTTCTGTCAATACAATTTCAGTCGAACGCATAAAGTGAACTGAAATTATGGTACCTCGGTTTTTGGAATACGAATTGAAATCATTTAATTTTTTTTAAATAGTCTATGTTCTTGTACGTTCCTGCATTCTGGCTGAATATGGTCTATTTGCCGTATTTTCACAGAAAGGTTATTATTTTCTTATTTTTCTTCTAGGATATAATTCTCACATCAATTATATTCGGAAAAATAGTGATCAAATAGTAAAAACCTAAATACAGAAAATTTTCATAACCAATCATAATCAATAAACAAATTCATCGTACCAATTGTAGTTTAGATTTGAAACGCAAATTAACAACTACCTAACCTGAGTAATAGGAATTCTACAGCTGTGCCAGGAAACAATCTTTTTTGTGACCTAACTTCGGTTTTCTAAAGTCGGTGATTCTGAAATCTTAAAAAAACAGAGTGGCATATGATGACGATCTTGACTGTCCTGTGGGTGAATAATATGAAATACAGATAGCCACCCGATGATGAGACGATACCGCATCTCATTCGGGATACAACAGCAAATGAGAAAACCTGGAAAAACAACAAATGGGCCACTTATACAAGCTATTGTCTCGTCTTAGAATTGTAGTTTGTTTGTCACCTTAACAGACAGCATGGCGCTACTAGAACTATGATATGTAACTTGATCGAATTTGGATTTATCAACTATGCAAATACACCACTCTTCTTTACATTTTAGAATCTATATGAAAATGATTCATACATGAATGACTTATATGAACCTCAAATATAAAATACCCCACTTGGACATAATACATATAGGCATTTGTAGTCCACATTTGCATTTTTTCCTTCGTATACGCTGTCAAAATCACTCAAAAGTAGTTTGTGCAGCATTTCAGGTGAGGACTGTTGTGTTTCAGGTGCGTCGGCGGCCTCCATGTTGATCCGTTCATCGACGCCAGAGGGCGCTACTAGTAACGGAGGGCTACCGTCAGGCGAGGATGACGATCCGGGCGACGGACGTCACAACGAGCTGGTGGCCTCCTGTCCGTTCTTTAGGAACGAGATTGGTGGGGAGGAAGAAAGAGCGGTCAGTTTGAGTCGGTTGCAACCGACGGGGGCGGCCAGAGGGGCTTCGGCGCCACTTCACAGGTACTTAGCGATATCTTATGTACCATTTGCGGTGAAAGGGTACGCGCACATAAATCGGCATCAGACGGACGGTACGGATGGAACGGCCGGTACGGTACGGATTTTTCATTAGGGTATCGCACATAGCTGATCGGAAGAATTAGAAGTCAGTTGCAAAATATGCAAATGATCTGCATGCAGTGTTGCCAGGCAGATCAGATTGAAATTCGCTACTGAGCCGCCTTGAATGTCGCTACGTTGTCGCCGGTCGCCCCACAAAAATAACGTATAAATCAGCCTGTGTATAACTTCATTCGTGAAGGGGAGGTGCAATTGGTGTTAGGTATATGTATAATATTTCAATCAAAAATAGTGGATTACCCGATACATAGTCTCGACACGGCATAGTAAACAACCAGCAGAATATCTCTGAGGATTTCCTGTATGAAAATGGTTCCCACAGAATTTGTCCTTCGGATGATTTCACGGGTGCGAAATCTGAGTAGAGATGCGAAAATAAAAATCGATACCGGTACCAATTCGATATTTGTTAGCCAAGTATAGAGCAGTACACGCCAATGGAGGCGCGTTTGGTTCGTAATACGGTTCGTGATTATTTTCGATACCGATACCGCTACAAAAGTAGCGATACCAGCTTGGAATCGCTCAAAAAGTATCTGAGACAAAAATATTCGATATTAGTGCAGAAGTATTGATACATTTCAAGTATCGAAGTATTGTTAGCATCCCTACAAATAATCATCCAAAAGGGGGGATGCGCGTGTAATTGCCGCCAACCTGAGATATTGTGCTGATTGTTTACTATGCTGTGGTCTCGACACCAATGTAAGACAGTCTGGGCAAAACCGAAAAGAAGAATAGACAAGCAGTAATATAATCAGTGGCGAAAAAAAGATAGTAACAGAATTTTTCAAAAAGTCACTGCAAATCGGTTTATTTTGTTAAATCGCCGCGACATCTCGACGTAATCAAAATGTCGCTATTTTCGTGACAAGTTGCTATGAATGGCAACACTGTCTGCAGGCAGTACAGGTAGAAACTTGGAAAATGCCGACGGTGCCTCGGCAATCGCCGATCAGCATCGCACATATGTCGGTATCGGCACGCACGGCACGCATCGGCCGGCTTTATTTTTAGTTGCTATATTTTCGCCGGATTTTGAAAATCCGATGTCTACCGTCCCGACGTATGTGCGATGGTCCATTAAATTTAATAGAAAGTAACTTTTTCCGATCCGTACCGTCCGTCCGATGCCGGTTTATGTGCGCGTACCAAAAAGGTCTGATATTGACAGTTGAAGCTTATTTTAGACTGCGAGCACAACAAATGTGGCCCCCTTTATTTTTTAACCAGTACTGGTTGCGTTTCAGACATTACAGTAGGTTGTGAGTTTTTTTTAAATAAATCTAAGATATAAACGGTGTCCCACATAAGAATGCACACTACAGGGACCTCGTAAACCAGAAGATTTGCAAAGATGATTATTTAGAGAAAAGTTGCACCTTGTTACAATATGGCGTTTTAAAAATTTCAAAATTCCGAGTACTTCCGAAAAAGTTACAAAAATCAAATTTTCCCGATTTCGTTTTCATTTTTTTCTCACTTTATTTGAAAAGATATGACAATGCAGATGCCACATCCGCAGTGCAACTTTTCCTGCTCTATAAACTGTTGTTATTAGATTTTCAATCTGACGTTTCGTTTCTTAGCAATCATCATCAACTTTGTTTTTTATACTCTACACCTTTTTCTATATCCATTAAAAAAATTTTAATTCTAAATACAACGATATGTCGTTATTTTCATTTACCGGATGTTTCGGATTCAAAAAGACATATTCAATGTTGTTTGATTAGGATTACAAAGAAACAAAACGTCGGATAAAAAATCGAATTACGTCATCATGTAGAGGAGAAAAAATGCCATAGAATTCCGAATTTTATTTTGATTTATCTTCTTTATTAAAATGCGAAAAATAATAAGTAAGCAATATCTTATCAACAAATTACAAAATACTTATTTTATACAGGGTTATTTACGTTATACGACACGGAGCATTATGACTACAGTATTTGATAAAAAAGAAAATAATAATTTCTGATAGATAGAGACCCATAAAGGCTACATTTTAAAAATATTTTCATGTTATACAGGGTGTCCCAAAAACCCGAAATGTATCAAAGTTATGTATTTTTAAATGGAATACCCCGTATATTATTGCATATTCAGATTCTTTGGTGAATTCTAGTGTGACTTTTTGTATTATACATGGACTTAAAGTGAACCGTTTAGGTGTAAATCACCATTTTCGGTATAAGTAGATATCAGGAAAAAATTGAATATCGCAGAGATTATAAAATTTGGAAGGCTGTGACTTTGCCGTATTACATTACTAAACATAAAATGCATCAGCTTTGGTGGGACTGTCAAATTTAAATTACGTTTATGCTTGGAGAAATCGGTCGATTAATTAAGGAAACTTAGATCAGCGATTTTTTCAAATGGGAATGCCTAATTTTTTTATACGGTTAAACGTAGAATTTGGTAACCTTTATAATGTTGTCTGATAGTTTTTATTTAATTTCAAATTTTCATCCAAATCGGTGTTTTTCGATTTTCCAACCTACAAGCAACCTAGCAGACCATAAAATATAAACAAAAACCTATTCAGGTAGAAGAAAACAACTAACTTACCTGAAAAATACACACGAACTAGACTAAAGGGACAAGATTATAAAAATTACTTACAACAAACAAAGTCTAACCAGAAAAAACAGCGGTAACATCTTTGGTCAAAGAGAAGCCGGAGTACGGCAGAAATGGATTTTTTCACGGCCTACTAGCTACTGCAATGTACTAGAGATTGGCAATTTCCAAAACCATTACAAATTTTGAAATGAAACGAAAACTACTAGACCATGTTGTAGGAAGTTTATTATTTTCGTAATAAAGCTTCACATTTAATGATATAAAAAAGTATGCAATTCTGGCACAACTCAAGTCCTCGATACCTCTAACTGGTGTTCCGAAAATTCTTCAGTACCTATTAGCAAGATCGCAGATAATGAAGAATGAATTAAAATTTGTTCAAATTATAAAACATAACTTAAATGGCAGAAAATTTAAATCTGATTTGCCAGAATTACTTTTTTGCAATATTGCTAAAAGATATTGGAACATAGAAGAGCTCCAGTCAGTGGTATCGACTTCGACGCAAATTACTACTTTTTTACACCATTACATATGATTGATAATTGCGTCCTGGAGCAACAGCCGCTGGTTGTTTTTGTTTCATATCGGGGTTTTAATTGTCTTGGACATTTTTAACCTCTAGTAAATTGCTGTAGCCAGAAGACTGTAAAAAATATCTTAATACTTCCATACTCCAGCTTATCTTTGACCTAGCTAGTGGGCTGTAAAAATAACCATTTCTGTCTCTTTGACATTAGATCTGTTACCACTGTTGTTTCTGGTTAGAATTGATTTATTGTAAGGAATTTTTATCATCTTGTCTCTTTATTCTATTTTGTCTGTATCTTTTTTGTAAGTTACGTGTTTTCTTCCATCTGAATTAACATGTTTTTGTTAAATTTCATGGCCTGCTACGTTGCTTATAGGTAGGAAAATTGAAAAACGCCGATTTGTTTGAAAATTTAAAATTAAATGAAAACTACCAGAGATTGATATTCACAACCTTATATCATTAGAAAGTTTATACAATTCTACGTTTAAAAAATTAGGCATTCCCATTTGAAAAAATCAAGTTGTCGCTGATCGAAGTTTCCTTAATTAATCGACCGATTTCTCCAAACATAAACGTAATCTAAATTTAACAGTCTCATCAAAGTTGACGCATTTTATGCTTAGTAATACGGCAAAGTGACAGCCTTTCAAATTTTATAATCTCTGCGATATTCAATTTTTTCCTGATATCTACTTATACCGAAAAAGGTGATTTACACCTAAACGGTTCACTTTAAGTCCCATGTATGATACATAAAGTCACACTAGAATTCACCAAGGGATTTGAATGTGCAAAAATATACGGGGTATTCCATTAAAAAAAAACCATAACTTTGATACATTTCGTGCTTTTGAGACACCCTGTATAACATGGCAATATTTTTGAAATGTAGCCTTTATGGGTCTCTATCCATCCGAAATTATTATTTTCTTTTTTATCGAATGCTTTAGCCATAATGCTCTGCGTCGAATAACGTGAATAACCCTGTACACTAATAAAAAAAATCATTATAACTATACACATTATTTAATCGTATGTTCAAAAAGTCCTCTTTCATTTTCTAGGCAAACGTAGGAACGGTAAACAATTTCGTCCATTACATTAGGTAACATCCTTGGAGTTATTCTCCCAGTGGCGGCTTGCACCTCGGCTCTAAGTTGTACTACATTTTCGTACGTTCTCCAGTATACTTCGTTGTCGAGGAAACCTCATAGGAAAAAATCCAACGGCGTGAGGTCGGGAGATCGTGCAGGCCATCTTATGGGGCCATTAGTGGCAATTAATTTGTCTTGGAAACGTTGAGTTAGATATTCCATATTGATCCGAGAATTATGGGAAGGTGCCCCATCCTGCTGGAACCAGATACGGTTGTTTACCGCCAGAGGAATATTGACCAGAATATCTCCAATATCGTTATTCAATAATCCTTGTTCCCAAAATCCCACACCACACATTAAAAGCAAACCGATGTTGGTGCCTGGATGTTCGTACACGATCTTCATTTTGCGTTGCCCTATGATGTCGATTATTTCGGTTAAACATGGCATAGTTGCAAAAATAACTTTCATCTGACCAAAGAATTAGTGTTCGGAGATTCACGATTTTCATCACACATTATTGTCAGCCACTCGCAAAAAATTATTCTGCGCTGTTCATGTAACCTCCTTTGCGAAGTATTCTTTGAGCATTTGTCCTAGGAACATTGTGCTCTTTTTCGATTGACCTCAATTCTGCAGTATCATCTTCTTGTACAGCCAACAAAACGTTTAGTGTTTGTTCTGGATTGTATTTCTTCACTATATGAAACACTTTTGAAAATTTGGTTGACGTCGCTCCGGACATTTGAACAAATATTGCCTTTCGGCATCGAAACAATTTTTATGGCCTTCAATATAGCAACATAACATGTCTAATTTCTCTTCATTTGAAAATGTGGCATTTTTAAAAACACTTAACACAATTACAAAACAAAAAGATTAAACAGTCTGTGATTTTCGAACTACATAATTCTAGTTCAAAATTACGATGTATCGAACAAAACTGACAGATCGTCATGATTTATTTGAACAATTGCACTTCAAAGCATACTTTTTCAAAGTTGAAAATAAATATTTTGTAGCCGACCTTCAAGCGGCCATTTCAAGAATAACTCCAGGGATGCTAGATAACGTAATGGACGAAATTTGTTTACCGTTGCTACGTTTGCCTATAAAATGAAGGAGGGCTTTTTGTACATGAAATTAAATAATATGTATAGTTATAATATTTTTCTGTTAGTGTATAAAATATATATTTTATAATTTCATGATAACATATGGCTTATTTTTTTTTCGTATTTTAATAAAGAAGATAAATCAAAATAAAGTTCAAAATCCTATGGCATTTTACATGGACGATTTTTTCGCGAGTTTAATCATGGATCAAGGTGTTCTTCAAGGTCAAAGTGGTTGTGTTTACATCAAGTTAACAAAACCATGGATTTTGTGACAGTATGAAGTGCTGCCACCACTGTTGCTGTCATAATATGGTTTGACGGTTTTCGCAAGATATATTCATTTGTACTCTTTTGTGGTCTTGGCAGTAAAACTCTTAATTTGTTTGCGAATTTTTATTTAGATTTTATGGTTGGGCTACCGAACTTGACCTCAAGCTTGATCACATATTAAAGCAGGTTCTAAATGCATGAAGAAAATCATGGACTCATTTGACGTCAAATGTCTGTTCTATACTTCTCATATTTCACCACCAATTGAATCTATCATTAAAACCATGGATTTGTTATTGATGTAAAACGGGTATAAGACAGACCGCATCGTGACCCTTATACGCTGATGTATTGCTGGTTCTTATTTTGGATTTATCAACAATACAAATGCGACATTCTGTGTTATTTAAGATTTAAGATCGAATTAATTTCACTATTTTTTTTAATTGATTAGGGATCTGTGAAACGCGTTGTTGAGCTCTTCTATTCATTTTTCATATTCCTATTTATCTTTCAGTCCAAAACCTAAGATAAATTCAGACGAATACGTCTTTTCAGATAAATTTAATGCGCAAAGTTAATACGTTTTCGTTAAATCTACTTTCTCTACGCCTGGTCATTTCCATGAAATTTGAGCTTAGTTAAATAAAACCAATGTGACACAGAAATTTGGCGTGTACATTCGAATGTTCGATATTTATGTATTATATTGCTATATTTAAAAATATAAAAAACCTCAATTGATTAAAAATTGCTCCCAAAATACAATAACTTTTTGTTGAAACAAGGTACACACATTCATCTAACTAAGTCCTAGTTCTCATACAAACAATACTTATCATGAAGTCAAACGCATTGCTTGATCAGGTTACATCAGTATATAATAATAATAGTCTTTATTGAAGTATACAGATAATGGCGGAGTTCATACTAGTTTTTTCAAGGATTATCTTTTGAAAAATGTCTCTGTTCCAATTTCTTTGATTTTATGAGAAATCGGATGCCGTCTCCTTACACCACACACTAGCACTTTAGTTCTAAAATAAGTAGATTAGAGTCAAATTTTGTTAAGCATGAGGGATATAAGACATCACTATAATTGAAAGCAGATAAAACTAAGGAATCGCAAAGTGTCTTTTCCAATGGATATGGAGGTACCTTTTTTGAGAATAGATTAATTTTAACTAGGAAAGAATTGTCTTATTTTATTTGATACGTGTTCCTCAAATCTGCATCACCAAATTTATCACACTACTCACTAAAGGTACTGGTACTGCATCTATATTCAAGGTTTGTTGTATAATTTCTATTTTTTCCCTACCAAATAAAATAGCTTTTTATTTTTGCGAATTCAGTTCGAGATAGTGATTTATGAAAGTGTGTTTAAAGCTTGTAAATCCTCGTTTATGCTGTCAACAGCTGAGAATACATCTTCAGCTTTGAAAGATGCATAAATCTGCGTATCATCAGCATACAAATGGTACACGTTTTTAGCCAGGTTAATAACTGTAATGTATAAATTGTATATAGAAGAGGTCCCAATACAGATCCCTGAGGAACGCCACGTGTTACATTTCTAGACGATGAAGTTATGATATTAACACTGACCATGTAACTACGATCTGACAGATAACTTTGACAAGCTTAGGTGATTCACTGCTGAAACCTAGACGACTCAGTATTGGAAGGAAAAGATTGTGGTCTATCTTGTGAAACGCTTTGCTATAATCCAGAAAAGGAGAAAGTTCATTTTCATCTATAGCATGTATTATATGATCAGTAACCTTGTGAAGTGCCGTTTAACAACTGTATCGTCTAAAACCTGACTGATTATCTGGAATTAACTTATGACTACTTAAATAATGTCGGATTTGCATGTCCATTATTTTGTCTAGTTGTCAAGACACTTATAGGCCGCAGATCTTTTAAGTTCAGAAGGGCGATTATTTTTTGGTATAGGTCTAATAATAGAAATCTTCCATGCTACAGGAAATAGAGAATGCCCAATGTAGCTATTCACTAAAAGTGTTTTAACCGGTAATATTCGTGGACAACTATATAACAGCATATCTATCCCAATAGAATCATTACAGACCGATTTAGACTTTATTGATTTCAAAATATCAACAACTTCTTCAACAGTTTTCATTGAAAAATGAAAAATATCTTGATTTACTTTAGCGGTGCCCAAACTTGTCAAAGTATCCATATAAGGTTGCAAGTTTGATGTCATCAGACTACCATAGTAATCACTCAGGGCTCCTGAATTTTTTAGTGCCTGCCTTTTTTTCAGTTCGATTTAGAACATTTATTAAACTACACATTGAATTCAAACATTCAACATAGCTAACAACATTCCGTTTGTTCTTATAGGCCACCATTGGCTTACGGAGTGGCTGTGCTTGAATTTCCTCCGGGTGAAACGCACTGGAGACACTCGACTTGTCCGTACCAGCGGTTTCCTAGGCCGATTGAGAACGTGGATAGGGGGGCGTTGTACTACCGGAAGTATTTTATGGGGCAAGGTAAGTACTAAGGAAATAATATTAGTCGATCCTTCGCAAACTCTAATTTTAACATGGATTATTTGTCATGTTCGTAACTTGGCAACAGTTGATTTTAATCAGAGTTATGTTCCAACCTCGCAGATAACCGTAACAGAACGCCCACGCACGAGCACAGGTGAAACGGCGGTCCAACTTTAATGAAATGGGCGGGGCTTGCGTATAAAACCGGTTCTGGGACGATACTAAGACTATACGTTGGAATAGTCCTTATGTTATATGATTTCTTCGATTTTAAAGAAGAATTTCAATATCTTCTAATATACAGGGTGATCTATTAAAAAAAAACAAATATAGCTTCATGAACAACCCTGTAAAATATTTTTTTGCTCATTGGTAGACACTTAAAAACATCAACAAAAGACCCAAAAAATATTTACTAGGTCTTTCAGATCAGATATTTGTTGTGGACAATGGCTTAGTTACGCGAGGATGTAATAGCCTCATTCTATGGGACAGTGATATTTTACCAAAGCAAACACGGTATCGCTGTGCGTTAAGAAAAACGAAAATGTTTGGGAAGTACCGAGATAATCCGTTTGGATATAGTAGATAAATTCAACGCGCACGAATAAACAGGGTCTTTCTATATAACTTAAAAAAATGTATGTTTGCATCACCACGTAGTTATGGATCACCCTGTATAAATCGAAATATTTTCTGAGCAAGGAGCATATCCGTGCCTACAACTCTTATATACAACTTTTTTCGCTATCTTCTATAGTAGTGGAGTTATCGACCGAGCCGGTACTAAAAACTCACCCTGTATGTAAAAACTATAATATACCGAAACTTCGTTTGATGAGGATGGGGATGATCGAAAAACCAATATTTCATTCTAGAAACTAGTGATAGAATGCATATACTTTTGATCATATCGGGTTAAGTTAGGCTAATATTTTCAGTTGAAACTGGCGAAGTCTTGAAAGTAAGAAATCCAAAATCTTGAAGTATAATAATTATGTTAAACTTGAAACAAAAAACTGCACATACAAGTCACTGGAAAAACTTCTTGGCTTCTCAAAAAGGTATAAATGAAAACCTACATTCAGGAGCATAGCGAGGATTTCAATTCGGGGGACTGAGTCTAGTGGTTGGGTCATCGACCATCGATTATCCTTATGGTAATACATATTTTTCTGGAGGGCCTGTAATACATTATAAAGCTAACGTAAGCCGTTTTAGATTATTTAACTGAAAATCATTGAAATAACTATGCAAAACAATTAACATATCTTTTATTAAAGTTGGCATATAACCAGGGGGCTCTAGAAAAATATCTATCACCATAATGATAATAGGTGGTCGATGACGCAGTCCCCCGAATTAAAATGCTGGCTATGCTTCTAAATGTAGGTTTTCAATTCGATATTTATGAGAATTATTTTATCTTTCTCAATATAAGTGTCGTACCTTTTTACCTATTTATGATTGTATTGAATTAGTGTAAGCGGATTGAACTGAAATAAGTGAACATATTACTAATTTTTTACGTAGCTTTTTTATTGTTTAGACAAATATACCAGATTTTGGGTAACTATTAGAATTCCCTTGAACTCCAAAATTATTGATTTTTGTCTATACATATATTAAGCTAATTTTGTTGCATTTTATCTGTACTAGCATGCCCTGACAGGAGTACGTCGAATTACATTAAGCCCTGTATTTTAACAAGACTATGACTATACTAGAATTAAGAATTTATTTTTATGTCTACCACTTTCGAACATTAAGATTGTTGGTGTCATCCTAGATATATCGATTAGTCGAGAACGTTAATCTACCGGCGTCAAAATATCCCTGAGTCAAATACGAATATACATACAAAATTTATTGCGGATTTTTCCCATTCTAATATATTCAACTTTTTGTGAATACTGTTTGATCATTATATGCTTAATTCACAAAGAATTAGCTAGTGAACTACTCATAAATAGCCAAAAATTGAAACTACGATTTATTAAAAAACATTGAAAAAATCAGTTATTTCAATAATAGATATGTTAATGTAGTAGTATAAAATACTAGCATTATTCTTAACGTATTAACGGGGACAGTTCTGTTGGAAGACCTCTAGGCAAAAGTGTGTGACATGTCAATAATTTTAGGGAGAGCTAAACGTCGTCCTACATGAGTATGAATAAAGACAATATGATTATTAAACACACATGCATGTGCATGAATGTTCTTTTCTTATCAAGTGAATCATCTAGTTATATTCAATAACCTGACAATTGCTAGATATATAAAAGCCAATATTTAGATAAGGATAGGTTGTTGGACAATGATAAGATACAGATATCGCAGCAAAACAAACCATACTAAATATTGATCGAAACTCTGACCCGCCCATTGCGCCAACTGAACATTTCCTTTCGAGAAATACTGTTATTTATGCCATGAATTATGATTCGATTTTCAATTAAGTCACCACACAGTTATTTAAGACAGTTAAATTTACACCATTTAAAATGCAAGCGTAGACTCATTAATGACGAGCTTTTAGCTGAATGTTTCCTGTTTAATATACCGGGTGTCTCTCGAAATAGAAAAAATCTGTATTATGTACTTATTGAGGGCTCCAGCGCAAAACCGGGTATCTACAAAATTCTATAATTTACATGTGCTGAGGAAAACTGTTCTATAAATTTAGGTTTCATAAAACTGAATTGTTGCAAATTTATGTCAACTTTACTCAACAAACAACATTTTCTCAAAGAATAATTTAGCTATAACTATTAGTGGAGTAATAACTAAAATCTTAATAGAGATACCTAGTTTTTGGCAATTCTTGTTGAACAAAAATTGCCACTAACAGCATAGAAATATTTATTAGAAAAAGGGGTTCTGTGTGAAATATAACTTAATCTGGCCGTGAAATACAAATGAAAACAAATCACAGATATTTATTGTTTAAGCGTCTTCGCAAAACATAGGAACCAAAAAGCGTTTCATCATCCTCAGTCTCTTTGTACAAAATAGTCAGAATCTTTATTTTCTGTATCTTCCACATCCGTGTCTCATTGTGCAGCTTCGAAGTTTAGCTTGGTGTCTCGTTTTACTAACCAATTCATATTGTGTCTCTATTCTGAAAAGCAGATGTTTGGGTCGAATATCGAAAACGATGTCGTAGTTAACAGTTCAAAACGTCGCTAACATAGTAAAAGATATATTGATTATAATGTACACATATTTCCATTAATGAATCATGAACTTATATGTAGATTTATAACTGTTTTGTTTTTGAAGGTTGAAGTTATTTTTGGGAACACATTTTTGGCTGATCGCCTATTTTTGATAAATATATAATATGAATCGGATAAATAACTGTGGCGATTTTTTCTTCTATTCTGAATAAAGACAAGCACAAGCCATTAAGATTGCGTTTCCATCAAAGATGTGCGAGGATGTGCTAAGAGGAATGTGTTTTTAACAAACCAATAGAGTCGCTTGAAAGTTTTTGTACGTACAAAACAAGGCATGTTGGCGAGGAATGTGTGCTATTAATGTGTTTTGAGAGATGTGCGCTAGAAATGTGTTGCGAGGGATGTGGGCGACGTGTGCTGCTAATGTAGGCGAGCAAAAAGAAAACTCTGAAAAGAGCTCGCTACACATCCTCGCAACGCAAATCTGCACACCGTTCCACAGTTCCGCCACACATCTGCGCTGCGCACACTTTCCTAGCACATCACTGGTGGAAACGCAGCATATTTCTTGTTTTTTTTTTGTTTGTACTTTCTCATTCAAATTTGAAATAGTTTTTTATCGTTGTATTACAAATTAAAGTTATGCTTGGTTACGCATGTATGCTGATCATCGTACATTCATGTATGAAGTGGACGTTTTATCGACATTCTTTATTCTTCCAACGGTTACTACCGATTCCCGAAAATCGATTTCACAGAAATGTAACTTGAGCCACTAAACAATATACATGATGCTTCAATTAAAAAATTAATAACCTATAAAAAAATGAAGTTAAGTTGATTGACTCAGTACTTCCCACACATCTCGATAATACCAGTTTTATAATTTTCCCATAGCATGAATCTATAGTCTAGATCTAGATCTCGTTGCAACCAAATCATCGCTCGCCCGACCGCAAAATAAGTTTGTTATTCTACTAGGTAGTTCTTTCACAGGTCAATAGACCAGTGATACCAGTTTATTATTTTCCCATAGCATGAAGCTTTAATCTGAGATCCCCTTGCAAATAATTCATCGGCACACCCCCCCCCCCCCCCCCCCAAAATTGTCTCATGCCTTATGCTTTTCCTTCTCAGGTCAATGGACAGCCTATTATCAATGCTACAGACTTTTTAGTTTTACAACCCTCCACCTCCAAACCACCCCAATTTCATCCCCACCCAAAAAAAAGGTAGAAAATGATCAGTCCCTTAGTTTCGGTAATAGGTTAGGCAATGTTTGGATGGATCTGAAAAGGTGATTTATGTCGCTAGGTCTTCCTTCACAGGTCAGCAGACAGCCTATTATGTATACAACATTTTGTTCAGTTTTTCAACCCCTACCCCCCACCACCCCAATTTCACCCCTACCCAAAAAAATTCAGAAAATGAGCTGTTTTTGTATTTTTAGTTTTTTATTATTTCTGCGCCGCCACTGGCACGATTTATAAAAACCATACGCATTTTCCATCCCCGCCACGGTGGTAATACTGTGTCAAAACTGCATTAAAATAAAATTCAACAGCTTCCTCGTTACATAATATAGAACGATCTAAAGCCATACTCGTATGTTTAAACCAGAAAAAACTCTGTCCTTTGGTTACTGTAATAAGCAATGTTCGGATGGCCCTAAAAAAGTTATTTATGTCACAAGGTCTTCCTTCACAGGTCAGTGGACAGTCTATTCTGAAAGCAACATGTTTTTCAATTTTACAACCCCCTACCCCACAACCACCCTAATTTCACCTCCACCCAAAAAAAAATAGAAAATGATCAGGAACCCCTGAAACGTCTAAAAACAAAGTTTGAGCAATATTTAATTTTTTTGTTTTTTACTAATTACTCCGCCGCCCATGCACCGATTTTCAAAATTGTAGGAACATTACCTACTATGATCCCACAGCATATCGCTGCCCAAATTTCATCACAATCCATGCAGCGGTTGCTGAGATTTCGTGGCTAGAAAAACGCGTACAGGCAGACAGACCGATCGACCGACAGACATACAGACAGACAGACCGACGGAAATGAGAGACGTGGATTTTCGTTATATAGACATCATAAAACGCCTAAAAAGTGTATTATCTCTAAATCGAAAATTTTCGCGATCACAATACTCCCCTCACCTATCGGTGTGGGAAGTAAAAGGTAAAAGTGGAGTCAAGTTAATTGATACAGTACTTCCCACACATAATGCTGATACCATTTTATTATTTTTCCATTGCATGAAGCTATAGTTTGGAATCCCCTTGCAACCAAATCATCGCCCACCCGCACGCAAAAAAAAAACATCCAGCGCAAAAACTCTCGTAAGTAGTTTGTTGCGTCTCCCTCCCTAGAAGCTAGGATGCCACAGTTTTTTTCTGCATGCTTCAACTGGATGAGGCGAAACGATCAGGAGCCTCCAAACCGTCTAAAAACGAAGTTTGAGCTGTTTTTATATTTTTACTTTTTTATTATTCCTGCGCCGCCACTAACACGGTATTTCAAAAACAGACGCGTTTTCCATTCTCGCCGCCGCATTAAATTATGTCTCAAAATTTCATTAAAACCAATTCAATAATTATCGCTTTACGCAATATACATAGAAATAAATAAAGCAAAACTCGTATGTATACATCACAAAAATGGTTTCTGTATTAGGCAAGCCAATGTTCAGATGGACCTAAAAAGTGTAATATGCCGCTAGGTATTTCTTCCTCAGGTCAAACGGACAAACTATTATGAATACATTTTTCAGTTTTAGAACCCCCCACCCCCCAACCGCCCCAATTTCACCCTCACCCAAAAAAGTAGAAAATGATCAGGAACCCCTAAAACGCCTAAAAACAAAGCTTAGCTGTTTTTATATTTTTAGTTTATTATTATTGCTGCGCCGCCACTGACATGATATTACTGCGTCAAAATTTCATTAAAATCATTTCATATTTTTCGCGCCACGCAATATAGAACGATCTAAAATCTCGTATGTACGAGTATACATCACAAATTCTAAGTCGCCTGGTTTCTATAATAAGCCAGGCAATGTTCGGATAGGCCAAAAAAAGTGTATTATGCCGCTAGGTTTTTCATTCACATGTCAATGGACAGCCCATTATGAATACAACGAATTTTTCAGTTTTCCTCAAGATTGTAAGTCATATGGATAATTTATATTTTTTGCGATGCGTGCAAGTGCTTTCGAACAGGCGTTGTGCGTCCCGATATAAAAATGTGCCTATGGCGATATTTTTTATTATCACGATGTACCAGATAGCAGCAAATCGTGGAATGTGTAGATTCTACACACATAAACATGTACAAATATTCATTCACACGTTTTTATCAGCTGTTTATCGGCTGCAGATTGTTTTATGTTTACTTTCCAAGGACCTTCTTCTCCGGGCTGTCTGTATCGCAAAGCATGTTTGTTTTCTTGTCATAAAAATGATAATGATGTTCGTTGTGAATGTTTGTGATTTACTAGAGCCGTCTGACATAATAGAATTATACCGAAAAATTACAGTGATCATTTCAATGAAATTTTTTACCTTAAGTTTTTCAGTATTAGTGTTACACAGTATTAGTGATACACAAATATAACCTTAGCGAAATATATCCATATATTCCTACTATACTCATGCGCATATATTTGGTATCTTTTTCGTAGTTGTAGCTGACACTGCCATAAAAATGACTGGTGACGACCATTCATCAAGCGTTATTGCTATACAGAGTGACATTATTTTTTAGTTGAGTCAAGTTGATTGACTCAGTACTCCCCACACAATGATGATACCATTTTATTATCTTCCCATTGCATGAAGCTATTGTCTAAAATTCCCTTGCAACCAAATCATCGTCCACCCGCCCGCAAAAAACATCCAACACAAAACTTTCGTAAATAGTTTCTTGCCTCTCCCTCCTTAGAAACTAGGACACCACAGTTTTTTCTGCATGATTCAACTGGACTATGCGAAACGATCAGGAGCCTCCAAACCATCTAAAAACGAAGTTTGAGCTGTTTTCGTATTTTTAGTTTTTTTATTATTGCTGACACTGACACGATTTTTCAAAAACATCACAAATTCTAAATCCCTTCGTTCATATAATAAGCAAAGCAATGTCCAGATGAACCTAAAAAAGTGTATTATGGCGCTAGGTTTTTCATTCACAAGTCAATGGACAGCCTATTATGAATACAACAATTTTTCAGCTTTACAACCCATCACCCCTCAACTACCCCAATTTCACCCACACCCAAAAAAACTAGAAATGATCAGCAAGCCCCAAAACGCCTAAAAACAAAGTTTGAGCTGTTTTTATATTTTTAGTTTTTTTATTATTGCTGCGCCACCACTGACACGATTTTTTCAAAACATACGCGTTTTCCATCCACTCCGCGGTAGTAATACTGTATCAAAATTTCATTAAAATCAGTTCGATAATTTTCGCGTTACGCAATATAGAGCGATCTAAAACAATATCGTATGTATACATCACAAATTCTTAGTCCTTTGGTTTCTATAATAAGCAAGGCAATGTTCGAATGGACCTAGAAAAGTGTATTATGCCGCTAGGTTTTTCATTCACAGGTCAATGAATGCAACCCATTTTTCAGTTTTACAACGCTCCAACCCCCCCCCCCCCATGACCGCAAATTCACCCCCACTCAAAAGAAAGTAGAAAATGATCAGGAACGCATAAAAACAAAGTTTGAGCTGTTTTTATACTTTTAGTTTTTTTAAAATTGCTGCACCGCCACTGACACGAATCCTAAAAATAATAAACGTTTTCCCTCCTCGACGCGGTAGTAATAATGTGTGAAAATTTCAGTGAAATCAATCCAATAGTTTCCTAGTTACACAATACAGAACGATCAGAAGCAAAACTCGCATGTGATACATCAGAAAATTCTAAGTCCCTTGGTTTCTGTAATAGGCAGGACAATGTTTGGATGGACTTAAAAAAGGGTATTATGGCGCTAGGTCTTTTTGTCACAGGTCAGTGGACAGCCTATTATGAATACAACAAATTTTTCAGTTTTACAACCCCCCACCCCCCAGCCAATTCACTACTCCCGTCCACAAGTTGACACTAAATCTGTTCTGAAAGTTCGATTGTCGTGCAATGTGAGGATTTTCCGTTGCCCAATAATGGTAATTGTGAATATTAAACACTACTGTCTTCGCAAACCAGGATACATCGGTCCACAAGATTTTGTTAAAGAAATCGGGGTCTTCTCGAAAAAGCTACTCTTAAAGAAAGGCATGGCATGCCGTGTGCTACGACACAGCTTGCCAGGTAATTATGTCATGGAATTGAAAGTCAGATTATTGTTTTATTGTTCCTTTTCTTTGTTAACTTTCAATACAACTTAATTTAGCAGAAGTTCAATAGTACATAGCATAGCATACCATCAGCAGATCTGCAGGAGATACGCTGGCTATTACCAATGCTGCATTGCTGCACTCGTTGATATGGTTCTGTAGGCTTTGGGTTGAGAGGACTGGATTCATTCCAGGCTTTTTTTACGTAAAAAATATACAGTTACATAATCGATATTTTCTTCTAACTACACTTGAATGATTTAGATATTTTGAACCAAAATTGCGTCATGGAGAAAGTTTTTTCGATCACTCAACGAACTCCACGAAAAACTATGATTGAAAACATTGTTAAGCTCTAAAAATACTACATTCCTTATCAGAACAGGTCAGTGACGTCACACAATTGATGACGTACCAGCGCAGAAAACAAGGCTGATGTCATTATTTATAGTCAGTGGCGTAACAGTTATATTATTTATATTATCAGGTTGAATTTGAATAATAGTATAATGCAAAAAACAAGTGTTTTACTTCGTGTAAGCATACGTTATTTTAACCATGATTTTGCATACCACTCACCCTGTAAGTACCCGCCTATGTTTACGAGGGTTTGGCCATGTGTTTATTGTTATGGCACTTTAGGATAAAAGATAGGACCGAGAGTTTGTGAAACGTCTTGATTTAAGAGCCTTATGTCTGTTGCCTGTGAGAAAAATATAAAAAAAAAAAGAAAGTAAACACAGTGTCCGTTTAATCCTCGTGACGCGTGGTTCAGTGAGTTTTGCCTGTGGTTGCAATTGGTGAGTTGTTCACAGAGTATATTTCTGCATTTGTCCGTATATCATTGCATGCATGTCTTTTAACCATTACAATAGTGTTATTGAGTTTGATAAGCTAATTATAATAATTATTGATATAAGCCGCATTGATAAAGCTATTAACTAGCTTGGAATCTGACAGTCACTTACAGGTAAAGATAAAGGGTAGCCAACTAATAATCTCTGCAGGTGGGACGCCCCTAAGTAAATCTGGGGTACTGTGTTACACAGTATGGTACAGAGCATGCGATTATTGGGGAGGTGGAGGTATAATGTACACCGTCCCGCAGTAATCAAAGCATTGGCGTACCTGTCCGTACACCAGCCCACTTTACAGCACTTGATTCGAAGTGCAGGGCACTCTGGGAGGTTAGACGGGGAGACGGTGGGTCGTCCGTCGAACCTATTGCACCCTGGAGGCAGGAGAACGCCCCTCTTTCTGTGTTGGTGGGACACCGTTGGAGGATAGCGGGATCCTGGGAGGTAATAGCACTACCATTGCCTCTAGTCCAAACACGGCCTGGGACACAGTTTGGTTGTTGGACAATCCATGCGGACAGGATGCGGATGGTAACCTGCATCACCCATGCGAACAGCATGTAGGTGAAACCCTGCATCACCCATGTGGACAGAATGTAGTTAAGAATCTGCATCACCCATGTGGATAGAATGTAGTCAGTAATCTGCATCATCTGTGTGGACAGCATGTGGGTACTAGTCTGCATCAGCCAATTGGATTCATATCATGGGCTGACTCCCATGCGGTAGGAAGCTGCCGTTCCCCACGGTATGGGAGGTGGAATGTACGCATTCCACCTCTGTCTGGTTTTGAAGGCATGTGTCGCCTTGTCAAAGTCTTCACACGGTGTTGAGGTACGTACCTAGATAGATCTATCGAATAGCCATGGGTTGCGAGTCAACATTCGTAGGTGGGACCGTAAAGCGGATGTTGGCGGGTGCTAGTCATTTGTGAAGCCATGACAGCGCTTTTTGCCGTTCGTGTGGCACCTTGGGTGTCGCCTTCCTTGGTGTGCACAGATAACGGACGAGTACCACGCGGGCGGTACTAAGGGATTGCGCCTGATATCTTTCAAAATATACTGAGATCATCCCCAAACTATGTTCGGAGCCTTTGATGTAGTTCGAGAGCATCCTGGGTCTATCAGCATTGATTGGGAGATAATATCAGTATTACAGCGGCAGAACATAACAGTATTATAGTGCATGTAATGTAGCGGTTGAATGTGGAAGTTACTCATGAGCGTTTTCAAAATACAGGCCCGTCTCCGACTGTTTCCGTCACCTCTTGTCCAGCAGATCTTTCCTGTCGTCTTTTCACCAAGTAAGTGGTCTTTTCAATTCCTGACTATACGAGTGTATCAGAGTTCTTTTCGTATCACCCTCGTAAAACAAATTTTATGGTACAGGGTGTTTGTTACGTTGGAATTTTATTGTATCTTTTATTATTATATTCATACGTCATTCTACATATCAGAAGTGGGATCTGAGCTTGTGTGTCCTTCCCCTCTGCTTCGAGATCTGAGCTCATGTGCCCTTCCCCCTTACTTCGATATCTGACACCTATGTGTCCTGCCACATATTTTGAGATCTGAGCTTATGTGTCCTTCCCCCTTACTTTGATATCTGACATCTATGTGTCCTGCCACATATTTTGAGATCTGAGCTTATGTGTCCTTCCCCCTTACTTCGATATCTGACACCTATGTGTCCTGCCACGTATTTTGAGATCTGAGCTTATGCGTCCTTCCCCCTTACTTCGATATCTGACATCTATGTGTCCTGCTACATATTTTGAGATGTGTCACCTGTGTGTCTTGTTGAATATTCCGAGAATCATTGCCATTTTCTTGTCACCAACTGTGGTAGAACAGGGTTTGAGCGAAAATGTCTCACCAACCTGGACGTTATGTTCTAAAGGTCCCTGATTCTTTGGACTCCTCAGATGATGCGATCCTCTCTCTCACGACCTCCCATAAAGAAGGTCGCACCTTCAATAAACTAGCTTCGGTTATGGAAAATTTGGTGAAGGTCGCGTCAAAGCCATCCATAGCACAAAAGGGTGACGCCGTCCCTGGCTTTAACACAGCTGATGGAGGGCAGTCGTCTGTGAAGTGATGTCATAAAATTGACGAATTACGTGACATCTTCGGTTGGTCTGAAGATGCCACGATACACTCTGCCCCTTCTAAATTAGAAGGGCTAGCAGCCATTTAGTAAAAAGGGGTGCCGACATTTTGATTTACATCGAAAGAATGGAAAGTCAACATCCTCAATATCTATAAAAGAGAATGTTATTGTTAAATTCCTCAGGTATTGGTTGTGGAAATGAGTACAAAAGCAGGTAATTATAGTACAGCTACAGCATTGTACTGATAACTGTCTGTGGTGTTTAAAACATCGAAAACAGCAAACCATTTGCCGGGTAAACGAAAGCGCAAGATGCAATTTGCGTTAAGGGATGCCGGTAGAGTTCCTGGTAAATCTCTTAGACTAGAAACAGATGTGCGTAAAGACCATGTTGTTTCAAGTGCGAAGTAGGGTCGCCGCATGTGATTCAGTGTGGTCTATAAACATCGTTTACACACTTATGAATTTCAGGTCAAAATGTGTCAGCTTAGGGCATGACCTGGCGCCGGTTATATTTTATGAGTCTGTCTGGAAAAATTCGTTACACATTAACACCTTGTTTGGATTGAGACAGGCCCTACAGGACTATCACTTTAAATGAGGTGAAAAGGGTTGGATATTACTTATGGCTCTTCAGATGCGGCCGCTCTGAGTAGGTATAATAATACTCTGACAAAGTCGTTGGGGTCTTGTCCATTCAACATTGTTGTTGACGGTGTAAGAGCAGGTGCAAATTTAATGCACTTGTGCTCACGATCTATGTTCGTAATTATGCTCTTATGTATTGGACAAGGTGTAATCGAACAGTCCTGTACTCTGACTGTGGGAGATCAAATCATCGTTGGTTGTTAGCCAGGTTTTTGGTATCTTGGCTCTCGTTTAACGGTTTCAAATCGTTAGTCTCGTAGATTTGGTAAACCAGTAGCTAAACAACATCAAGTGAGGCACACGAGATCTGTATGAAGTGTGTCTCTTGAATCATAAGTTGTTGGAAATATTTAGGATCGAAGGCCTCTCCTTCAATCTCAGGAAGTGTGCTTTTCTGATGAAGTCAGTCACATTTCTTGGATTTCAAATTGAATAAGGGAAGGTAAAACCTGGTGAGGAGAAGACCAAAGCGGTGGCTAACTTTCAGCCACCAAGGGCAGTTCACCAGGTTAGACATGTCCTAGGTTTGACTGGGGACTTTCGGCACTTTGTGAAGGATTATGCTTTAATTGCTAAACCTCTCACGAATCTCCTCAAAAAGAGTGTGTCTTGGAGATGGACAGAGAAAGAGGAGGGGTCGTTCAAGAAGTTGCAGGACAACTTAGTCAATCGACCAATTTTGGCGTTGTGCAGTCCGACTGCAGTGACTGAAGTACACACTGATACAAGTATGCTGCGATTAGGTGGCATATTATTAGGTTACATCCAGTGGCGTACTTTAGCAGACAAACTACTAAGGGTGAGCAAAAATATCACTCTTATGAGTTACAAACTCTGGCAGTGGTCGAGAGTTTGAAAAAGTTTCGGATGTATTCGCTAGGTATTAACTTTACCGTGGTAACTGATTGTAATGCCTTGAAAGCTACCAGTGTAAAGAAACAGATGATACCTAGAATTGCCAGGTGGTGGTTACAGCTTCAAGAGTTTACTTTTGAAGTGAAATACAGAATACAGACCTGGAGCTCGAATGGCACATGTTGATTGCCTGAGCAGGAATCCAGTCGATGGTCCTGACGGGTCTGCAGAGCCAGAGGCTGTATTTCGGATAGAGCAAGCCGATTGGCTGTTACCTGGTCAAGTTACTCATGTGAGGATCGAAGAATTCATGAGATCTTGTCCAGAGGATCATCGACAGACGAGAAAAAGCGAGTTTGTGATAACTGAGCTGTGAGGGATTGTCGAGTCTATCGAATCTTGGTTCGAGGAATACAGTGGGTGGTAACACATGCAATTAGTCATCAAAATGCTAAGGCTGCACATGATGACTTTGGTCACTTCGCAGTGCATAGAACACTGTGTCAACTGACCGAACATTATTGTTTTCCTGGGGTGGCAAGCTGTCACCTAGGATTATTTTCGAAAGGCAAGAAAGGAAATGCAAATGTGTTGGTAGTGATTGATAGTTTCACGAGATTTTTTTGCATCAAAGGCTGTGAGATCAACAAAAACTAGGTTCGTGATAGATCATTTAAAATCATTGTCAGCAACGTTTGGAGTACGTAGAGGGTATGGCCCTCGAAGAGGAATTGACATGTCACTAAATGACGAGGTTTGTCAAATTCTCCTGCTCCTCGAAAACCTAGTTCCTGCAGAGAGCAAGCAGGAAAATAGAGGCAGCGCAACAAAATCAGAAACGCGGTTTCGACAAGAAGCGTAAGGTCCCGCGAAAATATAGGCCAGGCGATTTAGTCTTTGTTGAAAAACAGCATCCAGCTACGGGGGCGAGTCGAAAGTTGCAAAACCCTTATAGTGGTTCGCTGGTGGTAAAGGTGGCTTTACCAAATGATCGGTATGTGGTTACGGATATGACGGGATCGTACCGAGCCGAAAAGAGGACGAATTATGAAAGGACTGTAGCGGTAGACAGGATGAAACCTTGGTGCTCACCAGGAGGTATTTCTGACGATTCAGGCAGTGAGAGTGGTGACGACGGAGTTCCTCTTCCGGAGTCGCGGGATAGCGACTAACCACCTCGGGGCGAGGTGAATGTCGGATGGCCGAATGTAAGCATACGTTATTTTAACCATGATTTTGCATACCACTCACCCTGTAAGTACCCGCCTATGTTTACGAGGGTTTGGCCATGTGTTTATTGTTATGGCACTTTAGGATAAAAGATAGGACCGAGAGTTTGTGAAACGTCTTGATTTAAGAGCCTTATGTCTGTTGCCTGTGAGAAAAATATAAAAAAAAAAAGAAAGTAAACACAGTGTCCGTTTAATCCTCGTGACGCGTGGTTCAGTGAGTTTTGCCTGTGGTTGCAATTGGTGAGTTGTTCACAGAGTATATTTCTGCATTTGTCCGTATATCATTGCATGCATGTCTTTTAACCATTACAATAGTGTTATTGAGTTTGATAAGCTAATTATAATAATTATTGATATAAGCCGCATTGATAAAGCTATTAACTAGCTTGGAATCTGACAGTCACTTACAGGTAAAGATAAAGGGTAGCCAACTAATAATCTCTGCAGGTGGGACGCCCCTAAGTAAATCTGGGGTACTGTGTTACACAGTATGGTACAGAGCATGCGATTATTGGGGAGGTGGAGGTATAATGTACACCGTCCCGCAGTAATCAAAGCATTGGCGTACCTGTCCGTACACCAGCCCACTTTACAGCACTTGATTCGAAGTGCAGGGCACTCTGGGAGGTTAGACGGGGAGACGGTGGGTCGTCCGTCGAACCTATTGCACCCTGGAGGCAGGAGAACGCCCCTCTTTCTGTGTTGGTGGGACACCGTTGGAGGATAGCGGGATCCTGGGAGGTAATAGCACTACCATTGCCTCTAGTCCAAACACGGCCTGGGACACAGTTTGGTTGTTGGACAATCCATGCGGACAGGATGCGGATGGTAACCTGCATCACCCATGCGAACAGCATGTAGGTGAAACCCTGCATCACCCATGTGGACAGAATGTAGTTAAGAATCTGCATCACCCATGTGGATAGAATGTAGTCAGTAATCTGCATCATCTGTGTGGACAGCATGTGGGTACTAGTCTGCATCAGCCAATTGGATTCATATCATGGGCTGACTCCCATGCGGTAGGAAGCTGCCGTTCCCCACGGTATGGGAGGTGGAATGTACGCATTCCACCTCTGTCTGGTTTTGAAGGCATGTGTCGCCTTGTCAAAGTCTTCACACGGTGTTGAGGTACGTACCTAGATAGATCTATCGAATAGCCATGGGTTGCGAGTCAACATTCGTAGGTGGGACCGTAAAGCGGATGTTGGCGGGTGCTAGTCATTTGTGAAGCCATGACAGCGCTTTTTGCCGTTCGTGTGGCACCTTGGGTGTCGCCTTCCTTGGTGTGCACAGATAACGGACGAGTACCACGCGGGCGGTACTAAGGGATTGCGCCTGATATCTTTCAAAATATACTGAGATCATCCCCAAACTATGTTCGGAGCCTTTGATGTAGTTCGAGAGCATCCTGGGTCTATCAGCATTGATTGGGAGATAATATCAGTATTACAGCGGCAGAACATAACAGTATTATAGTGCATGTAATGTAGCGGTTGAATGTGGAAGTTACTCATGAGCGTTTTCAAAATACAGGCCCGTCTCCGACTGTTTCCGTCACCTCTTGTCCAGCAGATCTTTCCTGTCGTCTTTTCACCAAGTAAGTGGTCTTTTCAATTCCTGACTATACGAGTGTATCAGAGTTCTTTTCGTATCACCCTCGTAAAACAAATTTTATGGTACAGGGTGTTTGTTACGTTGGAATTTTATTGTATCTTTTATTATTATATTCATACGTCATTCTACATTCGTACCAACTCTCTTCGGAGACATTGTACTTAAGTAAAATGTAAAACCACCAAAAATCGAAAACGAACTGCATAAGACAACTCGCACACACACGATGACTAAATGATATTCCGCCTACCAACCAAGTGACGCTGCTGGCGACTATATGAGATACCGTTAGGAAATGTTCAACATTACATAAAGATCAGAAGTCTTTCTGAGAAATTTCAGATTTAAAAGTTTTTTGAGATATTCGAAATATTTTGGGAAGACTTAATATGCAGCAATTTTTCCCCACAAATTCAACAGATTTAATATTCACCATGTTTTGCTAAAATAATGTAAGTAGATCATAATTGAAATCAACACTGTGATAAACATGTTTCTCAAAAACTTGAAATGCTCTTCTTTAATTTTTTATGCAGACCTGTGTTATTGAAATTTACTATTTACAGCCTTATTTAGATCTTCTGAATTTACTTATAAACATTTATAAGTTATCAAAAATTATGCGTGTTTATTCTGTGCAATTTCTTGGAATTTTCATGTACCAATACACGTAATCTATGAGCGCTCTGTTTTTGGTAAGTAATAATTAAATGGTTAAGAGCAAACTCAAATGCGTTATGTGAAATTTCCACCCACTCATGTCTTTGTAATAAAATAGTGATTTATGATAACTTACTTGTATGTAAATTACTGTAGGATACTAATCTTTTATGCAAATTACTTGCAATGCATTCAACGTTATACGTATAATGCTGCTGTGGTTAATAGGTAGAATTATAATCAGGATTATAGATAACCTGAACATGAAATCAAAAGGATGTATCAATTCAGTTCTCCTGCTTGAACAGAATTTAAAAAGCGATCAGAGTGCCCGCATCCATCATTTAATCAAGGATATGCAGCGCCCATTCTTATGTTAAATACTACTCGTTTATTAGTATACCCGGTTCAAATTATATTTTCGTAGCTATTATACAGTATTTAAGATTATGATTAGGAGCCACCGGTTGAATGAAAAAATTCGCCAATCCGTGACAATGTTCCCGCTTGGCCACATAAAACAATAAATTTAACGTGTATTATATGTATGATGACTCTCTTCTATTGATGTCATCCAACATCCAACAGAATGTAAAACTGAAAAATGCGCTGTATTCATAATAGGCTGCCCATTAAGCTGTGAAAGTCCAGCGGTATAATACATACTTTGTTTAGGTTCCCAACATTGCATTGCCAGAAACCAAGGAACTCGGTTTGGACATTTTCTGATTTATACTTACTTGATACATATTATTCATTTTAGTGAAATTTCGACACAGTATTATTACCGTAGTGAGGATGGAAAACGCGTTTGGTCTTTAGAAACGTGTTAGTGGCGCCGCAGCAATAATCAAAAAACTAAAAAAATGCAGTCAAGTTGATTACATTACATTATTTTCCCATAGCGTGAAGCTACAGTCTGAGATCCCTACGCAACCAAATCATCGCCCGCCCAACCAAAAAAAAAGTGTGTTATCCCGCTAGGTCTTTCTTTCACAGATCAATGGACAGCCTATTATGAATACAACAAATGTTTGATCCCCCCAAAATGCCTGAAGCTGTTCTTAAATTTTTATATATTTTTTTATTATTGCTGCGCCTACTGACGACACGATTCATTAAAACCAATACAATAGCTTCCACGTCACATTACAGGACGATCAGAAGCAATAATCGTATGTATTCATCAGAAAACTCCCTTTGTTTCTGTAGGGAAAATAATAAAATATGATGTGTGGGAAGTACTGTGTCAATCAACTTGACAATCTGTGAACTTGACTTTATTTTTTCATTAATTTTCTTTTAGTTTGTGCTGAAATTGGAACTTGGTTCGGTTGGGCAATAATAGTTAAACTTGGATACATGTTGTGCAGGTTTTTATTAATCCTCATACAATAATTTCAAAGGAACGACGACAAATGACATGTTAGGCAACTTCATGAAGCATCCAGAAAAACAGAGGTACTTTCAAATGCGATGCTTTTGGACTAGCGATTAGAATATTTTCCTGCAAATAAGCACCAGAAGTAAAAATTAGCAAAAAGCCGTGGTACGAGTACGGTTCGTGTATATAGCTCATAGGGCTAGGCATGTTCGGTTGACATTACAGACACAAAATTCAGCTGACCTACATTAGATAAATTATTGTGCCATTGTACAAACGAGCTTAGCTCTCGCCGAAGGTGGGTGAGTAGTAAACCGGCGTCATTAGTTCTTTTAAATCTCACCAACCACAGAACCTTTGAAACGTTGTTTATTGTTACGTCCAAATATTGACGAATGGGAATGAAGATTGTCTTACACGATCTCAACTACCAGGCTTGTATTATTGATGAAGAATTCGTATGATTTTCTGTATGCGAGAGTGTTTTCAAAAGACAATGACTTACTACTTTATACAGGGTGTCCCTGAATTTCCTTGACGCGTAATATTCTCGTAACAAAAAAATGTTCAAACGAAAACTGAGTGGAATGTTTGAAAGTAGAGTGTATCTTACCATGCTTTCAAAAAATTTTTTTGTACTTCAACCCTTACAACTTACCCTCAACTTTGTTTTTTTCAAATAGCACCTAATAGTTTTTCCTACACAAAATAAGTCCTTATTCTACTTAAAATCTTGTAGTACCTTTGATTTTATACAAAAATAAAATAAATAAAATAAGAATTTGTTTGAGGCGTAATATTTTCTTAAGAAAAACAGACAAAAAGAAAACAAAGTGGGACTTTCAAGGGTTTCATTTTTTCGAAAAAAAATTACTTCAACCCCCTAAAACTTACCTCCTACTTTCTTCTACAAATAGCACCCCCACATCTTTTCCTACATTGATGAGGTTATTATTGTATTTAATATCTTGTAGGGCCTTTGACTCCATACACAAACCAATTTTTTCGTGAAGTCATTATCATAAGATAAAATGAGCATTTGTTTGAGGCGTAATATTTTCGTAATAAAAAAGCATAGAAAAGACATTTATTTTCAAAAGCATCAGTACCCAGTCATTCAGTACCCTTTCATGTTTATCTGTTTTTTGCGTCAGGCAAATTCTTATTTTATTTATGTTATGCTAATGATTTTAGGAAAAAAATAAGCTTGTGTATAAAATCAGAGGTAGTGAAAGATTTTGAATAATATAAGGACTTAATTTGTGTAGAAAAAACTGTTTGGTGCTATTTTAAAACAAAAGTTGAAGGGGGAGTTTTAAGGGTTGAAGTACAAAAAAATGTTTTGAAAGCATGGTATGATAGAGCCTACAGTACCTTCAAAAATTCCACTCAGTTTTCGTTAGAACTATTTTTTGTTACGACGAAATTCAGGGATACCCTGTATATTTCGGCGAAAAATGTTTGATGACCTCTTAATTCGACCCGAATCTGCTATACCTACCCAGGTCTTCAGGTTTGGAAACAGGAAATAATACGAGGGGCTAAATCTGGAGAATTATGGCGAATGTGAGAACTCGCATGTGTGCTCTCGTCTTGATGAAACAACACTTCGTTATTCGTCAAATGCGGGCGTCTCTGCTTTAAAACAGTGCACAATCGGTCCAACAGTTGTGATCAATATTTGATCGTTTTACCCTTTCCAAGGCAATGAAATGAATAATCCGGCGCAAATCCCAAAATACTGTGGTCATAGCTTTGTTGGCCGACAAACCTACTTTAGCCTTATTTGGTGCGCGTTCTCTCGTAAAAAGTCACTGTTTTGATTGTTAGTTGATCCCCGTTGTGCGCTGGATTTATGTCTATTCTTTGGCATGGAAACAGCACAAAAACTCGTTTGGATTGCGAGTGAACATAACCAAACACTCCTGTGAAGTGATCACATGATTGTGTTTATGTTAACATAACGTAGACAGCGTATACAGGGTGGGCCAATAGTGCGTGGGCGGAGGATTGTGGGCTTACTAAAAAACATTTCAAAAATCTGTCACTTGATCATTTTAGGGACCCTTGAGGGCTATACCGTAAAAATATTTTCACTTAAACTTTGACGTTTATACAGGGTGATTCATATCAAACTTAAATTTTTTTGAATGGAATCCCCTATATATTATTGCATATTTGGATTCCTTGATCAATTTTAGTGTGACTTTATGTATCACACATGGAACTTTGAATGAACCGTTTAGGCGCAAATCACCATTTTTGGTATAAGTAGGTATCAGAAAAAAATTGAATATTGCAGCGATTATAAAACTTAGAAGGCCGTGACTTTGCGGTACAACTAAGCATGAAATGCGTCACCTTAGGTCAGCCGGCTAAAATTGAATTCTTTTTGTACTTGGAGAAATCAGTAGATTAATTAAGGAAATTTCAATCACAGATAACTTGATTTTTTCAAATGGGAATGCCTATTTTGGTTTGAAAAGTCGAATGTAATATTTGATTACCTTTCTAACGATATAGCATACTCGATACCAATCTTTTTCAGTTTTCATTTTATTTCAAATTTTCAGTCAAATCGGTGTTTTTCAATTTTCCTGCATGCAAGTAACCTAGCAGGCCATGAAAAATAAACAAAAGCTCGTTAATATGGAGGAAACCAACTAACTTAGTTGAAAGAAGCAAACTAACTAGAGCAACGAGGCAAGATTATGAAAATTTCTTACAACATATTAGCTCTAACCAGAAACAATAGCGGTAACAAGAACGCTCATTTTTCACAGCCTACTAGCTATTAGCCAATTTCCAAAGTCAGTAAAAAAATATTTAATTAAAGGAAAACTACTAGTGATTGTTGCTGGCAGTATAATATCTATGTCTTCTGAATGAATTTCCACATTTAATGCTTTAAAAAAGTAGCCATTTCCGTAAGTCAAAAGTAATGATACCTCTGACTGGAACCCTTCAAATTCTTCAGTAGGTACTTCTACTTATTAGCGAAATCGCGGAAAATGAAACTTGAATTCCAGTCTGTTTGAATTGTAAAACATAATTTAGTTTGCAGAAAACTATATGAAATAAACACAATTACAACATAGCGTAATTAAAAAATTCTAGCAATTATTTCAATAGACGTTCAGAATGCTCCAGTTGAATATATCTTCACTTTTGACTTAACTAAACGGAAATGACTAATATTTTTATCCCATTAAATGTGAAATTTCATTCTAAACATGTTAGACTGTAACCAAAAATCGCTGGTAGTTTTCCTTTTGTTTCAAAATTTTTAATCGTTTTGGAAAGTTGTCTAGCTCTAGTAGACCTCAATAGCTAGTAGGCTGTGGAAAATAAACACTTCTGTCATACCCCAGCTACTCATTGACATTAGATATCTTGCTGCTGCTGTATCCGGTTAGAGCTAATATGTTGCAAGGAATTTTCATAATCTTGCCTCGTTACTCCAGTTAGTTTGCGTCTTTCTACTAAGTTAGTTGGTTTCTTCCATATTAACGAGCTTCTGTTTATTTTTCATGGCCTGCTAGGTTGCTTGCACGCAGGAAAATTGAAAAACACCGATTTGACTGAAAATTTGAAATAAAGTGAAAACCAAAAAAGATTGATATCGAAAATGCTATATCGTTAGAAAGGTAATCAAATTTTACATTTGATTCTTTAAACCAAAATAGGCATTCCCATTTGAAAAAATCAAGTTATCTGTGATTGAAGTTTCCTTAATTAATCTACTGATTTCTCCAATTGCAAAAAGAATTTAAGCTTAGCCGTCTGACCTAAGGTGACGCATTTCATGCTTAGTTGTACCGCAAAGTCACGACCTTCTAAGTTTTATAATCGCTGCGATATTCAAATTTTTTCTCATACCTACTTATACCAAAAATGGTGATTTGCGCCTAAACGGTTCGTTCAAAGTTCCATGTGTGATACTTAAAGTCACACTAGAATTAGCCGAGGAATCCAAATATGCAATAATATATAGGGGGTTCCATTAAAAAAATGTAAGTTTGATATGCATCACCCTGTATAAACGTCAAAATTTGAGTGAAATTTTTTTTACGTTATAGCCCTCAACGGTCCCTACCATGATCAAGTGACAGATTTTTGAAATATTTTTTATTAAGCCCACAATCCTCCGTCCACGCACTATTGGCCCACCCTGTATAAATATTCATACAAAATATGATACACCCGATTTAAATTCGTACCGGAAAATATCGGAAAAAGTCGGCGGCCGGCGGGACTCGAACCTGCGACCTCCAGATCGGTACTCCGACGCTCTCGCCAGTTGAGCTACGGCTACGGTCGCCACGTCAACTTAACCTCGAAAACACCGACTAGATACGCGAGATCATTCCGCCAGACGACAAATTTCCACTTACCAGGAGAATAGATCTCAATCTAAACCTCGCCTTCTGAGTAAGCAATCGATTTATTTTTGCAAATAAAAAGCGTTTATTATTATTATTACCACCGCATCTATGACATCCAGTGATCTGATGATTGGTCGGTATTAATCTCCGACCACGTTCGATCTAGATGTCACTCGTTCAGGCTGGGACAGAGATCCCTGTGTAAATTTGTGCACAGTAGACTGAGTCAATTAGATGTCAGTTACGTTGGAAAAACGTCAAATCAAGGTGATGCCAGAAAATGCCGGAAAAAGAACCGTCTGCCAGCTGGATTCGAACCCGCGTCTCCGAAATTCTATTCCGGCGCTCTTACCAGCTGAGCCATGGCGGTCATGGCGATCCATCCTGCGAAGCAATCCTAAGAAGCATCGAATTCTCTTCACTCAGACTGACAGTTCCACCCCCGCCATCTTCTGGTACCACCAGCGGCCCGCACCTATGACATCAAGTGATCAGATGGGTCGGTATTAATCTCCGACCGCGTTCAACCTAGATCACTCGTCACTCGTTCAGGCTGGGACAGAAATCTCTGTGTAAATTTGTGCACAGTAGACTGATTCAGTTAGATGTCAGTTACATTGGAAAAACATATTGAGATAACCAATTTTACCTTAGTTCGAAACTTGATATCAACTTTTGGTGAGCGGTTAAATCTCAATATTTTTACTTAAGGGTCATTGCGAGTTTTTTTGCACATTAAAAAACTTTTTTGAGAAAATCGAAAATAGTTGTCATTCATTAGGGTCTTAACTATCGACCTCTGAAATATTATACATGTAGTTTGAAAATAGAGTGAGTTATGCGAGAAATTGTGAGTCCGTGTTTTACATGGCAAATACGTATGTATAAATGTGTGTATCCAGGCTCCTTAAGGAGTGATCAGTTTTGCAGTATTCCTTTAATTTACGGACGTATTCCTTTTATGATGGATATTTTAGATGTGTCCACAACATGTTTTGTTCAATCGCGACTATACCGAAGTTTGGTGGAAGACGGAGGTCTTTGTCATGTCATATACGGCACAGCCTGCTATGACCATACGTGGTATGATTGTCCCTTCATATATCTCAGTTAAGATGCTATAATTTTGATGTGAAGACAGCCACTGCGTTCAACTGTTCGTTAAACTTGGCAAGATTGTTATCTTATCCCAGCTAATTTAATGAGACTAAGAAGATTTCACAGTCAGCGGTACTCTCTTGTTTCATGCCTGCGTAACAAACAAACCAACAAATAACCGGTGACACATCTGCGGGATAATTAAATTTTCATGAAAAATGTTTTAATCTGCTGTCATGGTCGCGGCCATTTAATTTTACGGGTTACTGCAGAATTTGTCATCCTGACTAGTGAGTAATGTTGGTCCGTCATGTGATCAGAATACCGTCTACAATGAATACAACAATAAAATAAATGCACATTGTATATATGCACGATTGTTTCGATTTTTTCGTTGTCTATTTTTCTGTCGGATATGATCAAGCCGTTTTATGGCTGGGTTTTATTTTTATAATTGTTTTCGGTGTCACGTAGGCAGATTTAGTGACAAGGGTAAGTTGAAAAATGAGACGCCCGGCGGGAAGCATCAGGGACCTCGCTAATTTCTATTTAATATAGCAAGGGAATTTAAAAAAAACCGCGCTGGAATATAGAACCATATTAAGAAACATACTATATTGCTAATAAAACTTCCAAACAAAACGTCTTTGGACAAGCAAATCACATTCGCGCATATCAAACAACCAGAATAAACAATTATTATCACCCATTTAGACCGTTTACAAACTCTATTAACATCTATGGTTTATCTATCGTCTCCAAAACTCGATACTTCGGAAACAGTTGAATTTATCCAAATTGGAAATAGAAATATCCAATAATACATAGGGTATGTACTACGTATATTTTAAAAAATAGTGCGGTACAACTTTATGATCAATCTTGTGTAATTGATCTTTTATTGTTCAGTAAACGCTCAAAACGAAAATAATTAAAAAAAATATCGTTTCCAAACCCTAACGTTGCAGCACAAAGGACGTAGTTTCAATGTTCAGGAAAAAATGGAAAACCTATAAGTTTTCTTAGATGCTGTTGTCAACTTGTCCCACAAAGAATCTGTACAGAACGTATCGTAAAATCAACTCTGCGTAATTTTTTTTCTCATGATTCGTGATTGTGATTTTAAGGTTTTTTTTTAAAAAACAGCACAAAACCCTCCAGAAGGGCTGCCTATCAGAGCATTTGACCTCAAAAGCTCGCTGAAAAAAGAAATACACAGGTCCATGACAGAATAACTGGGATATGTGTTAAAAGAACAGGTTCTAATAACAAGAATGAGGATTGGACATACTCGTCTTACGACACCTATTGCTTGGACAAAGAAGTCCCACTTGTGACCAGTGCAAAAATCCCCTCTCGGTAGTGTCTATCATCTGGCATTGCCAATTATTGAGAGATGCAATATAAAGTGCACAACTCTCCCCAAGCCTGAGTGTAAAAACAGGTCTGTTTAACAAAATATAAAGGTCACAAAAGTAATATTACAATACGTATTGGTTCTTAGAGTGATGTAGGAAACATAATCATATCATACAAATTGAAAGAAAATACTGATCTAGTATGTCGACGCGGCAAATGACCATTGCAGTTGACGCTGCATATGCAAAAAAGTAACCCAAATTGAGATTTTAGGAGTCGCTGATAAATTGCACTCTCTGGACGGGGGTTAATTTGTGGTGTGGACGGCGAACAGGGTTAGGAGGCTCGAAAACGATGTGTACTTAAAGACGACTATCATTTACTCAATAGAAATTCGACCTTGGTTACATTCTCTATACCTTTTAAAACTTAAACAGACATGTGCTAATTTGCCTTCACAGAAAGAACTGGGGTTATCTTTTAATATGTAGTTGAGCATTATAAACAAGTATTACCCACATGAATAATATCGTGAGAATTAGATCCGTAAAACACTAGAGTCGCTGTTCAAAGGGTCTAGCACCAATTTCCTGAAAAAAAATGCAGTTAAATTTTCTTAGCAATTTCATGATTCAATTCCTTAAAATGCTGACGCGTAGGAGCTCTCAACTCTTTAGAGAATGGTTCGCATTTGTATATACCCTGTATAAAAATCAAAATTTAAGTGAAAATATGAAAGTTGCATCCCTCAAAGCCCCCTGCCATGATCAAGATTTTTAAATATGTTTTAGTAAGCCCATTATCTTCCGTCCACCCACTCTTGGCCCACCCTGTATACAGAATAATTAGTTACGACAAGATGTTGATGCCAATACGATAAGGGGTACGATATCAGAGGAGTTGTCAGATAGGGCAACTTATTGTTCTAATAATACTAGAAAAGTATACTATATTATTTCTGTTGGCTTATTTATAAGTAAATTAAATTTTTATTTGTTTGTGCTGCTCAGAATACGAACTGCTGCCAATTTAATGTTTTTGACTCGACACCCTGAGTATACGCATGTAGACGCAGAGTCGAGCAATAAACATTCACTTTTGTGCTATGATTTGTATAATGCATGTATATTTTGTATTAAAAAATACTTTCCTTGATGGCAGTGGATACTGTTTCGTCGGAAAGCAGCGATAATCTAAGCACCGTATAAGGTATTTGAAGCATAAAATAAAGCAAAAAAAAATTAGCTGACTTCCAGCTCTTCGATTTCTATAGCTCGGGCATAGTAGGACACTCATTGATTACTTTCAGATATGAGAGCGCAAAGAACAGGTACTAATGCAATTGTAGTTTTTTCTTGTATGAATACACAAGCTACATTGTCTTCCATTTACATAATTATTTGAATTGTCTGACAGGCGCACACAAAATAGATTATATATATATACGCTCAAGTGGCCACAACTTTTTACTAGCCTGTGGCTTTTCAAGAGGTTTATTCATGTCAAACAGATTTTCATGAATGCTACACAGTCCATCCAATCGCCGACCCCGATTTTCTAAAACCAACATGTGCTCCGCTAACTACATATTATGTTGGCATCCTTAGACTTAGTTTTTGTCTGATATACCTAACACGTGCAGCATACTATACCTGTGAGCGTCTTTTACCTGTCACAAAATGACACTTTCCAATCATCAAAAATTATAAATGAAAGGAAGATCACAAAAAAGATGGCCGGGGCAATGAGCATGACACAGGCATTGTCGAGAAGTTTAATGCTCTTACTTTGTAAAAACTGTCCCATAGTTAGCTAGTGTTTCAGGGAATTTCAAAAAAACAATCCCATCGAAATTAATACGTTTCCTTTTATGTTAAAGTCATTCTGTCATATAACCTAATCGACTGTGCATGGTGACTTTACTATGTGTAGTGATTTGTGCTAGTGGCAATTGCTGCCGCATACAGCTCAGCTAATTGCTTATCATTCAAGTGCGTTTTCTTTGCTTCGCAGACCACCAGAACTGGTTCGGAATGGACGAGCAACTCGGACCTGTCGTCATCTCGATACGACGTGAAAAAGTCGTGCATCCCGAAAACCAAATGACAACGACTCTTATGCAGTTTCAATACAGGTGAGAATTTCAGTGAGTCTGTAGGCAGATGGGACAAATAATTTAATTAGGATCAATTTTCTTCACGAAATAATAGGCCTATTCCCATTTTTGCTTTTAAAGGAATATCTACAGCATACAACAGCCATACATTTATCGCCAAAACGTGGCGTCACGTGTACTGCACAATGAGGTTTCGGGGGGGGGGCGATTGTACAACGGGTGTCGATTTTAAGCCTGAACTTAGCTAAGCTTAGATTTAACAAAGCCTGTGTTAAACCCGCATTTCTACAACCGGCCCTAAGGACCAGTTCCACAATCATTGGTAACCCCTGGTAGTCACTTAACCGACAGATGGGAGTTAACCAGTAGTTATCGCATCATTCTGTTTCAGAAAGAAAACCAGTGGTTAAGCTTATATATCTTCAAGTTGGCAGCACGGATGGGTCTTAAAGCGCTGTGTTCTGTGAATATAACCTAACCCTTTGACAACTAAACCTAACCTTTGTATTCATATTTTTGACTTGTGTCACAACAGACTATAATCAAAATCCATCGACGACAATATCAAAATGCATGTTTTTATAACCTCCAAAGCAAGCTTATGTGTCATCGGTTGGCCACAACAAACGTCAGAGATAACCCATACTTTATCCTTGGGTTATCTCAACTACTGGATAACCTGAGGTTTTGACGTAAACCGCCGATTATAAAACGCAAGGTGTCCGCTAACCATTAGTTTTCTTTTAACGTCTAGTTAACTACCGATTGTGAAACTAGGACCTAAGTGTGGTTTAAATACAAATGACATGATGTGTCAAGCAGTAACCTTCAAATTGCTTGTCACTTTCTTAGGTTTTTGAAAGATCATCATCATAAGACCTTTACGGAAACTGTGATCGGGTTAACCCGATCAGTTGGATCACTGATCCTGACGTTCGGAAAGTGATCTGGGATCGGACAGAAATAGGGTAGTTCACTCTTGTACAGTAAGTGAATGCGATCGGATGATTCAGATCAGTAGCTGCTTTACTTTAGTTGTAGCTAGAGTATTGCCGACACGAATATTATCAATAGTTTTGAAAACTGCAGCTCGCCATCGATCGCGATTTACTGTCAGTTCAGTGGCGCTCTTGATACGCATATCCAGCAACTGTTTTGTCGTATCCACCCAGTGTGTAGGGGAACGGCCACGGCGCCGCCCACTCGGGGCATGACCTTGAACTACAAGTTTCTCCATATTATCGCTTCTGTGAATATGTCCGAAGAATGTAAGCATTCTCGTCGACGCAATGGAGGAGAGTCTCTTTGGATCACCAAGCTCATCCAGTATGGAAAGGTTAGTTCGATGGGCGGTATAAGAGACTCTCAGCATTCTGCTCCACGTCCACATTTTAAAAGCATCTATGCGAGCTCGATCTGCCTTTTTGACAGTCCAAGTATCCGAGGCATACAAAAATATGTAGAACACAAGAGACTGAACCAGCGACATTTTGATAGCTTCAGGACCGGTTTCTCAATGTCCAGTTAAATATCTATCTGCAAGATAACAGCAACTGTTAGATAAATTGTTTAAACAATTAAAGGCTAAACTTACGAAGTCACGTAAATCTTATCTGACAGTTGTATCCATAGCAACGCTATCTGGCAGATACCTATCTGACACTTTAACTGGACATTGAGAAACACGTGCCTGTTGAATACGTCGTCGAATCTCATTTTCTTAGTTACCAGAATTGTCGATCAAAGAACCGAGGTACACAAAACTTTGAACTACTTCATAACGGCCTACTGACTTTATTTCTCGATTATTATCGTGCTCTCTATCTACGATCATAATCTTGGTCTTGATGTAGTTAATACCAAGATATGGAAAGATATGTGTCTAATTTAACAAAGAAAGCAAATAAACGGACAGAGACAGAAACAGCCGTTGCCCGAAATTGACTCAAACCGTGACAAGTAGAAATGAAAAGTTATTTTTTAGATAATTATGACATTACTCATTGCTCTATTAGTGCCAACCGTAGTGGATTTTATTATCAGCCAGGTTTAATCAAACCGGCGATTGTACAACGGATGTTAACTTTAAGCCTAAGCTCAGCTAAGCTTAGGTTTAATAAAGCTTCAGTTAAACCGGCATTTGTACAACTGGCCCTACAAGTAGCACATCGTTGCCAGATTGTCCACGTGCAAACTACTGCTACCGAGTGATTGCCGGTATAAGCAATCCCCTCTTGCTAGCCAACAGCTCCGGGTGGAAAAGCTAGTATGAGTTAGGGCACCTTCTTGTCCTCGGACAGAGAAATCTATCCCAAAGCAGGAGGAACTAATGAATTGGTCAACGGCATGAATATGCAGCAGAAGGCAAGACTCAAAAGAGTATCCTTAGTCATCATGGCAACAAAAACTAGAACAAAAAAAAATACTGATCATGGTAACCGGAAGCCAAGATCCGGCAGGAGAGGACAAGCGGAAGATTACAGGGCCTCTTCGGTCGTTAGCCTGCTAAATCCCTGTAAAAGTAAACAAAACTCAAAAAAGAATAAAACATTATTAAGAATTGGTACCTGGAATGTTACAAGCATGTTTGAACCAGGAAAAATGCACAATATCTGTCAAGAAATGAACAGATTTAAAGTGGATATCATTGGAATCAGCGAAACGAGATGGCCCGGTACCTGACAACTGCAAACTACCTATGGGATGATATATTACTCTGGGAACAACGAAATTTAACATAGAACTGGAGTAGCTGTAATGCCAACAGAGGAGTTTGCGAGATGTGTAACAAACTTTGTTCCCTTTTCGGACCGAATCATTCTCCTCCAAATACAAACCAAAACAGGCAAACTCAATATAGTCCAAGCATGTGCCCCATACAGCAGATAATACAGACGAAGAATTCGAACTATTTTACAGCCAACTTGACACAAACAACTAAGTCGCGAGATGTTACAGTAGTAGTTGGTGATTTCAACGCAAAAATTGGAAAAGGGCGATGCGGGAAACATGTAGGAGAATATGGACTAGGACAGAGGAATGACAGAGGAGACAGAATGATACAATTTTGTCAAGAGAGAAACATGCTAGTAACTAACACGTTTTATCAGCTGCCAAATAGAAGATTATATACTTGGAATTCCTCACAAGATACGGATAGTAAGGTAGTCAGAAACCAGATAGACTACATTCTAATAAAGGAAAGATACAAGAATGCAATTAAATCAGTTAAAGCGTTTCCAGGAGCAGATGTTACATCAAATCATAACGATCTAATTGCTAAAATGGACATCAGATTAAAGAAGATAATGAGGGGGTGCACTCATGATCAGATGGAGATCTCTAAATTATCCCAATGATTTGCTTTGTTCAACAAAATTTAGTACGCAAAAAATTTAGTAAATTTAATTTTTTAAAGAGATCTCTAAATTATCCCAATAATTTGCTTTGTTCAACAAAACAAAACATTAAATTAATTTAGACCGTAAACCAGACATTAAAGATGAACTTCAAAAAAGAATAAATGACAACATAACACAGATTGACTCACCCATACAAGAAAACCATACATATATAAATGAAACATGGGGAAGCCTCAAAATGGCGATAATGGAACCCAGCAGAACACTAAAAAAAAAAAGAAAAGACCAAGCATTAACAGGAATGGATGGCAGAGGAAATCATACAGCTCATGGACAAAAGAAGATCGTTCAAGGGAAACAACAATAAATACAGAGAAATACAGAAGGAGATAAGATCAAAAATTAAACAAGCAATACAAGAATTTTTCAGGAGAAAATGTGAAGAGATAGCACAACTGCAAGCCAAACATGACCATTATCATAATATACACAATAAAGTTAAAGAATTCACAAATACACAAAAATACAGACAACAACAGATTCTGATAGATGAAAATGGCAAACTTATAATAGGAATCGAAGAGAAGTTAAAAATGTGGGAAAACTATATAAAAGAACTATTTGAAGACGATAGAAAGGCAAATAACCTCGAGAACAGGTAGATGAAGGTCTGGATATAACAAAGGAAGAGATTCTATATGTTATAAATACAATGAAAAACAGAAAAGCAGCCAGCCCCGATGAAATTCCAACCGAAATCCTCAAACTAATAGAAGAAGATAAGCTTCAAATACTAGTAGATTTAACGCAATCTATTCGACCGGAATAATACCTGAAGAATGGCTGTTATCCACTTTTGTAACGCTTCCTAAAAAAGTAAATGCTAGACGTTGTGCAGATTACCGTACAATAAGTCTAATGAGCCACACTCTGAAGGCCTTATTAAAAATAAAATTATACATAATAGAGTGTATAAAAAACTAGAGCAAGATGTGAGCGAAACTCAGTTTGGCTTCATGGATATGAACCAACATATTTATGCGTGTTTTATCGACTATAATAAGGCATTTGATAGGGTTCAACCTAATTAAACTACTGAAAGATAAGGGACTAGACCGCAGAGATATTAGATTAATATCAACCCTATATTATAACCAAAAAGCCAAGATAAGAGTAGAGCAGAACATATCGAACGATATAAAGAGAGGCGTCAGACAGAGATGCGTTCTTTCACCAACTCTATTCAATCTATACTCGGAAGATATAATCAGCAGAGCCTTGGAAAAAGTAGAAGATCGCAATATCGGTATCAAAATAATGGAACACCAGTAAATAATTATACGATATGCTGATGACACAGTTTTGTTGGCAGAAACCCTAGAAGACTTACAGACTCTCATTAAACATAAATAAAACAAAGCCTATGCTAATATCTAAAACCACACAAAACATTGGAAATCTGTATATACACGTAGCGGTTGAACGTGTTAAGCGATATACTTATCTTGGAACATGTATAAATGAGAACAATGAGAACAACGATTGCTCTGTTGAAAGAAGAATAGAGAAAGCCAAAAATACATTCGTGAAAATGAAAAAAGAGCTGAATAGTCGGGATCTAAGCCTGGAATTGAAGGTGCGGCTTGTGAGATGCTACGTTTTTTCTGTATTGTATTATGGGATGGAAACGTGGACGATGAAAAAAATAGATACCCAACGCCTCGAAAGTTTTGAAATGTGGATATATCGTCGAATTCTGAGAATATCATGAGTAGACAAAGTTACAAACGAAACAGTATTAATAAGAATGAAAAAACAAAGAGAAGTGTTGCTAACCATAAAGAGAAGAAAATTACAGTACCTGGGGAGAAGGAGAACACATTCGTGGCTGAAAAATCTGAGGGATTGGTATAATTGCTTCAATAACCAGCTATTTAGAGCGGCGGCTTCCAAAGTTCGAATTGCCTTGATGATTGCCAACCTCCAGAATGGGGATTGTACCTAAAGGAGAAGAAACTACTGCTACTCAGGCGGCAGTATACATGAATTAACTATGGCTATAATAGTTTGGTTAAGTTTAGGCAGATGTTTTAGTGGTTTTTTACCAAACAAGTACATTTTCTGTACTTCCATTTGCTTCTTACTCAAGAAATTGTTTAAATTCAGTGGTATTAATATATTCTCCAAATCATCAAATAATAATGGACCGACGGAATTTTTGCATTAATCGCTTTTCTATTTCACTGTAAACCCACCCCATTTCATGTGGTTCAAAGGGTAACAAAAATTTTTAGAACCTTAGGTCATGGGCTTTTGATGTCATATAATGTTTTACCACATGGCCATCGGGCTAATCATAAAAGGAAGTGTTATAATTTTTGACTAGTTCCTGTTTTAGAACGTTTGCTCCATGTATTTTGTCATTGTATTTACCTCGCTGTAGTTTACTTTTTAATTCAAAGATGAGAAAATCTTGGGGTTGTGATTGGAAGAGGGGTTTGAAACTATCCTGATACTAACACATTACCTGTCACCACCCCGTCAGACAACGTTCAAAACATTGGTAACCCGGATGGTGTGGTGGGTGTTTATAAAACATTTCCTAACATAGATAATTTTACACCTAGATTGGTTAATATCTTTTAAAGATCTTGACAACAAAATTGCATTGACAAATGTTATTACAGTTCTGTTCCTTCAGATGTCGCATAACAATCTTGTAGCCGGTACCCCAGACATCGTTTTCGAGCTCTAGACCACAGTTTTTTTCCATTGTTTGGCCTGTGTTATAAGCTTCTTTAGTTCCTTCCAACTTGTCTTATACTGCTGGTCAATTTCCGCTACATCTACTTCTCGCCGATTCCTTCGTCTTCTAGCTCTCGACAATTCTCTTTTGCGTTTGAGACAAAGTTTTCTTTGTTGCTCAATATTGGCATTCCACCAATAAGGCAGTTGTCTGGTTTCGGCTCTAACCCTAGTTGTGCTACGTTCTGTAGCCTCACTTATGACTGAAACTAGGTCATCCAAGTCCTGAATCTTTCTGTACTTTCTGGCTCGCTGGATCTCTTTCCCAAATTTATCGACATCGAGGAAGCTACTGATGCAACCCTTCTTATGCCGGTTTTTGCTAGGTCGATTTCAAAATAGATATGGTTATGGTAAGTCAGTACCTCACCCTCCAGGACTTCCCATGTTCGCTCTTTCAAAAGTTGGACTGCCTCCTGTATTCATAATGACCAGTTCCAGTGCGGCCCATTCCTCGATGTATTTACACCTCTGGTCAGCTCATGAGAGTGGTAGGGGACCCCATTTGTTCCAGGTGCTGGGAGGAGGACGAGACAGCGTTCCACTTTCTGGGCAGATGTGCAGTTTATCGCAACCTTAGGGTTCAGATATTCGGTACGACGGAGTTCGGGAAGGCGTCACTATATTCAGCGAGATGGTCGGACATACTGACTTTCGTCAGGAGGTCTGGTAGGTTCGACAAGGAGCTCTCTAGGGTGTAGAATTTTAATGTTTTCAGTGATTGGTTCAGTGGGGTTGGCATGACAGGTGGCCTGCTTGCCTGGCTTCGCCTCCCCGTCATTACTACTACTACTACTAAGCCCTGAAGATGGGAATAAACATTGCCGAAAGCTTGGCAGTTAACACCAAAGTGTCCTTTATGCAGTCAGCCACAGTTTCTTTTCAAAATTTTGGCCACAACCCCAAGATTACCTCATCTTTACTAGTTTGTTGGCCATAAGCTCCTTTGGCACTTTTTAATTTATGTAAGACACAGTGTACGTCAGGAGTTATGCAATGCTTTTCTCCTCAGAAAACGCTTTCGGCAATTTAAAACAAATTCAGGATTGGTAAGATGTCACCAATTAATTTCCACTATTCATCATACTTTTTCTCCTAATATTAGGGTATCAGTTGTTATCCTTGCGGGTAGCGGGCATTATTTCGGGTATAGGGTAATATTTGTATGTAGGTTATGGGAGCGAAGGTAAAGTATAAATATGGTGAATTGCATCAGATTTTATTCAGGCTGTTATACCAGGGTGCGTTAACTGTATGCGAAATCACGAAATAAATAAACAGAAAACATGCTCGAAAACCATCTGATGGCCTCTGATATTCAAATACAATAAACCAAAGAAACTACTGCTTGAAGGTGACACGCTGTATAAGCAGGTATCAGTGAGAAGTGAGAAATATTTGGTAGGTCCACTACCACGGCGCCGATAGGCAACCCTTTTCGTTATAGTTTTTATCTGGCGGTGCAGACTACCTACTGATTTGTAGGAAATACATTAGCTACGCGCGTAATGACCTATTAGTCAGTGAATTTATTGAAATAAAAGTATTAGATTTCAAAATGGCTGCTTGGAGACAGCGATCAGGGAGACGCAATGTTGAAGGTGAATTTGCGGGGTTCAAAACCAAAGTTTTACATGTGCTTTGCCAACGCGTTCCCTTGAATATATATCAGTTATTAGCGTTACTGATATATATTTATATTTGCAGCTATGGCGAATTCCGTCATAAATGTACAATATAGGTAGTTATAATTTTGTGCTTTCTTATATAAAATTTCTTAACAAGTTATGATCGTGTACAATATCGAATACCTATGTTTATTTGAGCTAATGTTAACTGTTTCAACTTCTAAGCATAGCGATAGCACAATATAACAATACTTGGATGATTTTATACTCGCGAGGTGGATGAGATGCTTAAAGTTAAAATCACGTATCAAAACACGCTTAGTTTGAAAATACAAAAACAGCCGTGATATATAATATGGGATGCTTGAAAATCTGTGATAGTATCACAGTATGTGAAATATCGCTCATGACTAGTGTTGGTATAATACAACTTATTTTTTTACAATTATGTATTCAGCTAGTTTTCAAATATAATTTTTGTTGTAATATGCACCAGAAAATAGTTCAATATTTGATCAAGTAACGTCATGCAGACTTATTTAGTTAGTGTTATTAGTGCTACAACATGGCATAACCTAAATTCTTCAAATTGATGGAATCTCGATGTCACAACTAATAGGACGTAAGGTCGCTTGTTTGAGGGAATTGGAAATTTTCATTTTATTTTTAGCAGTCATTTGCTGCAAACATTCGAGGAAGGAGGCATACATGTATGTTGTTTTGTTTATGATTTTGACAGTTTATCGTAACATTCTGGAACTCGTGAATTGTCATAGTTGCATTACTGTGATTTACAAGTAGGTACCATTACTACTACTTTACATATCCTAGACCATGAAATATTTGAAAACCTCTTGTAAATAAGTGGCGTACATACTAATTGTAGAATTTGTTGAACGATGAAAAGACAAAACATATTAAAAGCCTTTTAGAGTATAAAGTATGTATCATTATAAAATATAAATTATTAATCTCCTAATGAAAACTAAATATCTGTCCTGCCGCCCATGCATCCCAAAGAAAACGCCGATTGTCGGTCAGAACTTGGTTTTTAAGGTGATTAAATTATAATGGTTATACCATACCCGGGCTTAAAATGATTTCACCTTTCCGGGTTCTTGTTGTTATCAGAAAGTTATGAACGTCTTTCTAGAAATTGTATGTTTATTTTTTTCAGGCTAGTGATCCGGACGTCCGAACTGCAGACACTCCGCGGTGCCGTTCTGGAAGATGCCGTTCCCAACATCAAACCGTCCACGAACCCCAAGAGTATGCATTCAAAGGAGGTGCTGGAGTATGTCGCTCCTGAGGTGCAGCTGAGCTGCCTCAGGCTGGGTGTGCACAACCAGCAGACCACAGATCTCATCCTCAAATTAGACGAGCAAGGATTGACGAACAATTATAAGGTTGGTATGAATTTCTTAATTTTCTCATTATACAAACATATACAAGGTGTCCGGTCATCGGTGTCGGAGCCTTTAGGGGGAAAAAAACAGTATTTTTTATCGACAAATCATCCCCCATATGTAGTTTTTCTCCAACCATAGTAAAATGGCAGTCATTTTGTTTTTTGTTTAATTAATGCACGAGTGTTGTACTAATTTAGCCATAGCTGCCTAAGCAGAGGTTCTACAAACACAAAATAAGTCTCATTCGATAGCATAACATGTAGACCCTAAACTAATGGTAAAGATTTTCCAAATTTCATTTCATATCAGGGCAAAAAAAAGTTAAAAGGAAATAATTATGTAATTTTTTGCGTTATTTTTTACAATTTTAGTTTTTACCAAAAATCTAAGCTGTTAACCTACATTTTTTTATTTCTAAGCGATAGTACTTGGTGTTTCCTAAAAAAATAGCGGTACATCTTAGTCCTAAGTAAAGTAGTATAGAAGCTATGATGGTTTAAATATGACCCTTTATTGTCTAATCCAGCAGTACAGAAGGCAATTGAACCAAGTACTTAGAGGTCACGACATTTATTTTGGGGAAAAGGAGACGAGACAAATGTTACAACCATTGTTCGAAATGTCCTCCTTGGTGTTGCAAAAATGCTCTTGTACTGACACTTGTTGCGTAGAGCGACTGATCATCGCCCCGTCATTCCGTAATTCATTTCAGAGTTGAATAATTTTGCTAATAAGCTCCTCCCGTGCATTTGGTCGTCTACATGAACTTTCTGTTTCATTGCACCACTACCAGAAAAAATCAAGTGGGGTCAAGTACTATCACTTAAGTATTTTGTTAATTGACTTCTCTACTGCCGGATTAAACAATAAAAGGTCATATTCAAAACATCATAGCTTCTAAACTACCTTACTTAGGGCTAAGATGTATAGCTATATTTTTTAGGAAAGGCCATGTAATATCGCTTAGAAATAAAAAATGTAGGTTAACAGCTGGTAAAACTAAAATTGTAAAAACGCAAAAATTACATATTTATTTTCTTTTAACAATTTTTTTTTGCCCTGATATGGAACGAAATTTGGAAAATGTTTACCGTTAGTTTATGGTCTACATATTTCGCTATCTAATGAAACTTATTTCTTATTTGAAGAGCCTCTACTTAGGTAGCTATGGCTAAATTAGTACAACACTCGTACATCAATTAAACAAAAAACAAAATGGCTACTATTTTATGATGGTGGAAAGAAAACTACTTATGGGAGGTGAATTATCGATAAAAATTAACGTATATTTTCCCCCAAAGGCTCCGACACCGATGACCGGACACATTGTATACGATTGGCAAGCGGCGATCTGGAATGCCGATATAAACGCATCGGACGCAGACGAGGAGATAACTTAGCATTTAACAGGTTGAACAGAGAACACAATATCCCCTTTCTCCCACCTGACATTGCCAGATGTGGCAAATTTCCGCCAAAGTGACAATTTCAAAACCAAGTTACTTACACGTAAAATCGTAGCTGGACGATTGGCGAGTATTGGTGATACAAAACACACAGTGACTTGACGACTCTTGCCTATTTCTAACTTCCATTTCATTGGTTTTCCCCTTAAAAATAGGGACTAGCCGTATGAAGTAGCAATATTGACATTTTGACCATAGTGACTCGTCAAGGAGAAAGAGCAGGCAAGTAAATTAGGTTGATCTCCGTTATCGTTATTAGTTATTATTTATGTAATCCTTACTACTGCACACTCAAAATAACAATAGCCACTAAAGTCGTTATTTCTGATGGTCCAGAGATGCCCCAATGTCTCAAAATAAAAATTATCTAAAAAACTAGAATTGATTCGCAATAAGAAGATGACCCTTAAAAGTTTTAAAATAATTTGATCTCACTGGGGAGTTGTTTTAATTGAAATTAGCTAAACAGAGGGTAAATACTGAAATCTTTTTTGTTGAAATAAAAAACAAGTACTAATGTTTATGTATTTTCAACTACTGTACACTCATTTCCACCGATACTTTCATGGCCTGGTACCCAACCGAGATATATAGCGTTGCTTATAGCTAGTAAAGCTGAGAGAGTTGAAACAGTCCTATACCAGTTTTGATTTAATCTCCCCGGGGTGGATCTAAATAGCTCTTAGTTTCTACAATAATATTACCTTGGCCACAGGCTAATCATAGGATAAACTAATCTCAGTTTGACATATTTTTGCACTTCCATAAATGAGAGGTCGCCCTCAATTACAAAATATGTTATACTGGGACACCGGCGTGGTTTTTGACTCACCTGTGAAATGTGAATATAGTGGGAACGTAGGATCTTTGAGGGGTTTGGTGTCTCTTTTTAACTAATGGCTTTGCCCGTATGTACCTTCTCTCTTAGTTGTATTGGAGATTTCGCATTCCAGATCCATCTCTCCCAATCGTGTATATTGTTGACTGATTAGTTATACAAAAATTTTTAAATCTACTTATAATACGTTCCTTTTCTCTATCACGCTTTATTGGCATATGAATAAAAAACCACAATATATTGGAAGAAAAGCTTTACTAACGTTTCGGCCACCTCTGTGATCTTTATTAAAGTATGTATAAAATGTTTGACAAAAAATGAATTTGCAATAGGTGATAGTATTTGACACAAATGTTTTTTGCGAAATAACCTAACTCTGTGATTCTGAAATCACACAGAACACATAGTTTTTCTTTTGCATTGTTTTGAAGCATATTCAGCCATACTGAGCCACAGTCAACTGAGTTATAAGTGCAATCGTGATTCAACTTGCTGTGGGAAGATTCCTTTTTTCATTTCTTTTATAACTGTTATTCTCTTTGTGTAGTATAGAAACTGGATACCATTTTACACTATGTCCTGGTCCCAAACGTGTTCAATACCATTTGCTAGATTTAGTTAGAAATTTAGAAATACGTTGCATATTCCCTTTTAGTTGTTTCACACTGTCTAGTTTGTCGGCATACACCTTATTGCCTAGAAATCGCTGTAGACATAAGTTTGAATCACTTAAATCGAGAGCCCGTGGTGGCAAGATGAGATCGCCAAATCCAGAGAACAAACACCTTATTACTATAACGCAAAAGGCCTATTATTTTCTTAGCTGTTGTGACATGACCTGCTAAAAGGACATGTTTTGCAAGTTAAGCTGTTCAGTTAGAGAAGCTACAAAGTTCAGCATCACATCACGATGCAAAACATCCTTCTCGGATCCTAAAAAACTAATGGCAAACGTAATCCAGAATGCACGGGTTTGAGCCTCTTCTAGGGATCGACTTTTATATGATATTAGTTTTTATCCGTAATTTTAAATCTTCAATAAAAGATCAAGATGAGAAAATGTACCTATTTTATATCAGTTAAAATACATGTATTTATGGGCAACACTGTTCTATTGGCTATTGGCATTTGTATTTTGTGCGTTGCGCGACACCATTATGTGGGTGTGTGAGGGACCGCCAGTGCTGTGGTCACGTATTTGATGGCTGATTAGTAACATACAATTTTTTCTGGAACCACCAAAACATGGAAAATACCGTGAGAGATTAATTTAATTTATAAAACTTATTTAACGGTTCTCTCACTGATTCATGGCCCACGACAAAGCTCTTTACTGACGTTTTGGCGACTCTTTAGTTCTTAAAAAGTGTGTACAAATTAATTTGACGTAAGCGTTTGCTTTTTTGTGCACTAACTTTCTTAAATCAGTGATTCTTAAATCTTAAAGAACACAAGGTGTTCAATTTGAGAGCCAGTAATGTATCGGTATCCTACGGCCACGACGCTATTTGTTTTATTATGAGCGCATAATGTGTCGGACATGTATTTCAGTCTTGAAACCAGACAAAACCCCATCTTATTCGAGACGCATCAGCAACCCCTAAAAATATATTTATGAAAAAGTAGTATTTGGTTAAAAAAATATTCACTCTGAAATTTTCAATAACTTTACACTTTGATGAAAATTGTTTACCGCGAAGATCCTATATTTTTTAGTAGTCTTTGCTAGAATCTAAGCAAAAATCTGGTAGTACCACTTTTAGTGTTAGTAGTTCCTTGACATGTTCGTGAAATCGGAGACTAAAATTTTCTGAAATGAGAAAGTTGTTTATTTATATAGAAGCATTTTAATGTGAGCTCTCGTGATCTAAAATTATATATTTGCATAAGCAAGAAATTTGATATTTTCCGGCGGGATTTCTTGATGATTGTAATGTAAACGGGTGCATCGGATATGTTACTAAAGCAACTAAAAATATCACTTTACATGTTTGATACAAATCCGAGTCTCAGATCATCAGTGCTACGCTTCAACATTATATTAATTGAATTGTGTGGCAAGCATATATGTTCAAGAAATAATCTTCAGTACAATCATCGTTGCCCCGTCGATGGAAAACTAAAGACAAATTATTTTTTATCTAAAACCTTTTCATAAAGGTTGCTAGAGTTTATACAGGGTGAGTCCCAAGTTGATAATTTTTTTAGACTGTCTATAGAAGTCGTTAAAATAAACAACTTTTTCAAATAACTTTTTCCCGAAAACTAAAAAATAAGCGAGGTTCAGATTAATAAAATTAAATTTGGGCGTGTGTATCAAGACGTAACAGGTCTGAGTTGTGTTTAGTTTTTCGCTCGGATTTTTATCTGATCGATCGGGCATTGTACCTGCCAATTAGTGCACTAGTCACTTTCAGTTTATCATAGTTAATTTTGAGTTGGTAGATCCTAAAATTTGTGTCATAATAATGTGCCACTTTTAGAATTTACTAATTTAAAATTAACAACGATAATCAAATATGATTACTGCACTATCTAACATGTAGAGTGCCTAATCGATTTGACAAAAATCTGAACAAAAAACTAAACACAAACAAACTAGGTACGTACGTCTTGGCACACAAGCCCAGATATACCTTTTTTATTCTGTATCTCGCTTATTTTTTAGTTCTTTTAAAAAGTTATTTGAAAAAGGTATTTATTTTAACGACTTCTATACACAGTTGGAAAAAAAGTGTCAACTTAACGCTCACTCTGTAGAAGTAAGGCCACATATCTATAATTATTCCATCATCAGTTTTCTGGACTAGATGTATTCTTGTTTAAATGGGTGTACCATTTTAAACGAAACATGTAGATGTACGCTTTTAATACTGCCTACTTCATTTTCTGCTCTTTACATCAATTTAATTTGATGCATTAAAATAATTCCACAAATATTTTGCTTTGTAGGTGGGCATTATGTACTGTAAAGCCGGACAAAATACAGAAGAAGAAATGTACAATAATGAGGAGGCAGGACCAGCGTTCACAGAATTTTTGGAAACTATTGGCAAAAAAGTTCGGCTTCATGGGTTTGATAAGTACAGAGCTGGATTAGATAACAAAAGTGAGTATGTAAATCTTTAAAGTTTTCCCAGGATTTGTCCCAAAGTAAGGTGACCTATTATTACATTTATGAATGGCAGGTAATTTAGGGTCGTATTCATAGTCGATACTTAAGGGTCCCTCAATACTATAGGGCCTCTCAAGTAAGGTTTTGTCTTTCGAAACCTTACTTGGGGGGCCCTTACGTAAGGCTCCCTTGAGTAATACTCAAGTAACGAAATGTCAGTCAAGGCGATTTTGTAGGTTAATTTTGGAGTCCGATGTTGTTAGTGTCTTGTCAGATCCGGAAAAATGTCCGGCACAAAACACGAAATACTGACACAAAACAAAAAGAGATAACAGAAAACGTCAAAATGCGTAGGCTTAGACACAACAAAATGACTTATATTTGAAATATGGCTATGTCGCCAAATGAATCCCGTCATATCGTAGATGTTGTCTAGGAAACAGATACGCATGGAAAGCCACAGTTGAGGGTCCTTCAAGTAAACCTTGAGTGTTACTTAAGGGAACCTTAAGTATTACTGAAGGGACGACTATGAATGCGGCCCTTAATTTCCAATAAATTATTGGATTCACATTTTACATAATCATTTCGACCTAGTATTGACTCTGACACTGACATATTTAATGCAATGGATCTTCTGTCGCCCATTTTTGAACCTTGCAACATAAAGTAAATAAAGATAGTAGGAATGATTTTAAATAAATTATATATCATATTCAAGATGAAATGAAATTTTTTCTAATTATATTTGTCTGTATATACCACCAAATCCGTGACGTCACCTCTACCGAACCGATGAGGGCAATAGAATTCTGACCCTCACACGTTTACGTTAGGCCCTTGATACCTCAGCAGATACTTGTCAGATTGCCAGTAATCACCTGTCGAATAAATGTCAACTGCCACTTGTATTTCATAAGTCTATGAATATAAAACGCGTTTTACCGTTACCGTTAATGCTGCCATATTGTCATCAACCTCGTGCTGAAAACGATGAATATTGTGTATTGGTTTGGCATACGTAACGTGTAGCTATGGTGGGTTCCGAGTTATTTTAATTTTCAGTACAATTTTCTTTATAGTCTTATTCTTATTTAGCTAAAGTTTTCTACATTATTTATGCATTACTGTTTTTTTTTATAAAAAGTAGTACTGTAGTGAAATTGAAAAATTAACTTTATCCATCGCGTTCCCACTATTTGGGACGATCTAAATGTTGCTCTTCCGGGTGACGCCCATCCCTGGAGAGAAGGGCCTTATATTTACTCCAAAATTGGCCGAGGGTGCTCCGAAGGATTTCCGACTCCACTATCAAGTTCTGTTGAGGCTTTCTCCCCATGTGCCGGCCGATTAAGGCAAGCCCACGGTTGCGTTCCCCAGCCACGCCTGCGGATGTCGTTGAAGTGTGGGGCGCAATAATGGTGTGTGCAGAATGACCGGCGCTCAGCTTTCTGTGGCATCTCTCCCCGGATTTGCTAAACCCCTATCTGACCGAAGTCAGCGAAGATAGCTTGGGGAAAGGAGCTTTTTGCTCGGTAGGGTATGTAAGATCTACCGAGCCCAGAGCTATCTGAGTGTGTTAGCCTTGATTGAAGTGACTTTTTGACCACCGGCTCTGCCGGTATCTCGGCGGATGAAGCATTCACAGACATAGCTCGGCCATCAGAAAGACACTGTCTAAGCCCCCAACGAGCGTCAACGTTCTAGCACCTGATAGACCCATTGAAAGCAATTCAATGAATTGACTCAAAAAAATCAGCCTTGTGCTGACATATGTATTGTAATGTGATTATAAAGTGTCTGATTGCATGACAATAGATGCCTAGATAATTACTAAGAATGCAACAAAAAGCATTATGGCTAACATACGAACGAGGTTTTGTATAATATCCACAAAAGCATATCTTATACATATTATACTGTCTATCTATTGACAATGTTGAATAACTTGTGATTCTATCTGAATTTTCAGCTGATTCGACGGGTTTGTATTCGGTCTACGCACAATACCAGGACTGTGAAATAATGTTCCACGTGTCGACCATGCTTCCGTTTACGCCAAACAACAGGCAGCAGTTGCTCAGGAAGCGCCATATCGGCAATGATATTGTCACCATAGTGTTTCAAGAGCCGGGAGCGTTGCCTTTCACTCCCAAGGGAATCAGGTCTCAGTTCCAACACGTCTTCATAGTTGTCAACGCTATAAATCCTTGCACGGAAAATACACATTATAAGGTGAGCATGATTTTTCAGGTTACAGCTGATTGATTTTTCCAAACAGTTTACATACACGAACTAATTATTTGGTCTTTTAAATTAAATTTAATATGCTGAAATAGTATGTGTTCTGTTATATTAATACACCTAATTGATCGAAACATCTTTCTTCTATTAATTAGGTGTATTAAGAAAGGGTTATAGTACGACAGTTAGAGCCGTTAGCAATGGTTCAGCGATACGCGTTTTTTTTGACTAATAATTTCGAGATTTGTGAACTGAAAAAATATGAGTAGCAAGAAAAAGGGTATTTTCAGAGAAATGACGCCGTGTTTTTTTTAATGTAGCTTTTTACTAAATTCATGGTCCTGTTAATCACTAAATCCAAAATTTGGATCGATATTGACGTAGATTCATGTTTTAAGGAAACGCAAACCATGTTTTTGTGCCAAAAATTATTAATATATGTACAGCGTCAAAAACGAGTACAGCCAGAGCCTTTCATTAAAGAATCGCGCGCCTATTGTTTATGGCTCATTCATTTCTGGTATGAGATATATTGTTTTGGGCACTGATAAAATTTAAAGCCTGTATTTTGGGTGATTTATCCATATACACTGCAGGCCAAAAGTTAAGAATTACTAGAATTTAAATAACTCGTGCTAATAGGTTCTGAGCAGTTACCATCCTAGGTAACAATCTTAAGATTTTTAACCAAATTTGTATGTACTTAAAGTTAAAATTGCTAGCAGGCTCAGACCGAGAACTTTTAGAGTCTTGGGTAACACTTTTTTGCGTTCGAAATAAAAAATACATTCTAACCGATATATTTCACTTTATAACATCGTAAAATGTGAATGTCATATTTGTGTGTGAAAATCTTGTACTTTTATGAACACTTTTTCATTCCAAAAGTTATTTTCCTTTGCTATCTTTTCGACCTTTACGCCTTTTTGTGTTCAGACGGCAAACTAGCAATAGTTAATTTTTGTGACATGTAACTGCCCCTAAACTTCATAAAAGCAATTGCAATTCAAAAAGTAGTTGTTCTGACTTGACACTTTACCGCGACAACTACATCGTCTTCCGTAAACCCATCTGGAGTTGCAGCAATATAGCTTAGATCGGCGCCTATTATAGTCCGCAACTGATGCTCGTGTAATTCTTTTTTTTTTTAATCGCTCAACAGCAGAGACAGAGAGAGTAACTTTTTATTTTTATTCACAGCACATCGTCGACTTGTCATATATATCCCTGTTGGTTGGAGCTGTTAATAGATTTCCCAGTGTTGTGAACGGAAGACTGCTTCCTCTTTTAAATACTTCACCGATTTTGGAAGCTGTAATTCTTTTACATCTTTTAGTCTTCCAACGGCATGTCTAAAAACTATTTAGTGTGAACTCACGAAATTCATCTGTCCTCCTAAGAGTTTCTTATAACATACACACGCATAGTACTATCATTCATACCTTTGTATATTTTCATACCTTCAAACCACCAACTAGCGGAATACATAATGCATAGAGATGGTTAAAGTTCCGTTTCTGGCAAATACTGGATAGAATTTGGCTTGGTTTGCTGTGCATATAAAAAGTATTCGGAAGAAGCTTGTAACTCCTACGGCCTTGATAAGTGCATTAGTTCCATGATTCATAATTCAGAGTTGATGTAATAACGCCACATTCTTCCAGGTGGCGGTTAGTAGATCCAAAGACGTTGAAGTGTTTGGGCCACCGATTAAGGAGGGCGCCATCTTTCCCAAAGGCAAAGTTTTTGCAGAATTTCTGTTAGCCAAAGTTGTGAATGCAGAGAATGCTGCGCATCGCTCTGAGAAGTTCGTTACGATGGCAACAAGAACACGCCAAGAGTACCTCAAGGATCTAGTGATGAATTACTCCACTTCGACGCCTCTGGATACGGGACAGAAGTTTTGTAAGTTTCACATTAGGTTTTATTTATTTTTGCATGAAACTTTGTGATGGTATTGTGGTTAGACATAGGTACATAAAATTTGTGGAAAAATTGACACTAGTGACTTTATCTAATTAATAATCATCTAATATCGCAAGTAACTATAGCAGTACATAAAAGTATAAGTAATTAAAACTCTAATTAGATTTACATTATAATAGTTATTATCAATTTGAATACACTAGGTTATTAATTTCACAACTACAGAACACATGGGTGGAAGAGTGTAACATTATAGTAATTTTTTAGTATCAGTTTAAGGAATTTTGGAACTACGAGGAGGTATAACTGACATCTTTAAAGCTTAATTTCTAAAGTCTCGTTATGGATTTCCATAGCTTGTCTTCGATTTTATATACAAGTGATATATCTTCAGTCCCGACGGAATTCGAGATTAAGGCCGGATTTTATCAATATGCGCATTTTAACAAAGACTTTGACCAATCAGAGCAGCCCTTTCAAGAATATGCATCTGTCAAAGTACCCTGAAAATTGTTGATTTTTCTTGAAGTTGACCTCAAAAAGCTCAAAAATGACATACTTTATATACAATCGACCATTGTGAACCATCTAGTATCTTTTAAAGTCTGGTTTTCCATCCTCAATGGGTGAAAAATTGCATTTTCTTGTATAACGAAAAGTTTAGCAATTGCTAATCTCAACCGATCAAATCCCACACAAGCGATACATTCGATCACCCGTTTCTTAGTGTATCAAATAATATGATGACAAGAAATTCACTCACTGCATTATTTGATAAAACAATAATTTATTATCGATAATAATTATAAATACATGCAATATACCTTTGTTTTATAGAAAAAAAGGTGTAAAAATAACATTTTGTTGCATTTCACAAATGACATAAAGCTAAACACACGATTTAAATAACTGTTGGAGCTTTCCCAAGTGTGCATGTGCATTACTGGTTGCCTATCCTGAACGGCATAGTTCGCCAGCTGGCGTGTAACCTTATTGTAATATGTAAACAAGAAGGAATGTGTACGCTGCAGCTTTACATCCTTTTTGAATATTTCTATAAGTAAGTATTTGTCTATAATCCATCTGACTGACGGAGGTGGGATTTGTAATTATTAAATAAGGTAGTTGCTGTGATTGATACTACTTTTATTATTCTGTCACAAATTATGGCAGTTTGCAATTAGTTATTAAAAATTTAGCATTATGTAATTTGCAAATCAATCGCTTTGTTCTGATATTCTGCAATGATTTTGATGCATGAATCACCATGCATTTCTAAAATATTTTTGACAAAAGTGTCATCCAGCTTTGACGTTTTGTTTTCAATATTGATAAAATACTATTGGATGATACTTATTAACATAGCCCTCATTACCCAATAGAAAGCTTTTGCTAAACAACACCTAATAGAAAAGCTTTGTCAAAGCCTTTGTTAAAATATGCATGTTGATAAAATCGGGCCTAAAAGTACCACAATCTGCAAATCTCATGCGATTAAAAATAAATCAGCAAGCCAAGCATATGCTATAAATGAATGTACGGGTGCACTGTGAGGCTAATTTAGACCGCAGTAATCCAAAGTGATGCCCGCTGTAAACGACTACACATGAAACAACAATAAAAAAAAGTCATATTGGGCCTGAAGTTGAAAACGGTTTATTTACAGCAAACTTATGTTTCATTTTACGGGTCGATTTATTCTGTTCTAGCCCAATAATTTGTGGCACAGGCTACTTTTTGTTGTTTTTACCCATATTGTGTTGATGTATCGGTCTCAAATTAGGCCTCACCTTCAAAAGCAACAAACAAAAATTTATATTACATGCCAATATGTCAATACTATTATAAGAAGAAAAACCATTAATTTTAAATTATTCCCAAGTATGATTTTTCTATACTATTTGTATAAGATCATACGTTGTTAATATTTGATGCTCTACAATCAAACTCTATAATTTTTATTCATCCTCAGTAGTATTTATGACACCACACATTCGGCTCTAGGCAATTCAGCTTAAACGCACGTTTTTATTTTTATTATTTAGAATGCACTTTTTTGGATGGAAATTTGTTTGATTTTTGATTGGAGGGTGTTCATAGACATCAAGTAGTTGGAATATAAATTCATTTACAACTTAGTATCTTGCACTACAGCGATATTCGGCAGTAAGAAGAAGGACAAACCTCGACCCCGTTTCATCCCAGACTTGTGTCAGAGAGGTGCGATCTTGTGGCAAGTTCTACTCGATGACAGCGGACAAGGCAGACAGGTACTCAATTTTATTTATCTTTTAATAAAAAAATAATATAAAATCGAGCTGGCAAAAATATTCAGTGGCAAATGCACCAGATCCTTTTAACATATAGCTTAAAAATTATTACTATACGTTATGCAGAATATGTATGTAACATTCTCTCTCCATACGATGTATAAAGCCCAGAAAAACCTACACTCATGTGTTACACGACCCCTGTCTGGGGAACTGTGATTCTAAACCCTGTCAGTCGTCTGTGATGATGCTCCACCTCCTTTCCCTTTCTCATCGGCATGCGGTAGATTTCCTTCAACTTGCTTATCAGTCTTCCTATGAAGCTTTCTTTTTTGAAGTCTCTAAAATTGGAGTTTTGATTAATTTTTTTTGTGATAAATGGAAACATCATATTGAAAGTTTTATGAAAAAACTGTTTTTGTTTTCTTCTTTCTTCTTCTTTCTTCTATATCAAAATAAAAATGAGTTTTTGAATCCAGTACCGAAAACACGCCGACAGCTCCCGAACCCGTGCCTTCCTTCTACCAACGATGTCCTACTCCGATAGTAGATGTAGTTTCTAGATTCCCAGCCAATCGTTAGTGTATATTTGTTGCAGCATAGACGATGAATGAAGTTTGTAGCTCGAGACGAAGTCTGCGATCGAAATAAGTATCTTTTTGAATGTTTGCAATTAGATTACAAATTCCAGCAATAAAGTGCCTAATCAAATATGTTTTGTTGGAGTAAGCTCTCGCGCAACACCCTGGTGGCGCAGTGTTTTAGAGTATTAGACCGGCCATCTGTGTTCCGGCGGGTGTTGGTTTGAAACCCAGGCCTTGCAACTCATTTTTTAATTTTTTACCGGAAAACTTATTGATATGCTTTTTACAAATGTTACACACATTTTTTCTACGATCGATATAAATATGTTTTTGAATCAAATTTTATTAGAGTTTTTACAAGTACAACAAAAATTACGAATAATTTTACTTTCTTAGAGTAGATTCATTTTTGATATTGCAATCAGAGCAATTTGCGATTGATATTGACGGACAAACTTCATTTCCACTGATTGTTTTAAATCTCCACTGCCTCTGTTACTTAGTTTTTGCATTATGTGCAGATAAAATATCTAATAAAATTTGATTCAAAAACATATTTATGTCGATCGGAGAAAAAAATGTATGTAACATGTGTAAAAAGCATATCAAACATTATGTAGTGCAGATAAAATATCTAATAAAATTTGATTCAAAAACATATTTATGTCGATCGGAGAAAAAAATGTATGTAACATGTGTAAAAAGAATATCAAACATTTTTGGTACAAAAAAATATATAAAAAAGATTTGCAAGGCCTGGGTTTCTAAGACAACACCCGCTCGAACACAGATGGCCAGTCCAACACTCTAAAACACTGCTCCACCAGGGCGTTGCGCGAGAGCTTGCCGCAACGAAACATTGGAGAAGTCTCATGGTACTCATAATGAAATAAGCAGTTACGTAGCCGTAAAATATAGACGAAAAATAATTAGCCAGTGAAAAGATTTTTAAAATCCGTCAATAAATGGCAGAGAAATCAATTATTAAAGTTTGCATATTTAGCGCGAAATAGTTGCCGCCATCAATTTGGCTGTGACGTCACGTCTCCACAGTCCGCATAGCCAGCCCTCTGTGCCGCGCGCTGCCGTAGATCTGTGCATCGTGGAAGCTGTAGAGTGTATTGTATGTACAGCTTGTGCAAAACGCATCAGAGCTCAACGCATCAGACGTAATTTATTTATGATTTTTAAATAAGTGTTTTTTAGTTTTTGACCATAACGGAAGAAGGACTTATAAAAGGACAAAGTGATATTAAAATATTTCTTATTGATCTAGAAACGCTTTAAGATAATAGTTTCGTGAGAAACGCAAATAAAAACCAGCATTTGTTGATATTTTTGTTATTGTCTCTTTGTAATGCTGAGAGATGACTGTTGTATTTAAAGCATAACTAACTGAACTGTAGCAACTCTTAGAAGATACTGATTCTTTTGAAGGAGAACTCTCGGGTGATTGGGGGATGGTCATCGGACACTTATATTCTGTATCGTTCGTTTTTTTCCTTCTCATGATTGTTTGCACTTTTTGATCTTTTTGTTTAACTTTGATGTCAACTTGCACTTTGTTTAAATTTTGTTGTCGGGATTATCTGATGCATTCACTGTGCAATCCTTAGACAGTGGATTTTCTAGTACATCTGGCTCTTTGTATATTGAATCACACTGAATTACTTCGAACTTGAGGTCGATGAAGCATCGTTCTGCAATAAATTTTCTAAACATTCTGCGCGTCGCCTTCTTTCATATGCTCCGAGTTTTCTTCTAGGACGAACAACTTTTTGATAGTCAGTTATGAAGGCAGACTTCAGTTTTCAGCTTTAATGTACCACCAACTAGTTTATATTTGATTTTCAGTATCACTTTCAAGCTGTAACAACAAAAACATAAGTTACGAATCCGAAAATATAGAAATATATAACACAATAAAGTAATTCAGAATACATATTACCATATTACATTATAAATGTAACTAACTAATTTACTATTAGGTAAAGTAATCTTTAACAACCAGTGAAGCTATCCATATACAGGGTGGGCCAATAGTGCGTGGGCGGAGGATTGTGGGCTTACTAAAAAATATTTCAAAAATCTGTCACTTGATCATGGTAGGGACCCTTAAGGGCTATAACGTAAAAATATTTTCACTTAAATTTTGACGTTAATACAGGGTGATTCATTTCAAACTTAGATTTTTTTAAATGGAACCCCCTATATATTATTGCATATTTGGATTCCTTGGTCAATTTTAGTGTGACTTTATGTATCATACAAGGAACTTTAAATGAACCGTTTAGGCGCAAATCACCATTTTTGGTATAAGTAGGTATCAGAAAAAAATTGAATATCGCAGCGATTATAACGCTTAGAAGGCCGTGACTTTGCGGTACAACTAAGCATGAAATGCGTTACCTTAGGTCAAACGGCTAAAATTGAATTCTTTTTGTACTTGGAGAAATCAGTAGATTAATTAAGGAAACTTCAATCACAGATAACTTGATTTTTTCAAATGGGAATGCCTATTTTGGTTTAAAGAATCAAATGTAAAATTTGATTACCTTTCTAACGATATAGCATTCTCGATATCAATCTTTTTTAGTTTTCATTTTATTTCAAATTTTCAGTCAAATCGGTGTTTTTCAATTTTACTGCATGCAAGAAACCTAGCAGGCCATGAAAAATAAACAAAAGCTCGTTAATATGGAAGAAACCAACTAACTTAGTAGAAAGATGCAAACCAACTAGAGCAACGGGGCAAGATTATGAAAATTTCTTACAACATATTAGCTCTAACCAGAAACAATAGCAGTAACAAGAACGCTCATTTTTCACAGCCTACTAGCTATTAATCAATTTCCAACGTCAGTAAAAAAATATTTAATCAAAGGAAAACTACTAGTGATTGTTGCTGGCAGCATAATATCTATGTCTTCTGAATAAATTTCGACATTTAATGCTATAAAAAAGTAGCCATTTCCGTAAGTCAAAAGTAATGATACCTCTGACTGGAACCCTTCAAATTCTTCAATAGGTACTTCTACTTATTAGCAAAATCGCGAAAAATGAAACTTGAATTGCAGTCTGTTTGAATTGTAAAACATAATTTAGTTTGCAGAAAACTACATGAAATAAACACAATTACAACATAGCGTAATTAAAAAATTCTAGCAATTATTTCAATAGATGTTCAGAATGCTCCAGTTGGAGATTTCACTTTTGACTTAACTAAACGGAAGTGACTAATCTTTTTATCCCATTAGATATGAAATTCTGAACATGTTAGACTGTAAGCAAAAATTGCTGGTAATTTTCCTTTTGTTTCAAAATTTTTAATCGTTTTGGAAAGTGGTCAAGCTCTAGTAGACCTCGATAGCTAGTAGGCTGTGAAAAACAAATACTTCTGTCATAGCCCAGCTACTCATTTACATTAGATATCTTGGGGCTGTTGTATCCGGTTAGAGCTAATATGTTGCAAGGAATTTTCATAATCTTGCCTCGTTGCTCCAGTTAGTTTGCATCTTTTTACTAAGTTAGTTGGTTTCTTCCATATTAACGAGCTTCTGTTTATTTTTCATGGCCTGCTAGGTTGCTTGCACGCAGGAAAATTGAAAAACACCGATTTGATCGAAAATTTGAAATAAAATGAAAACCAAAAAAGATTGATATCGAGAGTGCTATATCGTTAGAAAGGTAATCAAATTTTACATTCGATTTTTTAAACCAAAATAGGCATTGCCATTTGAAAAAATCAAGTTATCTGTGACTGAAGTTTCCTTAATTAATCTACTGATTTCTCCAAGTACAAAAAGAATTCAATTCAAGCCATCTGAGCTAAGGTGACGCATTTCATGCTTAGTTGTACCGCAAAGTCACGGCCTTCTAGGTTTCATAATCGCTGCGATATTCAATTTTTTTCTGATACCTACTTATACCAAAAATGGTGATTTGCGCCTAAACGGTTCGTTTAAAGTTCCATGTGTGATACATAAAGTCACACTAAAATTGACCAGGGAATCCAAATATGCAATAATATATAGGGGGTTCCATTTAAAAAAATGTAAGTTTGATATGAATCACCCTGTAGAAACGTCAAAATTTGAGTAAAAATATTTTTACGTCATAGCCCTCAAGGGTCCCTACCATGATCAAGTGGCATGTTTTTGAAATATTTTTCATTAAGCCCACAATCCTCCGTCCACGCACTATTGGCCCACCCTGTATACCTAGTTGATAATTAATACTTATCAATAGAAGATAAATACAATAGTATACTCGCATCAAAATGATCCTCACAAACATATTTTATACTTTTTGGTATTATTAAATCCTGTTTCATCACTTTGCACCCCTTCTTTTGCATGCAAAGGTACGTGAGAAAAAACTTTATTAGGTGTTTTAATCGTTGTGCTTACACACTTTGGAACAATGCAATATTCCATTCACATGTGCTGTTTTTGCAGATAACGATTGATTTATTCTTCAGTGATCTGAGTCAGCTTTAGAATGCAGTATTGTCAAATTAGCTTGGAGAGATCCGATATCCAGTCAGAATTGGCTCTAGAAAGAAAGCCTCGCAAAACTTGCGCTTCCGGGACTTAAAAAAAAGATTGCACCTTTATTTCTTAAAATCGGTATTTGATGATATGAAAACGAATCTCTGGAATCCTTCAAGCTAGAGAACTTATATTAGGACCCCTGGCCAAGTGGGGGGGGGGGTTCTGTCTCTAATTGAACAGAAGCGGGCCAAGGTTACTTGTAAGCGTGCTATCTGGCCATAACACCTTCAGACGTCACTTGTATGTAATAGGGGTGGCAAGTGACCCGACTTCTGCACGCTGTGGCAAGGAGGAAGAATCTTCCATCACAGGAAGACTTCACTTGTTAATGGCATCCTTTTTTGATGTCACTCATCATAGCCATATTATTTGATATGCACTAAACTAGAAAACAAATGAGACGATTGGTTGCTCATCGGCACCACCACGCTGTGCCTGTGTACGTTGTCTGATATGTGCGTCGTGTGGCTCAGCGGCAGCGGCCGCCCGCACTAGCTACGGAGACATGACGTCACACCACTCGGTCAGTCGTGCCAAAAATATTTCTGCGGAGCGCGACTTTGAAACATTATAACTTTTTTGTCTTCAGAGATATATTCATATTTCTTTCGCGCTTTTCTTTTATTTTTCTTATATTTTCTTTTGAATCGATAAACAAAATTTAGTTCTCCATTGATACTGGAATTTGTAATCTAATTTCAGGCATTCAAAAAGATATTTATTTCGATCGTAAACCTCGTCTCGCGCTGCACTTCATTCATCGTCTATGTTGCAACAAATATACTATTACTACTATTATACTAGTAACTATTTTCACGATTGGCTGGGAATCTAGAATCTACATCTTCTGTCGGAGTAGGACGTCATTGGCGGAAGGAACATCGTGACCACCGTAGTGACGTCACACCAACTCGGGAGCTGTCGGTGTGTTTTCGGTAATGGATTCAAAAAACCATTTTTATTTTGATATAATTTTTGAATTATTGAAAAAAAAGAAAACAAATATAGTTTTGTTATAAAACATATGTATGATCTTAACCATTTAACCCCAATTGTGCCACTCTCTAGTCTGTTATATTCACGCGGTTGCCATCCACACAAGGATCCTTGTTTCAATAGTGTCCATTACCTAAAATGGTGTGCCGGATGATGTATCTTCTAACGTTGTGAGCGTACATCTGATCATAGCTTCCTTTTACTAATGTTGCCTCTGAAGGTGCACCCACACCTACCGCACCGCTCCGCGCCAAGCGGCGCAAAACGTTCTTGCACGTTGCAGTTGCATTTAGATGCAGTCGTGAAAGCGCGCACGGATGCACACGAACGATAGGCGCAGCGCCTGTTCGCTGTTCTCCCAACTGTAAAGGGAATTCGAAATTCGTGCGTGTTTTGGCGCGACTGGTTTGGACGTAGTACAAGCAATCGCTTAGACATCGATTACTGCCATTTCTTGATGGCTTTTGGTATTTTAAAAGTAATAAAATGACAGGAACATTAGCAACGAAAAAATTATTCGTTCAATAAATCTATACACATCTAAGCGGGTCATATGGGATCCGACTAATAATCTTTTGAAAAATAAAATAAAAAGCGGCGAATTTTCTTCTTTTTCTGTTTATCTACTGCATCACATATTAGGTGCTTTCCTTTTACATCTGCTCTAACTGAGATCATTTAAAAATGAGACGGCTCAGCTCAGTTGGAAACCTCATTATGAGTTAAAGGAACGTGTTTGTGCAGTTAAATGTCATTCCTCGAAATTTTGTAATATGCTATGGTTCTATGATCTGTCGATCCTTTCCATAACCTAGTTTTTTACGTTTTTGGAAGAGATCGTCGCTCACCATACACTATGGACTATCCATACACCACAAAACCCGCTCAAATTCAAACTTACTAAAAATCGTAACCTCATTTATTTGACATCTAAATGATCTGAGACAACTGATCTACCTTTCGAGATTAGGTGGGGGTAAAATATCTCACTTTAGACTCAGATTCGGAAAACAAAAGGAACGTACATCGAAATGAGTCATGACGTCACAAGTGAGAATTATCAGATAAATCATGTGAAAGGAAACCAGAAGCAGAAAGACTGTTCCGGGCTTTTGCTAATTTTTCATCCGATAGTCTAGTAATTATCAAACATCAACAGGAAAAAAAAGAGTTATTCGATGCTGTAAACGGCTTTTATCCATTCTGAAAGTTTTGTCCACTGAAACGCGATGGATCATGGCAAGATACAGCAGTTTATGCTTTTTTCACCATGTGTGCAGTTACTGAAGTTCAACTTTAACTGCTATTTCAGGACATGCGGTATACTATTAAAGTGCATTTAACTGTAGTAAAAATACAGTCGATTAATAAGCACACCTTCCCCAATTCCATTGAATGTAGCGATTACCGAAATTATACAATTACAGGAACTACAAGTTTTGAAATATTTTGGAAAACCCAATAATACTTAAAGTATAACTTTTACTTCCCTGCTCTGTCCTTAAGAATGCACGAACATATAAATCGAAGTACTTTTTTTGATATTAAACACAAAAAAAATATTCATTTTTACTATGCCCAAAAGTGGCCCAAAAAAATAGTTAAATAAATATTCCAGTTGAGCTATGGAAGATAGGAAGAATTAACAAAAATTTAATAGGAGATGATCGGGCTTCGGAGCTAAAGGTTATGAAATATTTTAGTATGTATCTACTAGTCAATATTCGCGCTCAAAGCCTAGCTTTTTGAGAACCAGGACTTGTACTTATTTGTATAGTTAACAAATAATATTGTTTGATGAGGCTGGGGATGTATATTGTGTTTGAGCAGCAATTCATGAAACGACATTCCATTTGTTAATGCAATTTTTTCAACTTATTTTGCGGTTGTCTCTTTTATTCATCGCGCTGTGCTGGCTCATCATTTAAACTTGATTTGTGAGTTAAACTCTGAAATTTCGGTGACCTTTATAATCTTTACCAAAGGACAAAAATTAATTTGAAATATGTGATATTTATTGATAGCTAAGCCAGGAAAAAGTTTTTGTTTTCTAACTTAAGTCGGTGATTTTGAAATCTTGAAGAACCCAGGGTGCATATTTACATTGCTAGTTAATCCAAAATAATGGCAAGTGATATAATATATCAGGGATGCTTGTCTTATGGCCGATTAATGTGGCACAAGCACTGCAACCCCAAAACAAGACAAACCCGTATCTCATTCGAGATCTAACAACAAACCATAACCTCAACAAATTCATTTGAGAGTCATAACATAGTGTAAAATGGTATCAAGACAAACAGCGTTGTCCTCGTAGGACACCGATATCACAGCATAGTAAACAACCAGCAGAATATCTCTGAGGATTTCATATATAAAAATGGTTCCCACAGAATTTGACCTGGGGATGATTGTACGGGTGTGAAGTCTGGGTAGAGATGCGAAAATAAAAATATCGATACCGGTACCAATTCGATATTTTTTAGCAAAGTATACAGCTGTATGTATAACGCCAATAATGCAGACGCGTTTGGTTCGTAATTATTTTCGATACCGATACCGCTACAAAAGTAACGATACCAGCTTGGAATCGCTCAAAAAGTATCTAAGATAAAAATACACGATTTTAGTGCAGAAGTATCAATACATTTGAAGTATCGAAGTATCGTTAGCATCCCTACAAATAATCATCCAAAAGGGGGGATGCGCGTGTAATTGCCGCCAACCTGAGATATTGTGCTGACGTTTACCGATATTTCGGCTTTCATTTTGGATTGATCAACAATGCAAATACAACACTGATATTTAAGATAATATTAGAGAATCACCGATTTATTTAGAAAGTTAGTAAGCAAAAAAGGTTATTTGGGAAATTAGTAAGCAAAAACAAAATAAAGGTTGCTACAGCGGTTGCCAAAACGTCAGTAAAGAGGCTGTCATTCAACATATTATGGCCATCTGTTCTTTAAATTAACAATTTAATGTCTGATGTCCAGGTGGAATGTTTCCTGGGTGTATCTTCGGACACGTTCGTCCTGATCGAGGAGCAATCTCGGCAGATCGTATTCGTGACGCCTTGTAAGTCTATTCTGGGTTGGTCACCCCAGACGAATAGTCTCAGGGTGTACCACCACCAAGGAGAGTGCATGACCATTCACATGCGGGACTGGCACGTAGACAGGGACGAACTGATGGAGATCATGGATCGCTTGAAGGCCGTCACTGGAGGACATGTAGCGCAAGAATTTACGATTAGGTCAGTGTGGATCTTGGTTCTACTTTGGTTTTAAATGTAATCTGATTCCGCGCTTTCTATATAATTAGGTTGTCCACTTGTTGAAAATGTTATTGAAATGGGGTATTTGCCAACTTGCTCATATTTCCTGTTCGATCGCTAAAATGGATTGTTTGCTTCTAATTTGTAATAATATCACTGTTTGTTCAAGTTTTATCTGCCTGCGTGGAGTAAACATTGAGTTTCAAAATCATCCCTTTGAAGAGAAGTAATTTGAATCTGTAGATTCTGTAGATCTAATGTAGATAGAATGTCACTATGCCAATTTGCATTAAGCGTAGATTCAAGGGTGCCACGATGTTGAACTTCATTTATTTATTTAGTTTTGACCTTATTTATTGAACAGAAATTAATTATTGTAGACTAAACATATTTTACTGCATTGCTATTCCATTTTTACAAAATATGTAATTAGAAGTTTACTCATGATTTCGGAAATTTCTTCCTAGTTACTTTTCACGATTTTACTTTATATCATCCGGTCTGTCACTAATGTCACGCATGCATAACTTCCCCCTTGTGTCACGCGTGACACGGTATCTAATTTACTGAAAATAGATCAGAAGCGGAGGATATGTTTGTAGACTGAGAAAGATAGGTCAGGCGGCAAAGTAGTTACAGCGGTAGTCACATTCTAAGGATGACTCCACGAAAGACTGACGACGTTACGCGATTTATTATTTATTATTACATCACAGCTTTGTATGATGTATAATTTATGAATGCATTTGATTTTAGTCGTAATATAATGGGTCAGCTGGGCTTCCACGTCCAACCAGATGGTATTGTAACTCTAGTCGAAAGCGCTGGTCAAGCCTGGCAAGCGGGTCTTAGGCAGAATTCTCGTCTTGTAGAAATCTGCAAGGTAGCCGTTGCAACTCTCACCTACGATCAGATGGTGGATCTTCTCAAAGTAAGTTTCTCTTTTATTTTTTATTCCCTGATCTACTATTTATATATGATTATCGTTTTTTCAAAGTTTTATATAAGGATAAGGGGAAAGAGGTATGTAGTTCATTGTCAGTAGATGGAATGGCCTATCTCACACTCGTTTGTAGCTACAAGCATATGGTCCAGGAGGCAAGGGTGTGTTTTACATTTCATTCCAGCTAATATGGTTACATTGACAAATTATTGCTGAGACAATAATGTATGTGAAAGTACTTTTAATACATGTTCAAAATTGGTTTCCAAAATGCTCCCTAAACTGCTTTCAGGAGTGTTACTACATGGTTAAACCACTCACTGTGGTCGTACTGCCTTTGTCTACTCTCGGTATCTCGGTATCACAATCATATGGCGTGAAATGAGAAAACACACTTACCTCTCAAACTAGTAGGAACTGTCTGTTTGAAATTCTATCAAATTTAGCTGATTGCACAAAGCATCGCTAGTAATGAGACAATGTAGATTAAAAATATGTTTCTGTCCAACCATGTTAAAGATATCATGCAATCAATCTCTTTTACCACAGTCTCCGATTTTGATCCATATAGCTTTGAATTTAATATAAAATAATGTTTGTTCTTGAATATCTACTGAAGTACGCTTCAGTAAATATAATGGAAGTGAGAAAGGTCCTATTATGAATGTTTCCTTGCATGGGCTCATATCACTCATAGCTCCTGGTAAAATTCACATTAACTAAATATATTATTACATCATAAGCACTATTAAAAAGCTGGTTTTTCATGCGTCCTTTCTTTACGTCATTGCGTTATCTGTTAAACTCATCTTAACTCCTCATAATTAAATGATTTTATTTTCTTTATTTGCAACTAAATTCAGTCGTAACTTTCTTCTTATTCAGCTACCTTGCTAAACGGTACAAATAACAAGGGGGGTGAATGGATGAAGCTAAATTAATAATTATAAAGTAATCCAAAATAGAAATTATCGTGGACATTATTAATCTGCTGTGGAATATTCAGATCTTCTTAATTTAATAGCGGTGTAATAATTTAAACACAAAGAAAATGTATTATACTAATCACTAATTACAGCACGTTCACTGAGTGATTGTCACACTTTTAATGTTAGATAGTATATACTCAGTCTTATTTTCTTGAGTATTTATCTTTATGGCCTGTGAAATATTTATTCCTATCTACTATCTACAGTTTGACATCTTTCTTCATTTATAATTTCTCATACTCTCGTTATATTAATATATGTTTAAAGGTGAAATCTCCAATCAATTAGGAATGGCCGTAAACAATAAATATATGAAGCGACATTATTGATGTTTTCTCAAGATTGATTTATTTGTACTTCTTAAAATCCTCGTATTTTGTTAGTTTTTGTAGGACTTCCTGGTTTAACTATACGTCCACACCAGGGTTGGTGCGGATGCGGATTTCAATTTTTTAATGAGATTCAAGTTTTAAGTGCATAACTCGAATTCGTTGAGTGCATACATAATTTTTAATAATTTAAGTTACAAATTGGGGCGTTATATTTGATAAGTAATATTGCTTCCTTCTCAGACTCTACCCTATTTCTTAGTAGATGATAAATAAAACCAGCACTTCTAAACAAATGTTCTCTGGTACACTCTTACATATTGGAATCTATCTCGATCACTTTCGTCTAATGCAAAAATATTGCAGATATTGGTTTGTGTCGGTGGTGACATTTTTTATTCAGTTTTCCACACTTTACAGCAAAAATATACTGAACAGCCGATATACACCTTACACCGTGGACACACTTGTTTCAGAAATTATTTTGAAAGAGAACAAACAAACTTGTCAGCAAAAAAGTGCGACCCGCGCCGTTTTCTTGTCGTGTCTCAGCCCTACTCAACACATCTGATACAACTGAGAGATTAATATTTGTAAATCAAGAGCTAATTAGCTCTATAGTTTAATTCGTATTATTATTTGGAATAAACATCTTATATTTCGTCGCTGTTTTTTGGCCCGATAAGTAAAACCACAATACTTTGTAAGAAAAAACTGTGTAATTAGCGTTTCGGCTACTTATGTAGCTTTTCTTGAAATATAAAATTGGCCGACAACAAATAATTTGGAACATATGACATTTATCGACTGATTAGCTATTCCGGTATGATAGCTTTTGAAAAAAGTGAGGTAATATTTAAGCCTACAAAATCAGTGCTTAAGGCCTACAAACCAGAACAGAAAAAACCATAAGAAAAGCTGAAAAAACATACGTTTGGAGACTATTGATTATTTTTTTGTTTTACTTCCCACACCGACAGGTGTGTGATCGCGAAAATTTTCGATTTTAAGATAATACGTTTTTTGGGCGTTTTTTTGGTGGGGGTGGTTGGGGGGTGGGGGTTGCAAAACTGAAAAATGTGTTATATTCATAATAGGCTGTCTATTTACCTGTGAAAGAAAGACCTAGCGGCATAATACATTTTTATTGGTGCATCGGAACAATGCCTTGCCTATTACAGAAACCAAGGGACCTAGAATTTTCTGATGTATAGATCGTCCTGTATTATGTAACCTGGAATTGATTTTAATGAAATTTCGACACAGTATTATCACCGTGGTGAGAATGAAAAATGCTTATGATTTTTAGAAATCGTGTTAGTGGCAGCGCAGCAATAATAAAAAAATGTAAAAATAACTCGACCTTCGTTTTTAAGCGATTTGGGGGTTTATGATCGTTACGTTTCATCCAGTTGAATCTTGCAACATAAAAACTGTGCCGTCCTAGTTCCAACAGAGATACAAGAAACTATTAACGAGAGTTTCTGTGTTGGATGTTTTTTTAAGACGGGTGGGTAATGATTTGGTTGCAAGGGTATCTCGGACTCTCATGCAATGGGAAAATAATATCACCGTTATGTGTGGAAAGTACTGAATCAATCAACTTGACTCCATTTTTTTATTTGAAACATCTCTAACCGTAGTAAATCGGTCTACTGGTCGATTATACAAAAATTCATAATTTATCTTTATTGGTATAGTCAGTTTTTTTGCCTCTCTCTTATAACCTCCTTGTATGTTATGTTATGATCTCATTTTACTTTGTGCCCTGACTTCCAAACATATTTTTTGAATGCTGATCTATTGTGTAAAATCAACCAAAAATATTTAGACCAAGTACATCAATATTGAATTGGAGATGCCACCTTTACTTATTCTTCCTCTATCTTTTCCAAAGCTAATCGACTTATTTAGTTAACTAAAATATGTTATATCTACTACAAGACGTCGATCACTGTGACTCTCACCGTCATCCCACCTCTACCCGACGGCTCTCCGAGAAAGGGCTGCACGCTGCAGAACTGCAAGTACAACGAGCCTCACTACGAAGGAGATTATGAAAACACGAATAGTGATGAAGGTACATTATTTATTTCGCTGACTGTTAAGTTTCTTGTTTTATGAATTTGTCTTTATTGGGCTTTTAGGCCGGCGCCGTTGAGCGTTGAAGCTTGACTGTTTCGCCCCCACGAGTGGATGACATCTTCAGAAGCTATTTCACTTCGGCCATCTGCTCGTGGCGAAACGTCAAGCCTCAACGCTTAACGACGTCGGTCTATAAACCCAAGATCCATAAATTCATTGGACGACGACCGCAAAAGTCTTGCACAGTACATTTCTTACGTTATAAATAGATAACATGTTCGCTCCTTTTATTGTTCTGTGAGTCTTTAGTGACCCAATGTAATCCATTTCATTTCTTCTATGTCGAGTGTATGTAACTGATAAAAATACGAAATTTAAATTTATGAAGCTATATTGACGGATATACATATAACTTGAGCAGGTAAATTTGAAAATCCAAATGCAAGAACACATATCAATGTTACAGGAGGCCAAAATAAACATTTATATTTCTGTTTTAATTCAAGACTGTATTGATTTACATGTTATATTGGTGTCTAATTGCAAAAACATGTTGTGGGATATCATAGCAGCTTTCGATAATGCGTTGACGAAGGTCATCCAAACTGCCCGTCAGGAGTTTTAAAATTGCCTATATCAATGTTCGGCCAATAACGAGCAACATTTGAACACTTATTGCAATAAAAAGTGATATTTTCGTATATTTTTTGTAATCTATTAGAACAAGTTGAGATACGTAAAGATTCTAATTTTCTCGAATCGACCGATTTTAAAAAAAATCAAACGTCAAAATAAAGGACTTCAACTTACCTTTGAAACAAGATATTACTCGATATCCCCTATCATTTAAAATTTTTAAGGGGCTGACCCTGGGGGGCATAGGGTACAAGGGGGTGAAGTAGTTTTTGGTTAAAAGGTTGACAAATCTTTTGACGTGTCTCTGCGTTGTTTTCTTTTAATCAGCGGTTTTCGAGAAATCCGGGGGTGGGAAGTTTTCAAATGAACACTATCAAATTGATCCTGAAATGAGCGTAAATATTGTCGAATTGTTTTGCCTAACGGAGGGTGGGGGCTGCCTGACTTATAAAAAGATTATACATATTTGGTGCAAAAACGGGATAAGTGTTTTTTATAATAAATGAAATAAATATTCAGTAATCTATATTTGGTTCTGGCAGCAGTCAATTTTGATTTGCTGTTGCATTCAATCCATGAATGATTCGTTTAAGTATCATGCATTTTTTTATTATTGCTTATGAAAGAACAAATCATCGTCGGAAAGCCAAAAAAGCAAGGAAAATATTTAAATCTTTCTAGCCAAATGGCGTCACCACTTTTGTAATACAGTTGAATATGCATATCTTCATACCTTACTAAGTCGCAACAAAAATTTTTAATCATAAATAATTCTCAAAAGTACAAATTGCAAGTGTTTTTGCAGCTAAACCACTAAAACACGCATAAAATCCAAAATAGAATTGAATTCAATACCTGTGCCGAAAAATATAATCAGAGGGCAACAAAAACTTGAAAGCCAGAATCTACGAGTAGATAAAAATATTTGCTAGCGAAGTAATAATCTTAAATGCTAACCGGTCATTATCCAATTTCATTGCAGCCAAAGGTCGAAGACCACCTCAAGGTCAACCAGCTGTCTCAGGGAATCATCGCAAATTCTACGAACGAAGTTTTTCACCTCCAAGAAGTAGTAATAGTTCAGGATATGGAACCGGAAGTAGTAGTAAATCTTTTCGCGGACAAGAGGCTCAGCTTCATACAAATGTCGAGGTAAATCATTGTGACACTTCTTCTAAATATTATAGATCCTTGTTCTGGTGCTATATGTAGCTTTAATACAAGATCGATAGTAAATTCATTATATCAAAAATGCTACTTTTGTTCCATAATATTGGGGATGTTATTGTTGTATTAGCACATGTGGACACAATTTTTTCAAATATAATTTTTTGATACAGGGTACTCTGACAAGTTCTTCCAGTGGTCATTCAGGTGACGACAAATGGTACGACCGTCTGCAAGAGCTGGATCCACCTCCAGTACCGGTAAAAGGCCAACATGCCTCTCGCAATGTACATGCCAACAATACTTTTCCATCCACGCCAAAACGAAACAATTCTTATCATGTCTCGCAGATACAGTCAAATCACGGGTAAGATATTACCATTACGTATATTGTGATAATTATTGCTTTTAAAAACGATGTTCAACTGTTTATAATTTCTGTAAAGAGTGCTGCTCCTATGTGTAATAAAACCTTGATAAGTACAGGACGGCATTGTGTTTGCCACTGGTTACTAAGATCAGGGTACGATGGTCAAGTATTAGATTTTTGTTCGTAAGTTCATCGCAATCTAAATCTATGAAAGGTTCGGCCCGTCTAACTGAACATTATACATGGTTTCTTAATTTGATAAAATTTCTACAAAGTTTTGTATTCTATATTCGAGATATTATTACAAACTTTGAATGTTTTTATTTCAGTATTTTTATCGTAATAGTCTTTCTCTGTTAACATAAATTACTTGAACATCCCAAGAATACCTTCAAAACAAATGGTTCTATGAATTTGTTAGAACTAATAGAAAATTTATTTCAGTCACTATGGTGTTGGCCATGGAAAAATCCACGTAAGCAACTCACTACCTCTCCAACATGTCAATGTATCTCAGCCCCTAGTAGCTGCTATACATAACAACATGAACGATCTGGATTTAGGCTATAAGTTAGAGAAGAATAATATTTTAAAGCAACACAATGAACGGTAAGTCTAGAAAATCATAAGATACTATAATATAATAGTTAAAATTTTCATCAGCTGAACAACCATGGTGCACTAAACCGATAATAAATAAAAGGTGACTATGTACCATCTATAACATTGCATTAACTCTGGTTTACCATTTATTTGTTCCATATATTTAAACAAGTTCATCTTTGAAGTCGTATACAATTCTAATATATACAAACATGAGCAAATAATAACCAGAATACCTATGTTAGGCCTTCGTAGGTTTCAATCTAAATGTAAGACAACGGTTACACTTATCAGAAAGTTAGTTCGTGAAGCTGTATAGAGTTTAGGTATACGAGTGCCTTAGACGATGTGCCAGTTTCAACGAATAATGAATATAATGATACTTGTTCAACATACTGTATGTATTGTATTGTATAGTGTATACGAAGTTACTTGGAACAGCAAAAAAACGCTCAGGCGGCATCTCTATTGTGAAACGCGACGGATACGTAAACGGCGCGCAGCCTTTACTTATCTGAGGGTAGTAATACATTATGCAATAAATATGAATATTTTCAAAAAAATTATCAGAATAGTTCGTTTTAGCTGAAAAGATGCAATCGGTCATGTTTTTTCAAGATACAAAATTTTCTCGTAAGTTGCTAAAATATTAGTAGACCAGGGTCGATAATTTTTGAAACCAAAAAAAATTACAGTGGGATGAAACCCATTAGAAAAAGAGGGGAATATGATAAGAATGAAAGGAAAAATAAATTACGGTCGATTCGAGATCGGGAAGTGGGAGGGGGTGAGTTTTTAAGGTTAGAAAATGGTTTATCTTGATTTTTGGCAAAACTACACGTCCTATGGAAAAAAGTTAAATAGCAAAGTTGTAGGTAATAAAAAGGTCTACAACTTTTGTATTTTCAATTTTTTCACATAACCTCAAAATTTTGGTAAAAAATTCAAAAAACCAAGTTTTTGGTTTTTTATTTTTATCTTTTTCAAACAAAAAAAGTTTTCTACGAAATTTGGTGAAAGCTTACCTTGCTGTGTCCCAGATACACTGTAATTTATTTGTTTTAAAATATTCATTTTTTCGCCTTATTTTAACTTCATATAAAAAATGCACCCCAATTTTCAATCGAAAATTCTCGCGTCAAAACATCAGCTTTTTTCAAAAAGTTTGGGAGCTTTTTATTCGTTGGAATCTCTATTTTCCGATGGTGTAAAAAAAATATACATTACTATGGAAAATCTTCTCAGAAAATGCAAAAAACTGAAAAAACTCAAATTCGTAATTTTTTTTACTCACTATGTACAATGTCATCAAAAAAATGTGATTGCTGCAATTTTTTTAGTTGAAAGGTTTATTAATTAAATTCGAATTACATTCATGTCATAGAAAATTTCAAAAAATATAAATATACATGTAAATCGCACTATTGAATTTAGATACTTAATTCTGATTACGTTATTCATTATATTTTTTTTCGAAAACGTTAATCTTGTCATTTATAAATATCTTATCTGAAATTCCCACTAGTTATTCATTAGTTTTTGTCTCTTTGAAGGCATTTCTTCATCCTTAGATTTGATAAACCTTTCTAGCTCTAGTTGATCGTCGAAATCTTCAAGACAATCATCTTCGTCTCCAATATTATTTCCAGTCTGGCTCTCAACTGTATCGTGTATCATAGCGCATTTGAGTTAACGCATTGCGTTGATACAAGGAAGTGCGCCAGCGTTATAGTATCAGCGTATTTAATTTGTCTGCGTTACCAATGACCACTGACTAACGGTTTTACAGCTGCTACGAAATAGCTGGTATGTAGTAAGGCCCAGACCCTGCTAACATTTACCGCATGTCACTCAGGTATATAAATTATCTTACAACAGTAATAAATAGGCATCTACAAATATTATTTAAAGAAGATTCTACAACTTTTTCAAAATATTGTAGATGTCTTATTAAATATTAACTTATTTGTTTGTTAATTATAGTAGGATATTCCAATTTGCAATTTTTTCGTTTATCAATGTAACATGAAATCTCACGTGTTTTAAGTAAATAAGTGTAAATTTTAATAAATAGACACGAATACCAAAAAGAGCTGGAAACGCAACTACAGAAGAATGTCACCCAAGAGGCGTCGGATGTAGAGGAGCACTGGAAACAGATCAGAACGTCAGTAATCAACGCTGCACAAAGAGCCTTAGGCGAGAACACAAAGAATAGAAGAAGAAAAGACTGGTATGACGAAGAATGCCAGAGGGTCTTAGATACCAAAAACAAGGCCAGAATTCAAATGCTGCAGTGTCCAAGTGACAGAAACATCCAAAGATTCAACGACCTCAGAGCGGAGGCAAGAAGAAAGTTAAGAAGGAAAAAAAGAGAAGCTTACAACAAAACAATAGAGAATGTAGAAAAGGAAGCTGGGTCAACAAACAGCCGGAACTTTTTCAATCAAGTAAAAAGTATAAGGAAAGGTTACACACCAAAGACCAACATTTTAAGAAATGAAAACAACGAGCTCATAACGGATATAAAAGAAGTAATGCAAGCATGGAAACAATTCTTTGAAAACCTGTTAAACATAGATACAGTAACTGGAAACACGAAGAAGGTATACCAAAGAGCGGAGGAGCATGTACCAGAACCCACGCTAGAGGAGATTAAAAGAGCAATAAACCAATTAAAGAATAACAAGGCCCCGGGTGAGGACTCCATTACGGCGGAATGCATAAAATATGGAGGGGAACATCTAGATACCGCCATACTAGAGCTGTTGAAAAACATATGGAAAACAGAAGCCCTACCAAAGGAGTGGAATGAGGGTACCATCATCCCCATTCATAAGAAAGGAGACCGGATGGCCTGTAAAAACTATAGAGGAATAACCCTGCTAAATATAACATATAAGGTTCTGTCAAATGTACTAAGAGGACGCATATCCCCATATGCAGAAGACAACTTAGGGGACTACCAATGCGGGTTTCGACCCAAGAGATCAACAACAGATCAAATATTCACCATAAGACAGCTCCTAGAGAAAAGCTGGGAGTTTAACAGAGAGGTCCACCAACTGTTTGTAGATTTCCGGCAAGCATATGATAGCATCACCAGGGAAAGTGTCTGGCAAGCGTTGGAAGGCATAGGGGTACCAAGAAAGATCATAAAGTTAACCAAGATATGCATAGAAAACTCTAAAGCCTAAGTCAGGGTAGGAAAGAACAACACCGAAACATTCTCCATTAACAATGGCCTAAAACAGGGCGATGGCCTGTCACCATTGCTTTTCAACATAGTGCTGGACATGGCTATCAAAGAAGCGAATATTGGCTCGGAAATATTTACAAATAAGGGCCCAGAAATGATCTTGGCATATGCCGATGACATTGATATGGTAGGAAGCAGCACGATTAAAACAAAAGAAATGTTCATGAACATAGAGAAGGAGACCAAGAAGGTAGGACTCATGATCAACGAGGACAAGACCAAATATATGCGGGCCGGACGGAGAGCAGGAAGGGACAGAATAGGACAGAACATAACCATGGACACCTACAATTTTGAATGTGTAAACCAATTTCAGTACCTAGGAGCAGTTATAACCTCGGATAACGATATCACCAGCGAAATAAAAGCAAGAATACAAAAGGGCAATAAATGTTTTTTCGCCTTGCAGAACCTGTTTAAGTCCCGACTGATATCTAGGAACTCCAAAATACGGATATATTCGGCAGTAATCAAGCCAATTGTAATGTACGGCTCGGAAACATGGACAATGACAAAGCAGAACGAACTAGTGCTAAGACGCTTTGAACGAAGGATGTTGCGGAAAATCTTTGGACCAACAATAGATGAGAGAACGGGTCAATATCGAATAAGAACGAATGCGGAGCTTAACAACATGTACAGAAGACCGAGTTTAGTAAACGAAATAAAAGCACAAAGGCTCAGATGGGCTGGACACGTACAGAGATCGCCGAATGAACGTCTTATAAAGAGAATATGGGAAGAAAACCCAGTAGGAAAGAGACCTTTAGGAAGACCAAGGCTCAGATGGAGGGACAATATCGAAGAGGATGTAAAAATCTTGGGAGTACGGAACTGGAAGGAGGTTGTGCTGGACAGGGACAGATGGAGACGAGTCGTAGATGCAGCTAAGACCCACGAAGGGTTGTGACGCTACGAAAAGAAGAAGAAGAAGCTCAAAATTGTACATAGTGAGTAAAAAAAATTTTCGAATTTGAGTTTTTTCAGTTTTTTGCATTTTCTGAGAAGATTTTCTATAGTAATGTATATTTTTTTACACCATCAGAAAATAGAGATTTCAACAAACGAAAAGCTCCCAAACTTTTTGAAAAAAGCTGATATTTTGACGCGAGAATTTTCGATTGAAAATTGGGGTGCATTTTTGATCTTAAGGTCAAATAAGGCGAAAAAATAAATATTTTAAATCAAATAAATCACAGTGTATTTGGGACATAATAAGGTAAGTTTTCACCAAATTTCGTAAAAAAAATATTTTTTTTGAAAAAGGTAAAAATAAAAGACCAAAAACTTGGTTTTTTGAATTTTTCACCAAAATTTTGAGGTTATGTGAAAAAATTGAAAATACAAAAGTTGTAGACCTTTTTATTACCTACAACTTTGCCATTTAACTTTTTTCCATAGGACGCCGGACGTGCAGTTTTGCCAGAAATCAATATAAACCATTTTCTACCCTTAAAAACTCACCCCCTCCCACTTCCCGATCTCGAATCGACCGTAATTTATTTTCCCTTTCATTCTTATCATATTCTCCTCGTTTTCTAATGGGTTTCATCCTACTGTAATTTTTTTTCACTTTCTATTATTTTTGAAGGCTTCGGCACTGGTCTATAGACATTCGTGTAGGTAGTGCTTTCTTACCAAAGAAAATTCATCGATGGGAGACACCATATTACCACAATATTTGGAGACGATTGTGGCACGACCTATTTTCAAATAGTTCGGCTGTCATGTCCTCATGGTAGTCGTCAGAGGATTGTTTAATATTTTTAGCTGATAACAGCAAGCAGTCAGAATCACTACCACCATGAAGGATAATTATCTTTTTTCCTCGATTGCATGGGCTGTGGCCGTTTAAAGTATACTACTGTTTACTGTTATCCAACCAACCGCACACAGATTAATTTTTTTAAATTTCTGTCCTACTTTTTTCCTCTTGAATGAATGATTAATGACATAACCTTCATTTAAACTGTAGATACTGGAACGACTAATTTTTGTCAACACACAAATTCTATCCACGATATGATTTGTCGAATCACCGTCCGTCGCGTCGTTTTAGCTTTTCAAACAATCGTATGTATTTATTATCACTGTGTGTCTACTCGTCTTAATTTTTGTGAAAAAGGTCTCGACGAGCAGGCTCCACACACTCACACGTCTCTCACACTATCACCAGCATTTTCCCAAGATATCACGGAGGTCATCATTAAGTATTCACACAATAAACGCAAGGCACCAGAGGCACTTGACATCTTCCTGTTACTAATCCCCCGACCAATCCTGATCAATCAAAATGAGGCACAAACCTTCTGACTGGCTATTTCCATGACAGGCTGAGGTCAAGTCCGCGCTGACGGCTATAAAATATACAATGTGTCCGGTCATCGGTGTCGGAGCCTTTAGGAGGATGATACAGTATTTTTTATCGACTCACCACCCCCCATAGGTGGTTTTCTCCCACCATAATAAAACCTCTGCCATTTTGGTTTTTTGTTTAACTGATGCACAAGTGTTGTACTAATTTAGCCATAGCCACCTGTGTAGAGTTTCTTCAAACACAAAATAAGTCTAATTCGATAGCGAAACATTTAGACCATAAACTAAGGGCACATTTTTTTCTAAATTTCATTTCATATCAGGGCAAAAAAAACGTCGAAAGAAATTACTTTATGTAATTTTTTGCATTTTTTACAATTTTAATTTTTCCAAAAAATCTAAGCTGTTAACTGACATCTTTTTTTTATTTCTAAGCGATAGTACATGGTGTTTCCTAAAAAAATAACTGTACATCTTAGCCCTAAGTAAAATAGTTTAGAAGCTAGGATGGTTTGCATAATTATGACCCTTTATTGTCTAATCCGGCTATTGAGAAGGCAATAAAACAAAATACTTAATGGGCATGACATTTATTTTTGAAAAAAGAAACAAACGTTATCACCATTGTTCGAAATGTCCTCCTTGGTGTTGCAGACATGCTCTTGCTCTTACTGACACATGTTGCGTAGAGCGACTGATCAACGATTTGTCACTCCGTTATTCATTTCCGACTTGAATTATTTAGCAAATAAGCTCCTCGCGTGTATTTAGGTCGTCAACATAAATTTTCCGTTTCATTGTAGTTCACAAAAAAAATCAAGTGGAGTCAAGTCCAGTGAACGCGGTGGCCAAGCGATTGTTCCACCGCGTCGAATCCACGGCGAATATCGTTTATTTAAATGGCGTTCACCGGACTTGACCCCACCTGATTTTTTCTTGTAGGATACAATGAAACAGAAAGTTTATGCCGACGTGCCAAATAAACGCGAGGAGCTTATTAGCAAAATTATTCAAGTCGGAAATTAATTACGGAATGACAAAGCGATGATCTTTCGCTCTACGCAAGATGTGTCAGTACAACAGCATGTCTGCAAAACCAAGGAAGGACATTTCGAACAATTGTTGTAACATTTATTTTTTTTATCAAAATAAATGTCACGACCACTACGTATTTTGTTTAATTGCCTTCTCTACTGCCGGATTGGACAATAAAGGATCACATTCAAACCATCATTGCTTCCAAACTACTTTACTTAGGACTAAGATGTTATTAGATATTTTTTAGGAAACACCATGTACTATCGCTTAGAAATAAGTAGGTTAACAGCTCTACTTAGGTAGCTATGGCTAAATTAGTATAACACACATAATTAAACAAAATGGCTGCTTTTTATTGTGGAGGGAGAAAAACTACTTTTGAGGGGTGATTTGTCGATAAAAATTAACGTATTTTATCCCCCTAAGGACTCCGACACCGATGACCGGACACATAGTATATCCGAGAGCATCTCGTATCTTGCTCTGTTCTAGGTGACATCGGATAAACTATACATGTATAGGGTGAGAATTAGTTTGATGGGATGAACGCATGTTCCTGTCAAACTAACTGTTTTGATGAGGAAACCTCAGAATTATCTGGATATTTCTCACAAATATCAGTCAGACTGGAAAAAGTGTTTGATTTTCAGGAGTACAGAAAAAGCGGCACTGTTTCTAAAAAAGTTCTAACGTTATAGGCTCAGATATTTCACAAACATTCACACTAATATCATTAAATTGATTTATTAAAAAGAAAGCAGTAATATCCATTTTGGAATGTAGACTTCGTCAAGACGCCGAGTACACGTCCCCGACACGCGGTTACAACACCATCGCCGCCGATTTGTCGCGTTTCAACCTTGGTGACGGGCACTCGAGCGACAGCTCCTTGGGAGATCGGCTGAATCTAGTAGGCAGCGAGGACGAGCTCATCACCGGAAGCGGGGCGGTGAATGGAAGCGGATCCCCTAGGGTGGCGCGCCGTCCTGCTAAACAGTTGAACGCTACGCCACAGACGCCCGCCTACTACGGCAGAAACCAGAGCAGTCCGAGATCGATGAACGGAGGTGCAGCTGCGGCAGAGGCTAAGCTGAGACCGGGAGTCACTTCCAGATCCTCAAATCGTAACAGCGCTAATTTATCCACAAATTTCCAGGAAGAATTGATGAGGTATGATGTAAAAAATGATTTTCACCTTACTAAATTATCATTGTTTTGTCAAATCAGTATGCGGTCGCTCAATAACTACATCATAGTCCACAAAAAAGATCTATTCTGAAAGACGCACTAAATAATTGGGAGTTTGAGCGTCTGTTGTTGATCGACCTACACTCATATGGGTACAGAAATGTTTATTATGTAACCTTTAAGTGATATATTAGATGAAGTTATATCAGAATTTTGTTACAAAAATTTTCTGCGTGTGGTGTGAATGGCGCTCCATATGCATGGCTCAACTCGTATCTTGCTGACAGAAGACAGTACGTTGTAATTCCGCACAAAGTTGGAGAAGCAGAACATCAGATCAGATCTGAAGAACTTACCGTAAACACTGATGTTCCCCACGGCTCAGTTTTGGGGCCCCTTCTCTTCATTATTTATATCAACGAGATTGAGAGTGTATATAAGAACGGGCTTTTCACACTGTGCGCGGATGATGCATCGATTTTAATATCGAATAAGTCAGAAATTTATTTACAAAATAGTTGTAATCAAATTATATGTAATATTACTGAGTGGTCTCAAAAAAATCAATTAAATCTAAATGCCGACAAAACAAACCTAATAAGATTCCATAATAAACAACGGCAACTCAGAAATCCAGATGTGACACATAATGGTATCGCCTTAACATACAAAACTGAGGTCAAATTTCTAGGTATATACATCGACAACAACCTTAGTTTCAAAGCTCACTGTGACTGCATCATTTCACAGCTAAACTCTTTTTCGTATATGTTCAGCAACATAAGTTTAGTCCTTACAGAGAGTCAGCTAGTGACAACATATTATGGTCTTGTAGAACCAAGACTGAAGTATGGTGTAAATGCTTTTGGGGCTGCTACTCATTTCCGTTGGCCTGTCTGTCGGCCGATCTGTCTGTCTGATGGCGTTTTTCTACCCTCGTAATCTCATTAACCGCTGCATGGATTGTGGTAGCGATATGCTGTGGGGTTGTAGTAGGTAATGTTATTATAATTTTGAAAATCGGTGCATGGGCGGCGGAGTAATTAGCAAAAAATATGCCTCAAACTTTGTTTTTAGGCGTTTTACATCAATTTCTACTTTTTTTGGGTGGGGGTTGGGGGTGCAATTAGGGTGGTGGGTTGTAGAACTGAAAAATATGTAGTATTCATAATAGGTTGTCCAATGACCTGTGAAAGGAAGAGCTAGCGGCATAACATACTTTTTTTGCAGGTGGGCGATGATTCGGTTGTAAGGGAATCTCAGATCTTATAGCTTCTTGCTATGGGAAAATAATCAACTCGTACCGTAATGTGTGGGAGGTACTGAGTCAATCAACTTGGCTTCATTTTTTATAATAAGGTGTTAACTTTATATTTATGTGATAATTTGAGTTGTTTTAAAGTTGAATCTCAGTTTTTTTTATTATTTTTATTCCTCCTTCAAACGCGTTATAACAATTAATATTCACCGACTGGGATGGTCTAATTAAAGTCTGGTGGTTCCCGTCCTCTACATTTTCTTCTACCTGCTCCTGTCTGCTAGGTATTTTTAGAAGTAAAACATTTGTAGAAGACGACTCTTCATATCAACCTTCATTTTATTATGGATATAGTATGAACATTTTGAATTACATTTACGAAAAAATGGATAAGCATTTTGCTACTTTATGTACAGGTTTTACATAAATACATCCAAAGTAATTGTATTCCGAGCTCAAACTCCCTGAGCATTCCACTATAGAATGGAATAGGAATAATCAACCAAAACAATGATCTATTTTACGAGTGACATATTTATTTCATTTTAATTTTTATGACTTTTGTAATATAAATCGCTTTATCCTCTTGCAGATTAATTAATCCAGATATTATAGAACCAGAGCAACAGAGAATGGTAAAAGAAATAAAAACTCATTCCAGGGAGAATTTAAACAATGGTTTAAGTTTACACAAAACGCAATCGGACATGCTGTTAGGCGTGTCAAGGTCTACCAGCAGCTCCGCCAGCCCTTTGCACAATGACTTCAAGCGATCTCAGGATGACGTGACATCACACATGTCACCAAGTAAGGTTAGTTTTTTGTATTTATAAATATCTTATACCTTGCTTTGAAAATTACACAACTGGTTTATGGTATCTAGTCATACATATACTTACTTCACTTCATACTTTCACTAATTACCGACATGCTTACACAAGACTATAAATAATTTAGTAGAACAACACTATTTCGAAGTGATAAGGCAAACATTGGTATAATGATACAAATTTAGACCGGTTGATCAAAAATGTATAAATATTACTGAACATGTGAGTTAAAAAGGATTCTATGCAGGAAGAAATCGTGTATTTTAGCATATTTCGCTTTATTTGAAACAACACACCAATTTTTTGCTTTATTTATGATAGTAAATTTTCTGAGTCGTGCTGGTTTGATATCAACAGATGTTTTTTTTTTAGATTTACAAAACGATAGGTTAACACATGGACTTGACCATGTTTAATAAAATGTTAATTTTCCATGTTTACTACAGGTTAAGTTGGGCATAACGTTCCCAGAAGACTTTCCTCTACCAGAGGACAGTGACTGGCCGAGTCTTGTTGATACGGCTACAAGTTTCATGAACCAAGTGGAGTCAACTGTAGAACATACTACTGAGAACGACCCTAGAAGGTGGAACGAAGAACAACCAATTGATGCGTCTATTACCTCTTCGTAAGTATTTGTTTGATTTTATACTTCCCAAAAGCTTAAAGGAGTAGTCATAAAAAACGAGTATTAGTTAAGTGCCCTCCCCCCTACAACTTGGAAAGGATTGATCTGGTATTAATGATTTTGTTTTTGATAGAGCAGCAGCAAGAACAAACATTTACTAATTTTAAAAATGATCCTAATGGCGTCGGAACCATAATTCAATAAAAAACGCACAAAATTTGTTTTGGGTAATTAGGAGGTAACTCATGTATACAATGTGTGCCGGAACCTTTCTTCTTCTTCTGGTGCCGTATCAGGTCCCCCTAACGTTGGCAATTACATTGGCGAATTGATCACGGTCTTCGGCTAATCTCAATAGTTTTTTCGGCATTGCGTATTCCGGTCCAATCGCGAATGTTCTTCAGCCATGACATTTGTTTCCTTCCAATACCTCTGCGACCCTCGATTTTGCCTTGAAGGATGAGTTGAAGAATTCTGTAGCGGTCCCCTCGAAGGATATGCCCCAAGTACGGAACCTTTAGGGAAATGAAATACAGTATTTTTTATCGACAAATCGCCCCCCATAAGTAGTTTTTCATTTTGTTTTTTTTTTCTATCGAAGCATGAGTGTTGTAATAATTTAGCCATAGTTACCCAAGTAGAGGTCCTAGAAGCACAAAATAAGTCTCTAACTCTTTCAATAGGGAAACATGTGGACTATAAACTAGTGGTAATTATTTTCCAAATTTTATTTCATAATACAATTTCAGTTTTTTCAAAAAATCTGAGCTGTTAACCTACAATTTTTTTATTTCTAAGCGATAGTACATGATGAGCTAAAAACAGCTGTACATCTTAGCCCTAGGTAAAGTAGTTTAGAATCTATGATGTCACGATATTTATTTAGGGAAAGAAAGAAACAAATGTTACAACTATTGTTCGAAATGTCCTCCTTGGTGCTGCAGACATGTTGTTGCTCTTACTGTCACATGTTGCGTAGAGCATTGCTTTGTCATTCCGTAATTCATTTCCGACTTGAATAATTTTGCTAATAAGCTCCTCGCGTGTATTTGGCACATCGACATAAACTTTCTGTCTGATTGTACCCCACAAGACAAAATCAAGCGGGGTAAAGTCGGGTGAACGCGGTGGCCAAGCGATTGTTTCACCGCGTTCAATCCACGGCGAATATCGTTCATTTAAATAGCATTTGCAGCAAATCCTCGGTAAATTTGTGTGGAGGAATGATTGTTGATATTTTGATTGGCCCACTTGAATTGCCAGCTACGATGAATGGCCTTAGATTTCTAGAGTTCTTGGAAACCGACTTCCTGGACGCGATTATGGAAATACCATTGACCTCTATAAGTCAAGAATGATTCTCCAATTGGAAGGAGCTCCGGCACACGTATGTAAATGTACGAAGCCATTTAAATGAAGATATTCGCCTTGGTTTGGACGCGGAGGAACTATTGATTTTCTACCGCGTTCACCAGATTTGACCCCATTTGATTTTTTTTCTTGTGGGGTACAATGAAACAAAAGTTTATGTCGACGTGCCAAATACACGCGAGGAGTTTATTAAGAGCACCAGCATGTCTGCAAATAAATGTCGTTACCACTAAGTATTTTGTTTCATTGCCTTCTCAACTGCCGGATTAGACAATATTCAAACCATCATAACTTCTAAGCTACTTTACTTAGGGCTAAGATGTATAGCTATTTTTTTAGGAATCATCATGTACTATCGCTTAGAAATTAAAAAAGTGTTTAATAAAACGGAATTTGGAATATGTTTAACATTAGTTTATGGTCTACATGTTTCGCTATTGAATGAGACCTATTTTGTGTTTATAGAGCCTCTACATAGGTAACTGTGGCTAAATTAGTACAACACTCGTGCATCAATTAAACAAAAAACAAAAGGGCTGACATTTTATTATGGTGGGAGAAAAACTACTTTTGAGGGGTGATCGTCGATAAAAATGGTGATATATACGCTGTTTTTAAAGTTACGTAAGCGTCATATATTATTATAATACCACATTGTATTTTTATTTTGTTATTAATTATTCTGTTTTGCCTTTTACAATTTGTACCATCCTTCTAAATGTATCATTTCTATCTATCTATCAAGACTCCACTGAAGATGATATTTTAATAAATATCGAAACGTATGGAAGAAAAAAAATGATTTAATTTTTCGAGAAGTGATCGAAAACTACTAATAATATAATTGGAATTCAATCTACGATCAGGAACATAAACTTTGATTTCCAAATTGATAATTTTTATGTACTTTGATTACCCTCATGGTATTCAATTCAGCGCTTTCCAAACTCACCAGGGATACTTTAGAAATAAACCGATTGAATAGCTTTAAATAGCTGTTGAGTTTATTTCCTTATATTACGTAGGATACAGTGCCGTAGATACAGTTTCATTTTCTCGGGAGATATATATGATTGGGAGTGTGCGGTGAATCCAGTAATAAGTTTCCCGGCCTTTGGGAAGGGGGAGATGTCTGTAGGCGAGCAGTATGACATGATATCGGTCAAAGGGGAGGGATATACCTATATAGTTTGGATTTGAGCGGTTAATCCCACAATAAATTTGATGGCGTTTCGAGGGGGGGGATATGTTGTAGGAAAATAGACTGTTAAATTATATAATAAGTTACCATCAAGTTACAGCACTCTGTCCTATTTTGAGTTTAAAATAAAAATAAAACAAATATTAATATCGGAAGCATTTTATTCAGTTGATGAATTTTTAAATTGTTTTTATTTAGCAAGACGGGACATATATATGCCCAGAACATACAGTAGCCTCGCCTGTTTTTTAAAAAATTGTTTTTAAAATATTTTTTGTAGTATGTTTTATATGTGTAAGCTTTGAGACTTGTGTAAATACATTTTGTATATTGCCACCAATAAATTGATTGATTGAGACTTGCGTCTAGCCGGACCGTGCAACTTTCCAACCCGCAGTCCCGAAGACCGCCGAAGGTTTCCGATTATTAGCCGATGATGCCTCAAAGCGTCAAATTTAAATCTATCGTAACCTTATTGCTTGTCTTCTACAAGAATGAATTAAGACCACCGACGATAAACTCGGTTTATCGTCGGTGATTAAGACTTTATTACATGGAAGGGGCTGAAGTCTATTATTGGATAACGGATATTCTCTATTCTAAATGACTCTTCAACGAGGGTAAAAACGATAAAAGTTGCCTTTATCGGCAGTTCAAAATAAAAAAAATTAAAGTAGGGCACTTTAATAAATAATGCAAAAGTTTTCTATATTTCTGCAATATTGGGTATAGATTATTTGTGGCTAAAAAAATATATTTCATGAACAAATTTCAAAAGAAAGGTCTGAGTTCTCTAATAGATAGTGAAATTTATTCTCATCTTATGAAAACATAGAAAAATAAAAAAAATTTTCGCCATTAACCTTAAAAGTGGAAAAAAATCTTTGGTTACTTGGGATCACTGTATAAAGAGCAAATGTGGTACATATACATATTATTATACCTATCACTGTGTTTTAGATTAGTTGTAAAGGATTATTAGTGAAGAAGTTACAAACTGTCTCTAATCATCCAAACGTAAAGAAAGGTGGACCACGAAAACAAAGAAACTTTTCCCGACTCTTCCAAAACAACACACCTTTTTGAATTCTGCCACAGATCACAATTCTGCGCACACAGAACTATCACTGTCAATGTCAATCTCGGTAGTCATGAAAAATGCGCATGCGGAACTGCAGGTTGGAAAGTTGCACGGTCCGGCTAGATGCAAGGGGAAAATAGTATCAGCCATGATATGCTTCATTTTTATTTCAAATTCAAATTTCACTGTTATTTACTGTAACAGAGAGACGTCCTAGTAGCCGCGGAGTCATAATCAAAAAGGTTAAAAGATAAATTAAAAAAATATTGAAAGGTCGCTTTTGCGCGATTTTGTAGTTCCTGATCTCTCAAGTTGAGGATGGGGAGAATTGAAGGGAGTTGAAATATTTGGGCGGTGCTACCGAACTATCCTCAAACCTAATTTTGTATGCCTCCAGATTTTGCTTGTATCCTTTGGTTTCGTTGTTCACTGCTCTCCGTATTTCAGCTTTTCTTACGCATATTTCACCAAAGCGTTTCAGCGCTTTGTAACTCGAACAGCGTGGGCGGATGATTCGTTTTTGAAACTAGCACTCCGTATAGCCTAAGACCTCATCGGAACATTAGGCTTACTTCACGAGAACTGGGGGGGGGGGGGGGTCAGCAGCCCATTACAAAGGTGGCTCTCACAGAATTGACAACTGTCATGAAGATGGCTTTCCTAAGTTCTCTGTTCTAATCCATAGTGCGTGCAACTGAGGGATATAATACTAGCTTACCAAAATAGTGTCATTTATACTTATCATAATGCTGTTATGGGTGTAAAATTGCCAGATGACAGTAGTAAAGCATGTCGACAGACACGTTTATGCATTACCTGTCAGCGGTCACTAATCTTGAAAATACGCTATATAGTACGACGAATTTATGTATGCGAGAATACAGTTGCTACTTTAGGGGACGAGGGAAGGAAGCATCAATCTTAAATCTCAAAGTAGCATATACATACTTCCTTAAGGACAGAGGAAATGTTAGAAAACAGTGCTGTTTCAATTAAGAGATAATTATGCAGCAATTGCAAATAATATTTAAGGCACAAGTAAATTATTTGATCACATTTACAGGTATTTGCCTGTAATTTCGCTGTCATCATTGCGTTAATCCTATGAATGATAACCTTAACAACTCCACTTTTCAATCACTTCTTCCATTTAATGTTTAAAGTTTTGTACTTCAGCTAAATAGCAATTTCTGACTCCTCCTTATTTACTTTAGTATATTATATTATAAACGTTCCTCAGGGTGGGTTCGAGCACCAGCGTTCCCGAGCTTCAGAATCATGTTGCAGAATTGGAGTCTAAAGTAGATCGAGAAACTAGACGGCGCATGTCTCTAGAGAACGAGGTGCGGCGATTGACTGAAGAAAATAGAAAACTTCAAGATCAGGCACACGCCGCCGCCACACAACTACGACGCTTTACAGAGTGGTTTTTCAAAAACGTCAAGAGGCAGTAAGAACGAAAACTGTTTTCATATTAGACTTGCAAGGATGTTACCTCAAATAATGGCTATACTAGAAGTTCTAGAATTATTTGCATAATTTGTAATGTCCAAGTACAAGATGACCTAGGCGATAAAAAAAGGGTTTCAATTCTTGGCAAAATAATTTAAAACAACTACCAAAAAGCCTCCTACTCAAAGTAATACAAAAAAATTCTAGTAGAAAAAGTAAGTGTGCTAACTTTGCGTTAGTGTTTGATAGTCATTATAATTATATTTGTCAACGATTCAACCATAGTTTTGTTCTGTCCAATTATACATTTATAAGATACACCTCTGTAAAAAACTAGCTCGGTTCAAGTGTTTTATATATGTACTTAAAACACATTATATTATTTCCGTCTCATTGGGAGAAATCATATATTTGTCTAAAAGATTTTGTTCTTGCTCTCAAATAAATGTTTGAGATTCATAACTTGATTCTGGAGCTATGTTTGCCAAATGAAACATCCAGTGGATACATGATTCAAATGACGTTTTTTTACAAATATGTACATGCTTTGAAATGAAGTGTTCCATAATTAGCTTAAAGTGATCTAGCCATGCGCAGCCCATTGAAACAAACAAAATTATAAATTTGTTAGGTACGCAAAACGAAATTTGAAATTATTTTATTAGAATCCAGAATCAAATCCAGCTACATAGTTTTCTCAACTTTAACCTCAAAATGATGTAGTGCAACATGAGATTTTCGTAGAAAATGCTCAATCAACCAGGAACATTGCATTTATTGTACATTAACGTGTACCCATTGCATCTGTTCTGAATAGAGTCTCGCCAGGTTCATTGCTTGCACTTTCCAATCCATAAAGATGAATTTTATCAATTTTCATACCTGCCAATTGTAGTTTATAGTAATTCAAACCACATGTGATCAAAATATACTAATATTTTGGCTGTCAGAGCAACCTTTATCGTAAAACAGAATATTCAAACAGAAATTGTTAATATTGAGCTTCAGTCATACGAATTCTTGCTTGAAACTAAGCTTTGTCGCGATTTATGAAAAAGTAAATAATTTCATTTTCAAATATCAGCAAACCAATAATTTTCTTTACTAGCAGCATCATATTTTTCGTTTATGCGTTTCGTTCATTTATTTTTATATTTACCTTAATAACAATAGTTTAAATGATGTAAAAATATAGGTCTTCTGATAATTCATATGGTTTCAGTAATACGCCAGAATGAAGCAGTGAATCATGGTGATGATTAATTAGTCCAAGATTCAGAACTTGCATTTTAAATTATATATTTCATACAATGAACAACGATAAATAATAAGCACCTATTTGTGAAATACTATTATCGGACGAGTCTTCAGCGCTTGCTCTCTCACAATTATACTACTACTACTTCAAAATATTTAGAAGTGCTTCCAAAGTTTATGTACGCATATTGTATATATACTATTAATATTTCTAGTTATTCTTATGAATCCTTATCAAGGTGTATTGAAAGCTTTACTACAGTAGTAGGTTATTTAGTGTATAAATTAAATTAGTGTAATCACTCTCACTTTGTTCTTTTTTTTTTGTTAATGTAGATATGTATTTTTTCTGAAGTACTGACAGTATCCCCAAAATTTCAGCCTTCAGATCTCAATCAGTGATTTTTGAATCTTGAATATACATTTACATATTCAACGTGTTTAAATATAGGGTGTCCCTCAATGATATCCGAATACATAAAGATAAGATAATCTTTGGGTACATTTTAAGAAAAACACTTGATTGAATGTATTTGGGAAACCAAACCATTTAAAAAAATGTGCCTCTGACAGATTTTGCTGTGACAGTTTCTTTTAATAGTTTGATGATTTTACATAAAAATCATTCATTGTATTTTTTGTGTCAGATTTCCACATGAATGGGTTAAATCAAAACTTATCCGTGTTGCACCCCTGATTATTAAACTATTATTTATTATTATTATTATTATTAAACTATCGTGTACAGTTTTAAAATCCAGCCTTCAACCATTCAAAACATTGTTAGTAAATAATTACCATTATTACTTTACATTATTATTATATTACATATTATGTAAGTGTATCTATTATTATTCTGAAAACTTTACCATCTTGTATATCAAAAAGTTCGGCTAACAACCAACGTCTGTAGTTATTTTTTGAATGTGCGTAAAAATTTTCCCCTTAGATATTGAAATATCATTCAAGATAACCTTGTATTTTCTAATTTTGTGTATACTGTCAGTATCTTGCATGCATTGTTTTATCGAAGTACAAAATTCATTTATTTATTCACTTTGTTGCATAAGATATTATAGAACAATCCCTTAGCATGGTGTCATCTGTCAATTATATAGATAGCGTACGAATACATCTCCTTAGTGGGAACATAATTGCTCATTTGACTGTCTACTGCCAAATTTTTTATACAATTTACGACGACGATTTTTTTTTCAATTTCTGCTTTTAATCCTCCTTTAGAATTGATGAAACTAATGGAAATAACAATAGTTTTCCAACTATTACAAAATGGTGTGTTTAACCTGTATGTTTATTGCACATGTAACTTTCAGTGAAGAGAATGCAACTATCATGATGTACAGGTTATTCGTGGAATTGTTGTTAAAATCTTTAGATTTTTTATGATTTCTTCGATAAAAAAGGTTAAATTTCTTTCCAAAAAGTATGTCTTAAATCGCCTGATCTAATTTAATCCAATAATGACTGCATCAACTAATCGAAGTTAAATATATAAATATATCACATATAGTGCCTTTTGTTTGCTACTGTTGATTGAAACTCAGCATTTTCTAAAATCATGAATCGATTGTCAATCTTATAATACAAAATGTGTACCACTTCATACTGTTACATTTGGAGACTGCTGACATGCCAAATATAGAAGTTTTTACATCACCCAAAAACAAGATATATTCTACATGTTTCTCACTTTTCTACAAATATTGCTAGGAATTGTTGTCGTTCAGACGTTAAGTATTGTTTTTATCTTAGAATAAGTAGTTACCAATATAAAAAGAGCAGTATGCGAAATATATGTTAATGCTTCACAGTTTTATACATTTTATAGGACTTTCTAAATCAACAAAAATCAAACCAGTTTGTCTACACTGTATATCCTGTTGGAATATGTTTCAAACGATGAGTTTGATTTAATATATTATATAGAGAAACATATTTCTTTTTATACAGGCATAACTATTTTGACCTACCAACATCCAACATATTAGTATTGTCTTGTGAATACTATAACAAACATGTAACTACTGTATCAATATGTTTAGATTGCTCTATATTTTCAATCACCTTAATTATTTAGCAGTTATGCTAAAACCTCTCATGTTTTTCAAAATAAGTTGGGCCAGTCGGTAGCTAATATAAAATTATGGTATGTACAATACCTTTACACCCTCTGAAGTCTAAACATTACTCAGAATACTGATACTAACTGTAGTATTGACTAAATTGAGTCTGCTGGCCAAAACTCTTGTGTATTGCATGTATGTACTACAAACAAATTTTGTATATATAATGAAAACAGACACGGGATGCTTTAATGGGACTTTATTTATTTCATCTTTCATTTCAGTTTTTTTTGGTCTACCCAGAAATATCTGGTGTTACCACTGCAGCCTTTGTTTCAGTTTATTGTACAACTACCAAAGATAATTTTTAGTTGTTTAAGTTAATAAAATTAAGACAACGTTAAAGTATTCTGTGTAGACATTTATACATTGGTCACACTTTTTAGCATATTCAGTCTTATTCCATAAAAGAATATATGTTATTTTAGATGTAGCAGTGAATCACACCAAATGTTTTAATGTTACAATTATTTATATTTAAGTCTATTTAAAAATGTCTTTAGTTATTATGCATTCTAGCATTCCTCAGCATCTGATTTAATTCTATTTGTTACTTTCTATATCTGTGACCTGTTAAGATGCCTTAGAGAATGGTTCTATTTTAACGACATATAAAAGTTACGAAAATTTTTATAAAATATATACTCATTGTAAGAGTTGTTTCATTTTATTCCATCGAACCTCACGGTAAATCCGTAAAAACATATCAACATATGGGAAGATAAAATTTGTTGATGTTGCGGTGTATCTAAGTACAAAGTAGGACAAGAAATGTGCATAAGCAACGTTGACAGCTGGCCCAGGAAACAGCTTGTTTTTTTTCAAATAATTTACTAACAACGTAATGGTTATTTTGAAATCTTTACAACACACAGTATTGGTGAAATCCTAAATCAAAGTCAGTAGTTCATCAGCATCTTAGGATCCTGTGGTTTTATTACGTGAAGTTGTTTCTTTTGAAATCATCTTATCAAACACTGGTAAAAGACATCAGTGCTTAAAAGTATTATCTCCCAATAACCAAATGTATTAAAGTCCGAAAGAAAATGCGTTATTGGTTTTCTAAAAGTATTTTAATCTTACTAGCGACCTAGGACCTTGTCAAATTTAACTCTTATATCTTCAGGAATGTCAACTTCTTTCAAATTTTCATGTGCGATTTCTTCTTCAGTTCTAAAAAAAAACATCGTAAGAATTGCTTATAAATACTAATGAATAATAGATACCTTATAAGTATATCAACTAAATTTTCGCAAGCGGATTTTGCCTCATCATCTTTCTCCCATTTGTGGAGTTCTCTCAGGATAATATATGTGTTTTTGTCTCTGATGAACTCTCTGTTGCGCCGTTTTGCAACAAGGTGAGTTATAGCTTCCAACAACATACACCTAAAAGATAGGCACGCACAATTTTAAAAGACAGATCAAAATATATAAGTACACAAGGAAAAAGAGACTCATTCTTGGGACTGTTTGTTGTATGGAGCTGCATTCCTCAAAGGTACTCAAAACTTGGTATCTGTGTAATCAACAGTTTCCGAAAAATTCTGTTCATTGTGATAGAATTTTCGTACAGTTCATAATATGTCGGTGATCTAATTGATTTTAAGATTTTAAAATCTATTTTATTTTATGTGAAATGTACGTAAAACGTAATTTAACAGGATGTTAAATTTCTTGTTAAATATTTCAAAAAATTTATTTTATCAAAAATATCATTTAAAATACTTTTCTTACTCTTTACTGTTACTGTAAAGTTGATAAAAAAGCATAAGATTCCTAATATGCAGGGTGTTCTATGACGGGTGAAAAATGCTTTAGGAGAAGTACAGCTTATTTCCAACAAAAAGTCATATAAAGTAGGGTCCATCCCAAACGAAAACTCTAATAAAACAAAATTTTACTGTCTGATTATGGAATTTTTGGTATTAGTCCTTACAAAATATGCTATTTCGCCATTATCAACTAAAAGACGGTGATCATGTATCAAAGACTTCGCGAGATAGTGAAAAGTGTTGAAAAGTGACTTCAAGAAACGTTACAAAAAAATTAATTCATCTTAAAAAGCCATCAAATAATTAACCGTGCTCTTTACGGTAAAAAGATGCCCATCTTTCTAGTTATCCATTGGTACCACAAACTTGTCGTAAATGTGGTGAAAACAGGCAATAAGATTTCATTCAAGTTCTAAAAGCATAATGGATCTTCTAGAGTACACATTTTAACAGACCGTTTGGCAAAAACTTGTAATCAGATTTTTAATTTCGGTTATGGGTACTTGAATAATGTGCTATCACATCATGATGTCATAAAAAGTGATCGGTTAACAAAAACTTCGGTATAGGGTTTCAAAATTGAATAATGTAAAAGAAATATTAAAGTTGTAATTCAAGATGGATTCGTCTTGAAACGTCGCTAGGTAATCTCTTAAAAGTTGCTAGGTAATCAAGCAGAACATGCAAGCCACGTTACAAAGTATCTTGTATCCGTAGATTTTCACCCATATATATATATATGTATTTTAAATGAGACGTAAATCATCCAGAATGAAGTACGTCTAAAATTACGCACGATATCGTTAGTGAACGCAGTATGGATCGATCATAAACGAACGCACGATAAATTTGAAACTGTAGATTTTGTGCTGTAGATCGACAATAACAGCGCACGCCTGCGCACATAAAAACTGGAATTATGGAATTTTTTGAAACCTATAATGACAAAATTGCTGCAATTTTGAGAATAGCGATTTTCAACAGTATTTGCATTTTGCGTTATTATAAATAATTTTTAGGTCTGACAGGCGTGATTTGTTAGGGTTTTATCGCATTTTCCAATTGATGATGATTAAAACAACACTCGGATGTATATACATCACAAATTCTAACTCCCCCCCCCCCTTAATGTTCGGATGTACGTAAAAAGTGTATTATGCTGCTAGGTTTTTCATTCAAAGATCAATGGACAACCCATTATGAGTACAGCAAATTTTTCAGTTTTACAATCCCCCACCCTCCAACCACCCCAAATCAAGCCTCACCCAAAAAAAAACGTAGAAAATGATCAGAAACCCCTAAAACGCCTAAAAACAAAGTTTGAGCTGTTTTTATATTTTTAGTTTTTTATTTTTATTTTATTTTTCCAAAACATAGCGTTTTCCATCCTCGCCGCGGTAGTAATACTGTGTCAAAATTTCATTTAAATCAAATGAACAATTTTCGCGTTACGCGATATCGAACGATCTAAAGCAATACCCATATGTATACATCACAAATTCTAAGTCCCGCGGTTTCTATAATAAGCATGCAACGTTCGGATGGACCTAAAAAAGTGTATCATGCCGCTAGGTTTTTCATTCACATATCAATGGACAGCCCATTACGAATACAAAAAATGTTTCAGTATTACAACCCCCCACCCCAAATTCACCCCCACCCAAGAAAAAGTAGAAAATGATTAGGAACTCCTAAAACGCCTAAAAACGAAGTTTGAGGAATATTTGAAAATGTTTGTTTTTTGCTAATTACTCCGCCCCCCCGTACAACGATTTTTAAAATTATAGGATCATTACCTACTACGACCCCACAGCATAACGCTGACCAAATTTCATCACAATCCATGCAGCGGTTGCTGAGATAACGAGGGTAGAAAAACGCGAACAGACAGACCGAGAGACCGACCGACAGACAGACAGACCGACAGACAGACAGACCGACGGAAATGAGTGACGTAGATTTTCGTTATGTAGAGATCATGAAACGCGCAAAAAGCGTATTACTTCAAAATCGAAAATTTTCGCGATCACAATGCTCCCCTCACCTATGTGTGGGTGTGGGAAGTAAAAAAGATCTATTATTCAGAGCAATCACAAACTAGTCAGCGGCAATTTGATTGGCCAGTACTAGTCAGAAATAGTTTGGCAACTGCAATGATGGCGAATATTGATTGGCTCTGACTGGTTTGTGATTCTCACTGCGAACAGACCTATTATCATTCAAAAAAATTCTATTTTTCATCCAGTCTTTTACAGCAAGTTTCATTACAAGAAAACCATTAATAGATGTTATGGGATTTTGAAGTGTAAGCAAGGTGCATACTAAACTGATGAATAATGAGAATTTTCCGATGTATTTTCCATTTCTCCAACTCATTTGCGTTCTACATAGATCCTGAAAAGCTATATTCGATAATTCTTTTTAAAAATAATCATATATTTAACGTTTCTTATGGAATACTTTCTTATGCAAGCAATTAAATCTAAATTCTAAGTCCTTTGGTTTCTATAATAAGCAAGCCAATGTTCGGATGGACCTAAAAAAGTGTATTATGCCTCTAGGTTTTTCATGCACAGGTCAATGGACAGCCCATTATAAATACAACAAATTTTTCAGCTTTAAACCCCCCACCCTCCAACCACTCCAAATTCACCCCCACCAAAAAAAAGTAGAAAATGATCAGTTTTACGCAATATATTACGCAATATATAACGATCAAAAGCAATACTCTCAAATTCTAAGTCCTTGGTTTCTATAATAAGCAAGGCAATGTTCGTAGGGACTTAAAAAAGTATATTATGCCGCTAGGTTTTTCATTCACAGGTCAATGGACAGCCCAATATGAATACAACAAATTTTCCAGTTTCACAACCCTCCACTCCTCAACCACCCTAAATTCCCCCCCACCCAAAAAAAATAGAAAACGATCAGGAACCCATAAAACGCTTAAAAACAAAGTTTGAGGAATATTTGAAAATTTTTGTTTTTTGCTAATTACTCTGCCCCCTGTACAACGATTTCCAAAATTATAGGAACATTACCTACTACGACCTCACAACATATCGCTACCCAAATTTCATCATAATCCACGTATTGGTTACTGAGATTACGACGTTAGAAAAACGCCAACAGACAGACAGACCGACAGACAAACAGATCGACGGAAATGAGTGACATGGATTTTCGTTATGTAGACATCATGAAATGCCCAAAAAGCGTATTATCTCGAAATCGTAAATTGGTGTGGGAAGTAAAAATGAGATGAATTTGAGGTTTAATCAAGGTGATGCTTAGAATAAAATATAACTCCATTATACAACGACATATCCAATCACAGTGAAAAAACTCAGGTATTTTTAATTTTTAAATAAATAGTCAATTTATTAATTTTAGAACTGATTAGTTATGATCCATGTTTCATTGAAATATTTGAATTTTTTTTTACAAAACTAAGCATCTCATTATTGACACATAAATTTAACCAGAATTAAGTTATGGTAAAATAATAGATGGGTTTTTGCAGACTGCATCATATTGTTTATCATTTAGATACTTTTTAATATATTACTGAAAATAAAATTGAATTGTAGAACAGAAATACAAACCTAATATCTGGATCCTCCTCCCGTTTTTTATCATCAGGCAAGTACTGCAATTCTAGTGGCAGTTTTTCATTATCCTCATCATCAAACCCTTCATTACCAGCCAATGGTAGTAACAATCTTGGCAAAATATCAACATCTTCTCCCAATAACCACTCATGAAAGTCATCTTCAAAGCAGCAATTTTTCAAAGTTCCTGCCACACCTCTTCTACGTACAGGATTTTCGTGTTCTGTGAAAGGTAACAGCCTCTGTATCACACATCGAGCTTTATCCAAAATTAGCATCCTTGCCCTATGACTTTGTGAGAGGTTTGCAAGGACTGGTCCTAGATAGTGAAGCTTGCAGCCCTGTTTATTGTATTGTGTTTTTGTGAAAATGTTTATGATTTTGTCAAATGATTTATCATTTGTTTCTATTGTATCAATAATTTTCTCTGTTAAGTGTTGGAAGCGACTCAGATTGGATAAAATCATACAGCATTCATCAGCTATGTGGCTTTCAGGGTCTAGAATTTTGTCTAGTGTTTGCACTACAATGTGTTTAGGGGCACATTGCAACTTTGGACAATAACTATCTAGGTCAACATTAAAAACTTCTAAAGCTCCTTTTTCATCTGCTGTTATATTTACCAATGCGAGACTTGCTTCTTTACTTACTGGCTTGAATTTGTCATTTAACAGACTTATAAGAGATACTATAATCTGAGGTACAGTGATAATAGCCCTTAGACCATCTGTATCTGCACTTAAACCTAAAAAACAAACAAAAACACTTGATCTGTGACAGAATATGTAGTCTGGAATATGTGAATAAACTACAAAATACATACCTAGAATATGATCAACGGCAACAGATTTTAGATCAGAACGAGCACCTAGTTCCAGAAACTTCGTAAGTTCTTTTAAAGACTCAGACATTTTTATACAAAATCAACTATTTAATTATTATTTTAAATTATAGCATGTGAAATTGGAGGTTAGTTCACATAAATGTTCAGAATTCAGAATATTCAGATCACTGAGATCACAATCATAAAATGAAAAAATGATCAGATTGTCCCCCCATCTCACACGTCCCTGGTTATGTCATGTGGCAACAGCACAGGCACCACAGGGCACAGAGAGAGAAATATCAGAGCGGACACTTCGAGGTCGACAAATCGTCGCACAAAAACCACACTATTTTATTCAAAATCTTGCGGTACCTTGATTTTAAATCGCAAACCTATTTTTTTCGTGAAATTATAAGCATAATATAAATAAAATAATAATTTGGTTGACACAAAAAATTGGTGAAAAAGGAAAGTAAGCGGGTCTTTAAAGCTACTGAATGACCTATCGGCTATCATACATGCTTTCGAAAACAAATATCTTTTAATCATTTTTTATTACAAAAATATTACGTCTCAAAAAAACCCTTAATGGGGTATTTTCCGAACAAAATTTTATGACGGAATATTGATGTTACGTCCCCAAAAAACATGTAACTAACATTTTTTCTTTTTACGATGAACGCGAAGTGGCTTAAAAGCACCTGCAAAGCTCAAACATAAAATTTCGCGCCAAAGCTGTGAAGTAATAAATCTAAGCGTGACGTAATAAGTCTTTCGTGGAGCTATCCTTAGAATGTGACTGTACTTTGCCGTCTCTTCTCCATCTACAGACTTAAGCTAAATTCAGATGCATACGACATCCGACGATACGACGGTACGAAACTGTTCCTATTGGTTGAAATATTCAAAATGATGTCAAATCACAATATTGGTTGAAATATTCTGATTTGACATCATTTTGAATATTTCAACCAATAGGAAAAGTTTCCGTACTGTCATGGCCGACTCTACACTAGGCCGGAGCCTTAGATGTGGCAACGTCGCTTAGCCTGTCAAGTAGTGGGCCGGTTACCGTGGTGTGGTGGGCCGAACAGCGGGCATTCCACAGAAAATTAAATTGATAGTTTCAGAATAATTATAACATTTTATATGTATTAAGAGTTCATCTCGGTTGATAAATTAAGAAAAATACTTTTTGAAAAAATAAGAATGGTGAAAAGTGCCAGTAGTATCAGTACAAAAATGTACATGTATTTAGATTTAGAGATTTTCCCTTCTGTTGGACATTTCTTATTTCCGTTAGATTTCCTCTTTTTAGTTTTGACAGTCTGTATTTTGTCTTGAACTGTTTCAGTGTAATTATTAATAATAATATTTGCTACATTAACAACATTAATTCAAGCAGAATTTCATCAGTTTGGGGTTGATTACATGAACAAATGTGTCTAAAACAAACTCATCTATATGTATATTGATGTATTCTTTTGGAATTTTCATTAAAACTGCTTTGCACAATTGCTCAAAAACTTACTTTTATATCTATTGGCCTGAAATCAAAATTTTAACAATACCTATTGTGAATAAGGATGGTAATTTGAGCTGTATACTCTGATGGAAGGGTTACGCCCACCAACTATAAGCTGTATGTATTTAATATACCTATCAAATAATTTTGTCCTTCATGTTCTACCTATAATATTTGTAATGACAAGAACATTTATGCAGGCTGATATTTCATCAATTTGTTAAACAATGCACTTCTCCGAGAATAATAAACCCTCTGCAACAGTTTTAATTTAAGGCATATTTTCTGTCAGGCGCAATTTTTAAAGGACTGCAAAGTTTTGAGGAATATTTAGGATGGTGGTAAAATTAGCAACTTATTCTCTCACACAAGATTGTAAACTTTCTTTGGCTGGACATAGAAAATCAACAGAAAACCTATTTGAAAATAGTGTGCCAAAATATTTTCTATTTAAGACCAACATGATATTCTTAATGACAGTGGTAAAATCTAACTCAAATCACCAACAAATTATGATTTATTGATTTAAAGGAATGTCTATAATCATTGATAGGTACTAATACGACCTACATCTGATGTATGGTTCATCGTAGTCAAACACTACAAAATAAAAATAAACGCATCCTGTTTCCTGCTGCCACTTCCACTTAAATGAACACTCAAATTACTTTGTAAATTTTCACTTAAGATAGCAAAATTCACTATTAGGTCACTTTGCAGCTATTCTTGCTGGTATTGATTCCCCTTCACTATCAAATCTTTTCGTAGGTGTGCCCAGATGTGTTCTATTAGAACTGTATTTTTCTGTGATATTTCGGAGTTCCAGAAAACATTGTAGGTACCACATTGTGCTTTCAAATAGGTCATATCCTTGGAAATGTTTGTAAATTATTGTATTTATTCTTATAAATATAACCAGCCCTTACTAGGAATACCCTTCACCCTCTTCTGTTTGAAATGCTCGTTTTGAGGAAAATTGAACACCCTAATATGTCCTTTCTTGGAAGCACAATTGGTAGTGCAAGCTGGTACTACACACTTTGCAGGCATCTTTATAGTTCCGTTTGTGCAGGTAAATACATAAAAACACAGGGATTAATAGAGAAATTCCGGCGCCACGAACATTTTCTTGAAATACTGAGAAAACGGTCAAAAATACAAAAGTAATGTATAAGAATGAATTTATAGGAAATTGAATTTGTGATGAATGGAGCCAGTTGATGTCTATTTAACTAGAATCGTTTGAACGTGAGAAAGTTAAAAGTTGGACCCAAACGTACCCAAATGACAAAATTTTCACAAAATGATATACAAGCCATATTATAGCTGTCATGATTACAGCACGATTACAGTAGCAACAATAGCAAAAGAGAATATAGGAGCTGTAGCATACAGGGTGTCCCAGAATTTGCTTGACACATAGTATTCTTTAACAGAAAAAGTTCAAACGAAAACTGAGTGGAATTTTTGAAAGTACTATAGGGTCTATAATACCATGCTTTCAAAACATTTTCTTTGTACTTCAATCCTTAAAACTCACGCGTAACTTTTTTTTCGTATAGCACAGCCTACGCACCTATAGTGCTACAAAAAATAAGTCTTTTATTTTATTTAATTAAAATCTTGTAGTAGCTTTGATTTGACACAAACCTATTTTTGCGTAGTCATAAGCATTACATAAATAAAATAAGGATTTGTTCAATGCGTAACATTTTCATACCAAAAACAGATTAAAATGAAGACTGAGTGGGCGTTTCAAGGGTAGGTACTGAATGAAATAACATACTTTGAAAACAAGTGTTTGTGCTTGAACCCCTAAAACTCACCCCCAACATTTTTTTCAAATAGCTCTCTACAGCTTTTCTTAAATAAATGAGGTCATTATTTTATTCAGTCTTGTAGTGCCTTTGATTTAATACACAAAACAGTTTTTTTTTTCGTAAAGTCAAAGCATAATATAGGTAAATGGGGTATTTTCCAAATTGTTAATATTGCCTGTTTAATGGCTGGAAAGGATTGCTTGTATCTAATTTGTAATGATGGCAGTGTTTGCTCAATTTTTTTCTGCCTACGTAGAATGAAGATAGACTTTGAAACCTCCCGCTAAGAATTCAACCAATCAAAAGTGATTTTTATGCCGGATGTAGATAGGATGTGACTATTTTAATTTGAATTGAGCGTAGATTCAAGGTTGTCACGTTGCTAATACTTTGCATAGTTTTTTCTATAAAGGATGTAAATTTTATTTTATGTTTATTTAGTTTCCCTCTTTTTGTAAATGTTATATTGCACAGCTATTCCATTGTTTGCATTGTTAAGTAATTAGCAGTGAGTAGAGTCGGCCATGAATTAGCAGTTTACTCTGAGAATAGGGAGTTATTGAAGAAGCGATGCAGCAAGGCACTAATAATTCCTGGCCGTATTTGACATCTAAGCATGCGCACTAGGACAAAAATAGTGCCTCGCAGTAATTACTTTATGTTCACAAAAAAGGCTTATAAGAGTTGAATGATTATTTATATGGATGTCGAGGGTGAACAAAACAAAATTACAGTATGTACAGGAAAGTGGGGCGCAATTAAAACGGATTCTTTAGGTGCGCTGCCTTGGATAATTTCATACCACTGCGGCGAATAGTGTGACGCCACACGCAGCAGCATCAGGCCCGATAGATCTCGACGGCCCCGGCAGGAATCAGTTTTGATAGTCACTGTATCCTTTTGCAAACCGTACCTATTTTGTGGGGTGCTTTTTAGACACGAGAAAAAAAAGTCAAGCCAATGCAGTGATTTAGTGGTAAATTGATACTCGTGCAAATTCGTTAAAATCGGCTGGACGCTTCCTGGCACCTAATACTGATTTGCGTACAAAATCGAAGTTCAAGCTTCTAGCACCTGCTGCGCTGGGGGTCCTCATTTATATACCTATCGTATACAGAATCCAGTGAACGGGTTTACCCGGCGCTAATTTTCTATATTAATCTATTTTTAGAATAATTATACTACGTACACTGCAGCGGATTACTCGGCGACTGCCATCGTTTGTTGTCATTGAATAGTCTCTCCTAATAAATTGGAGTGACAATTGTTTTGGACTTAATTCAGTAGCTACCGTTGGAGCTAAACTCTAGGTTTACTCTAAAGTCGGAATAATAACGAACAAATGTGCATAGATAACAGTTTTATGTTTTACTTCTATGAAGTTTAAAAGAGAAAAGTAGTTCGATCATTGATTTATGCCACTACAGTGCCTGTAACTAATATTGCTATTCTTGATATGATGAGATTTTTGAAAATTGGTTACTACGATTGTCAGTAGCTTTCAACTATTTCATCAAGTCGAAATAATTATCTAAAGGCGAAACGCAATCTTCCAAAAATTTTATTCCAAAATCTAGTTTTTTGAAGTCTGACTTTTTCAAAAATTTCATAATTTTTCACGAAACTTCCCATTGTTTACACAAAATGTTTCTTAACATCGGTTATTTCCGAGAGTATCACAGACTAGTAAAATTTCAAAATGTTTATTGCACCTTGAAGTTTCCCAAATTTCCAAAATTGGTCGAAAAATTCATTCATTCAAAAAAACCTCATTTTTCGAATAAATCCTGCTTCTTTGGTTGTTTTTGTTATAAATATCTCGGAATTTTCCAAAAAGTTTTGAATTTTATCGAGAGGGTCATTGGTTTGAAAAAGTAAAAAATTTTAAAATACAAAAAACAATCAAAATGTGAGTAATTTTCGACAATATCATAATTTGGTGTAATTTAAAATGTTTATCTTTCAAAATTTCGAAAAGTTGCAAAATTGGTCGAAAATTTCACTTGTTTTGGAATCATCTCTTTCACCAAGATCATAATTTTCTTAAGGTTTCTGTTTTGAAGATCCAACTCTTTCAAAAAAACTCAAATTTCACGTGATTATCTTGAAGTCGGATATCTCAAAATGTTTATATTGTTTTTTTGAAAATTTCATAGTTCTTTAGCAAGTCAAATTTTTTTCGAAAATTTCATAATTATTCAAAGTTTCAAAACTTTACGTTTTTTCAGTTCTCAGAAAAAGAAACGATTTTAAAAGTTTGAATTTTTCTTACAGATTTTCGTATGATCTGGGAGCGAAATAGACCAAAATCCAGTTTTCATGTTTTACGTGAAAATCAGTAATATGCAGCTTGATTCATGTAACAAATACAACTTTGGTTTGCCGAATTTATGGAGTCACTGTGCATAATTAAAAATGAGACTTCAGTTATTTGTTGTAGGGTAAGGTCATTTAAACAAAAACTCCTTATTTTCCTATCTGCAACGTTTCGACTTATATTAAGTCATCATCAGGCAACTAAAACATTTGATGGTGAAGGCTACAAACAATTTAACATAACAACATAAATACACAAAACCTAACACTGACTTTTCATTTTTTTTAATTGAAAACTGATGGATGCCACTTGCTAAAACGCACGAGTGATTTGATTTGTATTACAATAAGTATAAAATATACAAAAAAACCTCAAAAACAATAAAAGTATTTTTTCCCAATAAGTTGACTTACCGGAAAAACGAAGTTTTCATCGTTTGTATAGTAATAATCATCAGAGTTTAACTAGATAAAAATTCTGGAAAGATACGGCACTACTAACGGTTTAAAAATATAACTTCACACAACACGCACAATAAAAACGAATTAAAATAAACAGGAACAGAATAAAATTCGTAATGTGCCTGCACACCAAAGACGGATAGGTATGAGTTGAAGGAAGATATTAAGCGTTTTTTCTTTGTAAAACATAATATTTTTATACGTTTTTCAGCCAAAACCCTTAGGCGGAGTACGGAAAGTAGATAGTGTTAAATAAAAGTTAGGGCTTGGTTCATCTATTAGGTAATTTGGTGATTAAGTTATGATACATGTTGCTTAAGGCATTAATATCCTGTCTGTAATTTACTGAATTATTTTTTTGGATGTGTACCATCTCACTAATCAATCTTTTCGACAACATCTGTTGAAAAATTGAAGTTTTGTCAAAGTCAAAATGGTGGTTTTCATTTTTTACATGCTGTACTAGAGCGGTGGGAGCAGAAATGTTATTCATCCTACATTCATCCCTTCTGTGTTCAGCTATTCTGGTTTTTATGTATCGGCCTGTCTGTCCTATATAGCAACTATTGCAATCCTTACAAGGGATCTTGTAAACAACGTTAGACTTTAACTCAAAAGGTGTTTTTTCTTTTTTGCAGTGAAAAACGTTTTCGCTAGGGTATGTTCATTGCTGAAGGCAATTTTTATACTGTCAGAACTCAAGATTTGTCTTATTTTCTCCGATAAATGTCTTATATATGGAATTTTGCAGTATCTGGTACTAGTAGTAGGGGCTTATTTAAAATTATCAACAGCTGTGCTATGATTCAGGATCTTATGAACAAGTGACATAGGGAAATTGTTGTGGCAAAGAAGAAACCTGATTTTATTTAAAACGATTGGATGGAATTCAACATCTGATATGGTCAGCGCCCTGTGTTTCAGATTTTTAATAATGTTAACTTTTTGTCTGAAACTGTGAGATGAATGAAAACTTATAAATCTACCAGAAAATGTTGGCTTCTGATACCAGTCTACTTTTAGGTAGTTAGGTATCTGTCGAACGTATGATTTTTGTGTCCAGAAAAGAGAAAGCATTATTATGTTCCACCTCTATAGTAAACTGTAATTTATTATGAAACGAATTAAATATATATAAAATATCATCCACTTTGTCCCTTGGTATAGCTGTAGCTATATTTACATATCGTTTGAAGAAAGGGATCTGAAAACTTATAAGGCTCAAACAGTATGACTGCAGCTTAGTCATTACTAAATCTGCACAAATCGGTGACATACAATCACCCCATATTCACCCCCACCCAAGAAAACGTAGAAAATGATCAGGAACCTCTAAAACGCCTAAAAACGAAGTTTGACGCATATTTGAAATTTTTCGTTTTTTGCTAATTACTCCGCCCCCCGTTTAACGATTTTCAAAATTATAGGAACATTACCTACTACGACCCCACAGCATAACGCTGCCCAAATTTCATCGCAATCTATGCAGCGGTTACTGAGATTACGAGAGTAGAAGAACGCGAACAGACAGACCGACAGACAGACAGACCGACGGAAATGAGTGACGTGGATTTTCGTTATGTAGACATCATGAAATGCCCAAAAAACGTATTATCTCTATCTATCTTTTGAATATTGCTACTGTACGTATGCGGAATGAGTAGCAGCTCCTTATGTCATAATCTGACACATTCACTTTTATAGGTTAAGCAAAATGTCATAATGTCGTTCAAACAGCACAAGATGTGGCATAAAACCTTCTTTCAGGTGTACCAACCACATCTTATTGCCTGTTAATTAATTGACGTTTCCAAATGCATTATGAAACGCGCATCACTTTGATGGAATGATTAATTTAACAGGTAGATTTGCTAATCAACGCATTAGTGAATGATTATGAAACCGGGCCTAATACTCATATTTTATAACAAAGGATTAATTTGTCAAAATTATTATTTATTCGGAAGCCCACGTAAACGTAATAAATTTAATTTGCCATTTACTGCAAGGATCCGCGCCTTGAGACCTCTGCCGATCGCCAATCTGTCCTCTAGTAGGGGGTTTAACCTCGCTGGTAAACTGAATCGAGCAGTCGAGCACAGTTCCTACACTGGGCAGCGACCTTTTCGCCGCCTTCTGCGACGTCTAATTTACCAAGACGTGTTCGCTTGCGATTTTATTGGAAATATTCAAATTTTTTCGAATTTTACTTAGAGTTTTGTTTGTAATGGAGGGTCAAGAAGGACAATCTTTTGCTTCTGCTGGTATGGATAGTAATTTAGATTGTCTGTGTTGAATGCGTGTTATTAAAAAAGCAATTTTATAGTCAGAACTTTCAAGAAAAAAGTGACATTATCAGGTTTGGTACGCCAACGGTTCGTGTATGAATCAGGTGAGCTTAGTTGTTTACGACAAATTCAACAAGACAGCCTTTCAAATTTAGCCTTGTTGTCAATTAAATAGAGAAACAGTGCGTAAAACAATTATGAGAAAATCCAAAATTTTACGATATAGACAAATTTTCTTTGAATACACGAATAGACCAGATACAGATAGGTGCGTATCGCATACCCTATCTTAACTTTGTGCTGTGCGTTAGTGTTTGTTTTCTTGTATAGAAATTTAATGGAACAATGGAATTAGCCTCGGAATTTTCAAATGCAAGTTTTTTTAAATCGTAAAAGTAATGTCTCGAAATAGGTTTTTTTCACTGAATTGCTTCCCCACTTATAAATGTCACCGCACGCCAGTGGCGCGCATCTGTATCATTTTTCTTTATCACACATGCACAACATATCAAAATAATTCAATTTTCTTCAAAAAGCAATTCTAAAAGCTATGTTTAGAAAACCAAACTTGTATTCTAGTGACGATTTGTTCAGAGAAGCTCTGATGTACGATGTCAAGCAACTTTATTTCTTACATGCTATCACTCATTATCACAAAATTTCACACTCAAAAGTCATATCTAGGACGAGAAAATAAATTATGCAGAAATAGAAACATACCTAGTATATAAAAAGGAAATGGAATTTCAATAAACGAAAATTGTCCAAAAGAATAACAATGTTTATTTATAAAATTTACAATACGTTTTCCATATACAGGGTGAGTTTTTAGTACCGGCTCGGTCGATAACTCCGCTACTGTAGACGATAGCGAAAAAAGTTGTATACAAAAGTTGTAGCCACGGATATGCTCCTTGATGAGAAAATATTTTTAATTATACAGGGTGATCCATAACTACGTGGTGATGCAAACATGCATTTTTTTAAATGAGATACCCTATATATTATTCCATATTCAAATTTTACTAATGATTTCCGTTCTTCCAATATAGGGTATTGTTACATTATACAGGGTATTTCAAAAGTTATGACCATTTTTATCTCCAAATCGCTGTCAAATGAACGTACTGTATATCAAAAAGTGATGAATCAAAAATAATTTTTTTCAGACGAACGGTTAACAAATATCATCTAGTTTTAAAATCGGCTATAAAAAAGGCCCGCGACGCATATTCGTATACAGGGTGATATAGAATTTTTCCATTGAGGTTATGTAGGAGAATCTTTGAGAGATTGCCTACTTGCCTCTAGAATATATCAACTATGAACAGCAATATCCAGAATGGAGGCACTCTAAAACTAATGCGTTTGAAAGTTTGAAGAATCGTCTTATTTGATCCGTGTCGTTTAATATTTCATAGCCTACCTGATAGATCTCCTTGATAATTATGCTTGAAGTCTATAAAATTGTTTCCTCGGCACACTTGACCTATATTGTCTCGTTAATCCAGTGTTTTGACTTGATCAAGTACTATTATCGACTTATATTTTAGTTGTTTATTAAGCAAAAATAAAATTTGATAGTATTTTCTCAAAATAAATAAATTTTAGTAAACAAATACAAGGTATATTTAAAATTTGTAGAAAAATCGAAATATCTCAGAAACTAATGAACGCAGTCATAACAAATGCTATACCAAGATGAAAGAGCATATGAAAAGCAATTCTTTGGTATAATAAAATATTGGGGGTTACATTTAAAAAAAGAGAGAAAATCTAGATTTTGCATTCAACATCACCCTGTATACGAATATGCGTCGCGGGCTTTTTTTATAGCCGATTTTAAAACTAGATGATATTTTTTAACCATTCGTCTGAAAAAAATTATTTTTGATTCATCACTTTTTGATATCATATCATTTGACAGCGATTTGAATATAAAAATGGTCATAACTTTTGAAATACCCTGTATAATGTAACAATACCCTATATTGAAAGAACGGAAATTATTAGTAGAATTTGAATATAGAATAATATATAGGGTGTCTCATTTAAAAAAATGCATGTTTGCATCACCACGTAGTTATGGATCACCCTGTATAAATCAAAATATTTTCTGAACTAGGAGCATATCAGTGGCTACAACTTTTATATAGAACTTTTTTCGCTATTTTCTACAGTAGTGGAGTTATCGACCGAGCCGGTACTAAAAACTCACCCTGTATGTAATAAATTAAATAAACATCAAAAGCCGCAGAAGGTGGAACACCTTGAACGCAGCAAACGTGTAAATTCATAATATTATGTAAGTTTACATTTACAGTTTGAGGGATACTTAATCCGAATGCATTTTAGTATAAAACATAAGCTAAACTGTAATTTTGACGGATGATTATTTTTTATTAAGTTTAATAAACTATATTGCTTCTATATAAGCTCAATATATTTGTGTATTTAAAAACGGGGTAGTTCATGAATCCAATTTTTTATTTGTTTCTTGAAATGGTTGAACACAGTAGACAGAATAGAAATACATAAATCAATCCATAAATCATATAACTGAATGCATAACTAATATAATAATTTGGTAAACAAATTTCATGTAAATTATTTATTACCACATTATCTCGTACATATGCGTAGGTATATGTAATATGTATATAATATACATTATAACAACATTAATTTGTGCATGTGCAGGTTTAGTTCTACTATGGTTGTTATCATATCTATTTACACATTTTTTTTCAATGTTTATCAAATTACTTTGAGAGTAAATAAATATTATCATTATTATTATTCACATATATAAAAACTCTCAACAAAACTCCACGATGTTTTCCCCTTTAATAGGATTACATGTTTTAGCAAATAGTTTCTTGCGGCTTTAATCAAGTGACACGGGTCAAATATGTAAAAAAGTTATTTTTGTGTCAGTACAAAGTTTGCATTTTTTGTTTTTAATAATTTTTAAGGCATTTTTACAAAATGTTTTCTAAATCGACAGTTTTAAGCTAAGATCCAACAAAAAATAGGCAATTGATTGCTTCGATCGCATACAAAGCCCTCTTGTCATAATAATGGTTAGTAATAACATTGATTAACACATTTATACTTTAATCAATGGTAATAACTAATACATTTTTGCATATAGTGCCAGTTTTATTTTCTTCCAATGTCCAAAAATCCAACTTTGGTTACAATGACATTTTATCAATACCCCCTAACTGGGAGTGCTTATCAATTTACCTTTTTTTAGTCTTACTTCCCAAACTCTTAAACATTGATTTATTGATTAGTCCGCTCTAAATCAAACAAATAAAAGTTTTTGTGCCAGTACAAAGTTTGCATTTTTTGTTTTTAATAATTTTTAAGGCATTTTTACAAAATGTTTTCCAAATGGACAGTTTTAAGCTACGATCCAACAAAAAAAAATGGAGTCAAGTTGATTGACTCAGTACTTCCCACACATTACTGTGATATCAGTTTATTATTTTCCCATAGCATGAAGCTTTAGTCTGAGATCCCCTTGCAACCAAATCATCGGCAGCCTTCCCTCCCCTAAAATTGTCTTATGCCGCTAAGTATTTCCTTCAGAGGTCAATGGACAGCCTAAAACATCTAAAAACGAAGTTTGAGTTGTTTTCATACTTTTAGTTTTTTGATTATTGCTATATACGCTGTCACTGACACGATATTTAACAAACATACGCGTTTTCCATCCTCACCACGGTAATAATACTGTGTCAAAATTTAATTAGAATCAATGTAATAGTGTCCACGTTACAAAATACAAAAAGATCTAAAGCAATAAATACTCGTATGTATGTATACAGAAAATTCTAAGTCCCTTAGTTTCCGTAATACGCTAGGCAATGTTCGGATGGACCTAAAAAGTTGATTTATGTCGCTAGGTCTTCCTTCACAGCCCCTACCCTACACCCTATTATGAATACAAGAAATTTCTCAGTTTTTCAACCCCCCACCCCCTAACCACCCCAATTTCACCCCACCCAAAAAAAACGCAGAAAATGATCAGGAACCTCTAAAACGCTTAAAAACGAAGTTTGAGCTGTTTTTATATTTTTACTCTTTTTTATTATTTCTGCGCCGCCACTGGCACGATTTATAAAAACCATACGCGTTTTCCATCCTCGCCACGGTAGTAATACTGTGTCAAAATTTCATTAACATCAATTCAACAGTTTCCTTGTAACACAATATAGAAGGATCTAAAGCAATACTCTCGTATGTTTACACCAGAAAAAATTCTAAGTCCTTTGGTTTCTGTAATAGGCAAGGCAATGTTCGGATGGACCTAAAAAAGTTATTTATGTTGCTAGGTCTTCCTTCATGGGTCAGTGGGCAGTCTATTTTGAAAGCAACAAATTTTTCAATTTTACAACCCCCCACCCCCCAACCACCCCAATTTCACCCCCACCCAAAAAAAAGTAAAAAATGATCAGGAACCTCTAAAACGCCTAAAAACGAAGTTTGAGGAATATTTAATTTTTTTTGTTTTTTGCTAATTACTCCGCCGCCCCTGCACCGATTTTCAAAATTATAAGAACATTACCTACTACGACCCCCCAGCATATCGCTGCCCAAATTTCATCACAATCCATGCAGCGGTTACTGAGATTACGAGGACAGAAAAACGCGTACAGACAGACCGACAGACAGACAGACCGACAGACAGACCGACAGACAGACCGACAGACAGACCGACAGACAGACAGACCGACGGAAATGAGTGACGTGGATTTTCGTTATGTAGACATCATGAAACGCCCAAAAAGTGTATTATCTCAAAATCGAAAATTTTCGCGATCACAATACTCCCCTCACCTATCGGTGTGGGAAGTAATAGGCAATTGATTGCTTCGATCGCATACAAAGCCCTCTTGTCATAATAATGGTTAGTAATAACATTGATTAACACATTTATACTTTAATCAATGGTAATAACTGATACATTTTACTTCCCACACCGATAGGTGAGGGGAGTATTGTGATCGCGAAAATTTTCGATTTTGAGATAATACACTTTTTGGGCGTTTCATGATGTCTACATAACGAAAATCCACGTCACTCATTTCCGTCGGTCTGTCTGTCTGTCGGTCTGTCGGTCTGTCGGTCTGTCTGTCGGTCTGTCTGTACGCGTTCTTCTGTCCTCGTAATCTCAGTAACCGCTAGATGGATTGTGATGAAATTTGGGCAGCGTTATGCTGTGGGGTCGTAGTAGGTAATGTTCCTATAATTTTGAAAATCGTTATACGGGGGGCGGAGTAATTAGCAAAAAACGAAAAATTTCAAATACGCCTCAAACTTCGTTTTTAGGCGTTTTAGGGGTTCCTGGTCATTTTCTACTTTTTTTTGGGTGGGGGTGGAAATTGGGGTGGTTGGGGGTTGGGGGGTTGTAATACTGAAAAATTTGTTGTATTCATAATAGACTACCTACTGACCTATGAAGGAAGACCTAGCGACATAAATAACTTTTTTAGGTCTATCCGAACATTGGCTTATGCCTATTGCAGAAACTAAAGGACTTAGAATTTTTTCCGATGTATACAGGCTGTCCATTTAGTGTGTAATTCTTCGATATCTCGCAAGGTATAGCTGATAGAAGAAAATCTCAAATACAAAAGTTATTTGGTTACTTGAGATGCATATCCTAAAAATATTTTGAAATATACAGGGTGTTGCGGGAAAGTAGGATAGAGATCAACTTGATTTTACTTCCCACACCGATAGGTGAGGGGAGTATTGTGATCGCGAAAATTTTCGATTTTGAGATAATACACTTTTTGGGCGTTTCATGATGTCTACATAACGAAAATCCACGTCACTCATTTCCGTCGGTCTGTCTGTCTGTCGGTCTGTCGGTCTGTCTGTCGGTCTGTCTGTACGCGTTTTTCTGTCCTCGTAATCTCAGTAACCGCTAGATGGATTGTGATGAAATTTGGGCAGCGTTATGCTGTGGGGTCGTAGTAGGTAATGTTCCTATAATTTTGAAAATCGTTATACGGGGGGCGGAGTAATTAGCAAAAAACGAAAAATTTCAAATACGCCTCAAACTTCGTTTTTAGGCGTTTTAGGGGTTCCTGGTCATTTTCTACTTTTTTTTGGGTGGGGGTGGAAATTGGGGTGGTTGGGGGTTGGGGGGTTGTAATACTGAAAAATTTGTTGTATTCATAATAGACTACCTACTGACCTATGAAGGAAGACCTAGCGACATAAATAACTTTTTTAGGTCTATCCGAACATTGGCTTATGCCTATTGCAGAAACTAAAGGACTTAGAATTTTACTTCCCACACCGATAGGTGAGGGGAGTATTGTGATCGCGAAAATTTTCGATTTTGAGATAATACACTTTTTGGGCGTTTCATGATGTCTACATAACGAAAATCCACGTCACTCATTTCCGTCGGTCTGTCTGTCGGTCTGTCTGTCTGTCGGTCTGTCGGTCTGTCGGTCTGTCTGTCTGTTGGCGTTTTTCTAGCCTCCTAATCTCAGTAACCGCTACATAGATTTTGATGAAATTTGGGTGGTGATATGGTGTAGGGTCGTAGTAGGTAATGTTGCTACAATTTTGAAAATCGGTGCATGGGCGGCGGAGTAATTAGCAAAAAACGAAAAATTTCAAATATGCCTCAAACTTCGTTTTTAGGCGTTTTAGGGGTTCCTGATCATTTTCTACTTTTTTTTGGGTGGGGGTGAAATTGGGGTGGTTGAGGGGTGGGGGGCTGTAAAGCTGAAAAATTTGTTGTATCCATAATAGGTTGTCTACTGACCTGAGAGAGAAAGCCCTAGCGGTAAATTACACTTTTTTAGGTCCATCCGAGCATTGCCTTGTGTATTACAGGAACCAAGGGACTTAGAGAAGTTTCCGATGTATATGTACATACGAGTATTGCTTTAGATCGTTCTGTATTTTATAGTGTTGAAATTACCGAACTGTTAATAAAATTTCGGCACAGCATTACTACTTTGGTGAGGATGGAAAACGCGTCTGATTTTTAGAAATCGTCTCAGTGGCGGCGCAGCAATATTAAAAAAACTAAAAATATGAAAACAGCTCAAACTTCGTTTTTAGGCGTTTTAGGGGTTCCTGATCATTTTCTACTTTTTTTGGGGTGGGGGTGAAGTTAGGGTGGTTGGGGGGTGGGGGGTTGTACATCTGAAAAATTTGTTGTACTCATAATAGGCTGTCTACTGACCTGAGAGAGAAAGACCTAGCGGCATAATACACTTTTTTAGGTCCATCCGAACATTGCCTTGCCGATTACAGAAACCAAGGGACTTGAACTTTCTGATGCATACAAAATACATACGAGTATTACTTTGGATCGTTTTGTATTGTGTTACGTGGAAACTTTTGAATTGACTTTAATGACATTTTGACAGAGATTTATTACCGCGACGAGTATGGAAAGTGCGTATGGTTTTTAGAAATCATTTCAGTGGCGGCGCGGCAATAATAAAAAAACTAAAAATATAAAAACACCTCAAACTTCGTTTTAGACGTTTTAGGGGTTCCTGATCATTTTAAAAATTTTTAGGTTGGGGGTGAAATTAGGGTGGTTCGGGGGTGGGGGTTTGTAAAACTCAAAAATAAGTTGTATTCATGATATATTGTCCATTGACCTGTGAAAGAAGCACCTAGTAGAATAAAACACTTTTTTTGCGGTTGGGCGAACGATGATTTGATTGCAGGGGCATCTAGACTATAGTGTCATGCTGTGGGAAAATAATAAAACTGGTATCATCGGAATGTGTGGGAAGTACTGAGTCAATCAACTTGACTACATTTTTTGCATATAGTGCCAGTTTCATTTTCTTCCAATGTCCAAAAATCCAACTTTGGTCATAGAATAAATTTGATTACAATGACATTTTATCAGTACCCCCTAACTGGGAGTGCTTATCAATTTACCTTTTTTTAGTCTTACTTCCCAAACTCTTAAACATTAATTTATTGATTAGTCCGCTCTAAATCAAACAAATAAAAGTTTTCGGTCATCCCCTGTAGCCTGTAGACCTCTATTTGTAGGAAGTGTGAGCAGCTTTAGTCAAAAAATTGTAGGCATTAGGCCTTACTAAGTAAATTATCAGTGCAAATTGCTTAGTATCATTGGAGTATTTCCTTCCAACAGGTGCTCTAGTATTTAAAACAGCATTACATATTTTAATAATAGCGGATAGAGGTTATCCAAAAACACGTCACAAAATTTAAGGAAATAAGTTTAGTTTTTCTGGTCGTACCATAGCTTAGCAGAGACATTTGCGTAGATTATCTGGGTGATAATATAGACAATACCAATTTTTCTAACAAGACAGTTTTAATTTGCTGAATATCTTGCAAAGTTCTTGGTTCCCAGTGTTTCCAGGGATTCCAGCCATAACCGTTATGGTTCGATGGTTCTTTCCTGGAAGAGGAGGAATGGTGGTATTCGACAGGATTTTTATCTTCTTCAGAGATTCTCTGGAGACTTCTCAATGGGGTTATTGACTTTCGTCTGATTCCGACATGTCTGGCTCTGTTTTTATAATTTCTCTCTTGACATCAACAAAATCAAAGGGAATAGTGGGAGCTGCTTCTGACATGTCTGGCTCTGTTTTCATAATTTCTCTCTTGATGCGATGAACAAAAATAGTGGGAACTGCATCGGAAAGAAGTCGTTTTCTTGATGTAGTATTACTAGATATACATGTCTTCTCGAAGTGCTTTTCACAAAGCCTGTAATGCTTTGGCATATTGTTGATTTTGTTTATAAGGTCCAGCCGGTGGCAAGCTTCTAGCCAAGACTTTGCACTGCAATAACAATATTAATCGATATCAATTATAGATAGATAGATAAATATACTTTATTGTCTAAGAAATTACGATATTCTTATTGACAAAGCTATATGTATAACAACAAAATGTGAAATATTTACTAAAACCATTGATTAACATATTTACGTTTAAATAAGTTAATCAATGCTAAAACTCGTCACAGAACTCATCTAGTGTGTAATAAGGTTTTTGTAACAGAAAATTTCTGAGTTTTTTACGGAAAACTTTTAAATCTTTTTGAATTTTGAAAGAGTGAGGAAGTATGTTATACATCTTCACTGCATTGTATATATAATTGAATCTTTAATTAGTGATGATTTGGGGGTGATTAATTTAAAATGATTCTTTTGTCTTATATTATATTCTATGATCTCAAAATTTGTTTTATTTTTGAATATTAGTGTTGGCGTTTCCAAAATAAATAGTGCAATTACGGTCATAATTTTGTATTCTAAAAATAGCGGCTTGCGTGAAGTTCTGGGTCTATTCTTGGTGATACATCTAACTGCTCGCTTCTGTAAGACTAACAATTTATTTAAAAAATTAATGAGGTATACAGGGTGTCCTTGAATTTCCTTGACGCGTGATATTCTCGTAACAAAAGGAAAGTTCAAACGAAAACTGAGTGGAATGTTTTAAGTACTATAGGGTCTAACATACCATGCTATTTTGTACTTCAAACCTTAAAACTCACCCTCAACTTTGTTTTTCAAATAGTACTAAATAGTCTTTCCTACACAAATGAAATCCTTATTTCATTTAAAACCTTGTAGTGCCTTTGATTTTATCCTCAATCGTATGTTTTTCGTAAAATCATAAGCATAACATAAATAGAATACGAATTTGCTTATCGCAAAAAAAAAAACATAAATAAAACTACATGGATTCTTAAGGGTTGTGAATGGCCTATAATACATGCTTTCGAAATCAAATGACTTTTTTATCCTTTTTTATTGCGCAAATATTACGCCACAAACAAATCCTCATTTTATTTATCTTATACGACTTTACGAAAAAAATTGGTTTTTGTTTGAATTCAAAGGCACTACAAGATTTTAGATAAAATATTATTATTTTAGATAAATTAATGTTAGGGAAAGCTGTGGATGTTATTTGGAAGAGATGTTGAGGGTGAGTTTCAGGGGTTGAGGTAAAAAAAATGTTTCAAAAACATGGTACGATAGGTCATTCAGTACCCTTGGAAGGACCAATTAGTTTTCTTTTACTTCCCACACCGATAGGAGTATTGTGATCGCGACAATTTTCGATTTTGAGATAACACGCTTTTTGGGCGTTTTATGATGTCTACATAACGAAAATCCATGTCACTCATTTCCGTCGGTCTGTCTGTCTGTTGGTCTGTCTGTCTGTCGGTCTGTCTGTCTGTGCGCGTTTTTCTAGCCTCGTAATCTCAGTAACTGCTGCATGGATTGTGATGAAATTGGGGCAGCGATATGCTGTGGGGTCGTAGTAGGTAATGTTCTTATAACTTTGTTTTTAGGCATTTTAGAGGTTCCTGATCGTTTTCTACTCTTTTTTGGGTAGGGGTGAATTTGGGGTGGTTGGGGGTGGGGGGTTGGAAAACTGAAAAATTTGTTGTATTCATAATGGGCTGTCCATTGACCTGTGAATGAAAAACCTAGCGGCATAATACACTTCTTTAGGTCCATTCAAACATTGCGTTGCTCATTATAGAAACCAAGGGACTTAGAATTGGTGATGTATACATACAAGTATTGTTTTAGATCGTTCTATATTGCGTAACGCGAAAATTATTCAATTGGTTTTAACGAAACTTTGACACAGTGTTACTACCGTGGCGAGGTTGGAACACGGGTATGTTTTGGAAAAATCGTGTCAGTGGCGGCGCAGCAATAATAAAAAAACTAAAAATGTAAAAGCAGCTCAAACCTTGGTTTTAGGCGTTTTAGGGGCTCCTGATCATTTTCTACGTTTTTTTGGGTGGGGGTGAAATTGGGGTGGTTGGTGGGTTGTAAAACCGAGAGATTTGTTGTATTCACAATAGTTTGTCCATAGAAGGAGTACGTAGCGGCGTATTTTTTTAAGTCCATGTCCATTGCCTTGCCTATTACAGAAACCAAGGGATTTAAGAATTTTGTGACGTATACATATACGAGTATTGCTTAATTTCGTTCTATGTATATTGCGTAAAGCAAAAATTATTAATCTGATTTTAATGAAATTTCGACACAGAATTGACTATCGCGGCGAGAGTGGAAAACGCGGCAGTGTCTGAAAAATCGTGTCAATGGCGGCGCAACAATAATTAAAAAACTAAAAATATAAAAACAGCTCATACTTCGCCATTATAGACGGTTCAGAGGCTTCTGATCGTTTCGCATCGTTCAGTTGAAGCATGCGAAATGAGAACTGTGGCGTCCTAGTTTCCAGGGAGGGAGACGCAAGAAACTATTTACGAGAGTTTTTGTGTTGGATGTTCTTTTGCGGGCGGGTGGGTGATGGTTTGGTTGCCAGCAGATTTCAGACTATAGCTTCATGCAATGGGAAAACAATAAAATCATTATCATTATTATGTGTGGGAAGTACTGAATCAATCAACTTGACTCCATTTTTTTCTTGAGAATATATTATACCTCAAACAAATCAACACTTTATTTATTTTATGATTATGACTACGAAAAACATACGTTCTTGTATAAAATCAAAGGTACTACAACATTTTAAATAAAATAAGGACTTAAGTTGGGTAGGAAAAATTATTGGGTGCTATTTGACAAATAATAGTTGGGGGTGCACTTGGGTTGAGGTACAAAAAAATGTTTTGAAAGCATGGTATGATAGACCCTGTAGTACTTTCAAAAATTCTACTCAGTTTCCGTTTGAACTTTTTTTGTTACGAGAATATCACGTGAAAAGTAAATTCAGGGACACCCTGTATTTTGAATATTAGTAATATAGGTACAGTAAAACATCTATTAACCGACAACCTTATCCAACAAAAATATGAGAAAATATGGTGTTCCGTATCTACAATGGCCAAAACAGATTTATAGATATAAATCTCAAAACCGATTTTCACATTTACAATACTTCTCTTCTAGGAAAGAAGGAAAAAGTCATTAAAAAAACTCAAAAATGTCGGGTAGTTTTTGACTAATTTTCGACTGTAGAATCAGAAATTGTAAAAATAATGTTCAATAGAAAAAACGAAATTGACTCTATCTGTATTTTATTTAAATAAACTTCAACTTGATTAAAGGAACGCTGTTTTGGATACTTTTTTCTCCACCTGATGTTCTCAATGAAATTACGGTTTAAACGTGAATGCAGCCCAGAGTTTTCTTTAAACGGTAGTGTGAATTGCATCGCGATTGCTTGAAAACTGCCACTGCTAAGACATGTAGAGACATTAGGTGTCTAAAATAAAAGTTGCAAGATTTTTCATGCGAGTTTAACCAGCAAATTCACTGAGTTACGACACAATTTCATTATTCTTTTGTAAAGCTCATATGGTATGAAGTCCCCACAGTTCGAATCATTGTAGCGCCGTATGTTACCTCCAGGGCTCCGACTCACCTCTTTTTTTTTATGGTCAGCCTCCCGCAAAGGCCGAAAGCCTATGGCGCTATAGAAGCGCTGCGAGAGGACAAGTGTCGGTTCACGTTAGATTTGAAACGCTGCAGGTTGTAGCCGTCGGGAAACAAATTCCCCGGCAGTTGATTCCACAGCGTCGAAGTTCTCCAAAAGAAGGAATGCTGGAGGAGACTGGTTCGGGGAGTAAGGACCTCGACCTGGTAAGGATGAGCTCGCAGAGCTTCTCTAGTGTTCCTGGTTCGGACGGCCTTTGGTGTTATTATCTGGGAGAGCTCACTCGAACATCTTCCGTGATAGAATCTGTAAAACAGGGATAGGTCAGCCACCCTCCTTCGATGTTCCAGGCTGTGGAGGTCCTTTGTGAGGTTAGGCGTATCGATTAATCTAATTGCTCTTTTCTGGATAGTGTCCAGAAGCTTTAGAGAGTGTTTCGGAGCGCATCCCCGCACATGGGAGCAATACTCCAGCGATGGTCGGATCTGTGCCTTGTAGAGCAGCAGCAGTTGCTCTGGTGTATACAACTTCCTACAGCGGAACAAAACTCCAAGCTTCTGGGATGCCGTTTTAGCAATACTGACGACGTGGTCGTGCCAGGACATGTTATTGTTGATGTTGATCCCCAAAAGCTTGACGGAAGGTGATTCGACTATGGGGTGGCCCTCCATTTCCACGGTTGGTAACCCATCGTGAGACTTCTTTGTAAGTGTTGTTGCCTGGGTTTTTTGTACGTTGAACTGTACCTTATTTGCTAATCCCCACTCGACAATTGTTTTGATATCTGCGTTGATCTGTGAGGCATGCTGCTGTCGCCGACGTACCGTCTCCTGGGATGATAGTGGCTTGCCTGGTTCCATGCACGGCACTAATGTACTGTCATCTGCGAAGCTGTAGATTGGATTGGATGTTATTTCCAGCAGCTCGTTGATGTACCTGCTGTACAGTGTAGGGGATAGGACAGATCCCTGAGGAACACCGGCGTTTATTGAAAATACGTCTGATGAACAGCCCTCGACTACAACAAACAGAGATCGGTTGTTCAAAAAGCTATTCAGCCACTGGCGCAGGCCAGGTGGTAGTCCATAAGCAGTAAGCTTGGCCAGAAGTCCCTCATGCCACACTCTGTCGAAAGCGTTCGATATGTCAAGTGCAACAACACGGGATTCGCCACGATTTTCTATTGCTTTGTTCCACAAGTGAGTGACGTAGGCAAGGAGGTCACCTGTAGACCTGTGCTTACGGAAGCCATACTGGCGATCATTTATGATGTTATTGTTGTCCAGGTATTTCAGGAGCTGTGTGTTAATGACAGTCTCCATAACCTTAGACATGATGCTGAGAAGAGCCACAGGACTATAATTGGTGGGATCAGTTTTTTTGCCTTTCTTAGGGATGGGTTGTACGCAGCCAATCTTCCATGAAGCGGGAAACACGCCTCGTTGATACGAAAGTTTGAAGAGCTTGCAAAGAATAGGTGCAAGCTCAGCGGCACAGCGTTTGACAATGGCTGGAATTTGGTCAGGACCAGTAGCTTTATTCGTGTTCAGTTTTTGGAGGATGTTTTTAATATCTCGATGTTTAAATTTGACCTCTGCCATTCTCGAGTTCACGCTTATGGTGGTGGTCGGAGTACTACCTTGAAAGTCTACAGTAGAATTGGCTGCGAAGAGTTTCCCCAAGATGTCTGCTTTTTCTTTAGGAGCAGAAGCGATGGACTTTTCCTCTCTGGTCAAGGGTGGTATTGACGAATAGGAAAAGTTCTGACTAACAGCCTTAGCTACAGACCAGAATGTTCTGGACGAACTAGGACATGAGAGGAGCTTGTCCTTAATTTTTTGGTTGTGTTCATCCTTGCTGCTGTCAATCACGCGTTTACAATGATTTCTGGCGTCTATAAAACTGCGGTGGTTCTCGGCATTTGGATTTTTCCTCCATTCTTTGAAATGTTGGTTTTTAGTAGTAATTGCATCTCTACAACGCTGATTGAACCATGGCTTGTTTTTGGAGGGATGCTTGACGACATGAGGAATATAGGCTTCCATGCCGGATATTAATACCTCGGTTATTTCTTGGGCGCAAGCTGATGGGTCTCGTGACTTGAAGCAGACGTCGTTCCAGGGAAAGGACTGGTAGTATTCCCTTAGGTCGTCCCACTTTGCTGATCCGTAATGCCAGACCCGGCGAGGCTGTGTATGGTGGAGATCTGGAGAATGCATTCTGCATAGCGTTGAGACGGTGTTATGGTCAGACGTTCCCAGTGGGGCGGTTACTTTCACTGTGTAGATTGTTGGAGTAGTTGTCCAACAGAGTAGCAAAATCTCCGTGGCGGCTGGGGATCCTTGTTGGTTCTTTGACTATCTGCTCCAAGCCGCAGCTAATAGCGAAGGCTTCAGCTTCACGTCCCTCGTCGTCCGTTTTGTTTGAGTGTTTGAGCCAGTATGAGTTGTGAACGTTGAAGTCACCCAGAAAGACTATCTCTGAATGAGGGTGATCTGATTGCAGCGCGTCCACAGTGGCTGAAAGCTTCTCGAAGAGCTCTTTGCAGTTGTTACTGCTTGGTGGCATATAAATGCAGCATATAAATTTGGAATGATTTTGGAAGGATATTTTGAGCCATATGATGTCAAATCCTTCCAGTTCGAGCTCTTCTTCTCGATGACAAGAACGCCCAGATTTAACGTACACGCATACGCCAAACCTACGTCTAAATCGGGTGTATAAGTCATATCCGGGATATCTAAAGCAGTTATCCATTGTTGAAGAGCCGACTTGAGTTTCCGTAAGAGCCAGAATGTGTGGCTTCTCTGCCTGAAGGTGTAGATGGACAGAGTTTATGTTGGAGGCAAGACCTCGTATATTTGTAAAGTCGGCTCTGAACAAGTTTCTTTGGCCTTCGGGCCTGTCGTCAGTGCGAAGTTGCTGCGAAGGCCGGCTTCTGTTGTTAGCCTGACGAGGAGTGGCAGCACAATTCTTCAGACAAACTTCGCTTAATGTTCCCCCCGGACCACCTGGCACCCGGTGATCCGAACGGCCAGGCATTTTACCTCCGGAAACTTTCGATCCTGGAAGAGCCATTGAGCATTTTTTACTTCTAATTAATCAAATTTGTCACTTATGAGAAACCGGGAACATCAGCCCAGCGACGGAACATGAACCGTGAGGCCATTTGGCGCCGCCTATTTCCGGGAACCTATTTCTAGTTTCCCGAAAATATTCCGATGTGGGGGTGATTGCACCACGGGCGAAGCTAAGTGACTGCACTTCTCCCCCCTGTGGCTGATTGCAGAGATAATAGTACATGATGCACCGCCGTCGGTGCAAGGCGTACTATCACCTCTGGGCGATGGGGTCGCCACATCCCTACGCCTACCTGCATTTTCAAACTTTAACCGAGAAATCTCGCATCGTGAGTGTGTGGAAGGGAACATTATCCAGTACAAAGGGATTGCAAGGGATGACACTTAATATCTGCATATCAAAAATATTCACCACCATCACCAAAGTGGGTGAAGTTCACGCGTTACCACGACTCCCCTATGATTGCTCACCATTGGAGTCTCCGTGGATTGTCTAAGTAGTCTGAAACTGACTCACTGACTGATGATAAATGTTAGATGCCTCACCCAATATATTTGTATCAGCGTTCAACTTTCCTCTTCACTCCATCGTTACATTTTACGTCTTCTCGGTGGAAAGGTTTACAACACCTCCGTGACTTCGTACTACCACGCAACATGTCGCTCTAGTGCTTTCACCTGTATTTTGACTGAGGATAGCCACATGACAAGCCTCGCGAGTATTGAACATTAAGAGGGCCCATTTTAGCAATGCGCTAAAATTTCCAGCATAAAGTTTACTAAACTGTAACTTTTTTGCTCGAGCTCAGACAGAGCCAAAATTCATAGTGCATAACACAAACTTTCGTCTAAGAACAAGACAAGACAAGAACTGAGGTACGTGTTAACATAGTCAAAAAAAGCTCCTTCCTCTGAATCCCCTTCTGGTTCTGTACAACGAGTATGTAGTGTATATGAACGAACCTATCGCCTGGGTGATTAGTTGTCATGTCAAGTTGACAGCTCAAGTTTGACGGTTTTCGTAAGGCTGACCAAGGCTGACCACTGACAATAGGCTGACTTTAGTGCTCCAAAACTTCACTCTTTCCTTATCTAATAGCGTTTTCGCCTCATTGCCCTATCACTGCACTGGTAGGAACTGAGTGTCAAAATTATGTTCGTCTTACATTTGAGTCCAAAACTAGTGTGGTATTTTGTTTTCGACTTATCCGCTTAATTGCACTTGAGTGCAAATTATCGCCACGGACTCTCTGGGCTTGTGGAGATTTCAGTGCATTTTTGACGTCTATAAAATATTAATTCTAACCTATTTTATTTGTCAAAGAAAATAATTTTTTGAATCAAGAACTGGGTAGTCGGGTAGTATACATAGTAGTATGGATGCTACGATAGGTTACGGAAGGTACGGGAAGTGTAGTTGAAAGAACTGCGAACATCGTCATCTTCGGATGATGAGGAAATTGAAGCATATCAAGTTAAATTGCAAACAACGGCTGCGTGTGTCCCAAAAATGCGAATGTTTGTTTAATATGTTGTTCATAAACTGACGGAAGAAGAGACCTAACAAGATATACATAAGTATTTACCGTTATAGAAAGATATTCATTTTTAGTGGGCAAACCCAAGGCTGGTGCAAAAGCCATATTAAGTCATATTGCACAAACTGTCGTTAGGTTTTATGTCGATAAATCAATAAATGATTGACAAGGCGGATTCAAACTATTCAAATTCCAAAACCGCCACAATGAAATTGAGCTCTATGATACAAAATGACATCAAACTGTCATCAGTTGGCTGACAGAACAGTTACTTCAATTGCACTGATATTTGGTGTATGTTCAACTTACCACTCTTACCAGTTCAGATTTATTGCACTTCTGGGCACCAAACGAGTTTTCAATGTGCACTGTGGTGCAATAGTAGTTAAAATCAGTGCAGTAAGTCGAAAACGCTATAAGCTGCGGTCCTTAGACAAGGAGAGAGAGAGGACGGAACGCGCGACTGACATTTCTGTTACCAAATGGCACCAAAAAACTACCAAAATTTACCTGTGATAAGTGATTCCTGGCTCATTTCTGCTGCTGTGGCTTTTACAACCGTAAGCTGCTCACCTTACCATTATGCACACCACAATTATTTTACAATGATTGGTGTTAAAAAAGTTACATATATCATAAAAAAAATATTTTGCTGGCTATTCATTTTCGGTAACAGCTAATGACAGCTAATTCATATAGCATCAAACGGGCGTGCGGTATGCCCTCTCTTTCCTTATCAGTTGCGGTCCATGTAGCCTAAGGCTAAATTCAGATGCACACGACATCCGACGATACGACGCGCGACGGTACGAAACTGCTCCTATTGGTTGAAATATTCAAAATGGATTGGCGCCAAACTAAATGTCCGATGATTTTAACTTTACGACGGTCGGAGATGTTGAAAATATTTTAACTTTTTATCCGATGTCGTATGTAATTTGACAGCTGACAATCTCCGTGAATTTGTATTTGAAAATGGTAATTCAGCGAGCGTAACACGTGCATTCAACAAATATTTTACTTTTGTCCCTCTTATGGATGAATAAAATGAAGAAAAGAGGAAGAAAGCGTAGATTTTGGGTTCGAGACATATTTAAAAACAGGAAGAAGCAAGGAGCGTACCATAATATGTTGCAAAAGATGAAGCTAACTGGCATAGAAAAATATCTTAATTATTTACAAATGCCAAGTAATGCCTTTAAATCGTTGCTTGAAATTATTGGTCCACAGCTGAGTAAAACTAAGTGTATTCGCGAATCTATTGCTGGTAAAGACGTGCTTTAACTTTAAACATACTTGGGTCATCAAATCATATTAATCATCAAAGATATCCTCCATCGATTAACTGTATTCAACCTTGCACCTAACAGTGGTGAAATGTTGGTAAAAAATCGAGGTATGTTGTGGATTGGATTTGATTTCTAGCAACCATAAATCACATAATATTATTTAGAAAACTTGCTCTTAGGCAGGCAACCCAACATACACACGTATAGTTAATAGGTTGCATACTCTTAGAGGTAACAGTTGGTATCCAACTATGAAGATACAAATTCCCCAAATTTGTTACAAAATTTCGTACGAAAATTTCGGACTCATGTGAATGAATAAATTTTAGATTTTACGTCAGAATCAGTTCGTCGTGTGTCGTATGTCGGATGTCATGTGCATCTGAATTTGGCTTAAAGCTATTGTACAATAGGCATTTCAATATTTTAATGGACCTATACCACATTTTTGATTTATTGGCTTAAACGAACCCTGACACCACGTAGATGCCATAAATAATTTTACAAAATTTTTCTATCGTATTTATAACCGAAAAAAATTGCTCTAAATATTGAATTTTTTGAATCCATACACCTCCCACCCAGATCGTGACGTCACCTGTAGGGAACCAATAAGAGCTCACTGCTACAAAACAATAGCATCCGCTCGTAGTCACCGGACCACGAAAGGACGCTTCTCATTGGTTCCCTACAGAAAGGACGCTTCTCATTGGTTCCCTACAGAAAGGACGCTTCTCATTGGTTCCCTACAGGTGACGTCATCATCCGCTATTTCAAATTACAGTACAATTTTCTTTTTAGTGTTATTCTCATTTGGATCAAGTTTTCTGCTGACTTTTTACAGTAAATGGTCCTATGTATCATCAAAAATAATACCGCAGTAAATAAATTGATCAATTCGAGATCACGGTATAGGCCCATTGTTACAATGTTTTCACTATTTAAATTCTCATAGAAACCATGCGTCGTGCTGTCACAAGAGACGAGAGCGTTAAAATTTCCACCCTGGTTGAGGAAGGGCTTCCTCTAAGACAAATTGCTGCGTTGTTAAATAGGTCGCTGTCAGTTGTCCATCGCACCTACCAGAGGTACCTGGAGACAGCTGATTACGTTCGCCGCGCTGGACAAGGGAAGGACAAGGCAGACCACAATGCACGACAGCAAGAGAGGACAGGGTTATAACCTCAAACGCAAAACGTAATCGCACCGTCACCGCCTCTGAACTTGTTGCGGAGCACAGAGGAAGTACTGGCATGCAAATTTCAGATCAAACAGTCCGTCGCCGTCTCCACTCAGCGGGTTTGAAGTCAAGAAAACCCAAGAGAGCACCACCTCTGAGTTTTGACTGCCAGACATAGAACAGCAAGGTTACAGATTTCTCTCAAAATCATTTGAGGTGGAATAGGAACCAGTGGCAACAGGTCATGTTTAGTGATGAATTATAATTCTGTCTATACAAGTGTGACGGCCGAGTGCGAGTCTGGAGACGGCGAAACTAACCTTTTCAGGATCCCTGCATTCAGGATGGGGACCGTTTGGAGGGCGATCTGTAATAGGGGATAGGGTGTTAACTTTCGCACACCACTGGTCTGTATTCCACCCCCTGGCATGAACGCACAACGCCCACTTCTCTTTGCGTTATATACTTCAAGTTTGAGCAAAGGTCTAAATACATGTAAAATTCACTGCTACGCTGACGACACTCAACTGTGTCACAGTTTTCCTCCCCCCTTTAATACTGCGAGAGTTGCGATTAACAACGACACAGATATTGACTAAAAATGCTGAAGAACACTGTTTAAATCTCAATTCCACTAAATCTAAAGTAATGGTATTTGGACCAAAAAACATACGTCAGGTAATTGCAAACTCATTGAATTTGAAAGTCAACGATGAAAAACTTGACACTGTGGATGGTGGAAAAAAAAGTAGGTGTAATACTAGATATAAATTTAAGGTATGAGAAACACGTTAACTCTCTCATTAGAAAAGCATATTCGTCTCTAAAAGTTTTGTATAGCAATAGGCATAATTTTCCCATAAAAGTTAAAATAAGTCTGTGTGAATCCATGGTTCTTTCACATTTCAACTTTTCGGATTGTGTATATGGACCTTGTATAACTGAAAATTATAAGAGAAAAATCCTGTGTGGCGATTCTGTAACTCTAAGCGAAGCGATAGCGACAGTCTTCCAACGCTTTCGCTCGTTTCGGTATTCCATAAATGTCTTCGTTCCCACTCGGCTATAACGAACGCAGACGAACGTTATAAGCGATAGCGAAAGATTTTGGATCTCGTTTGTCAAGTTTTGACCATGCCCTGGACACTCTTTTACTTCCTACCGCAGTCACGGGTAGCCCTGGAGCTAGTTTGTGAATGATACTTAAGACTCTTCGACTCTTGACCATACTCTTGCCAGCCTAAGTAACCCTATAACCTTTTAACTAGCGTCACTAGCGTCTTGCAATGAAATGTCAACTTGGCGTTTTGTGTATTTAGCGTCCAATGTGATTCTTTCGGTGTTATTTAGCTTTTCATTATCTGCGCTTTCCCATTATAGTTTCCAACTACACTGGTATTGCAGTGCTGCGTAAAAAACTGTTCTTTTAAGATCGAACAAGTTCATAGGTTTCTTAAGGATCCTGAGGTAAGTACCTACATCAAATATTTAACTTATGGTTTTGCAATATCCATAATGTAAGCAATGGCCTATGGTTTGAGCTTGAGTATGTGAAAACTGTAATAAAAATCACCTTACCAATTCTTACTATTGATGTTAGCTGTGCAAAATGTGGGTGAAAGCTACCGGTCGTGTGGATCTTCAAGAGAAGAGCGTTACCACTTTGAGGAACAACTTTGTGATATGTGACGATGATTCCAAATTTGAAGCCTTCCGCAACCGACAAACCTCACGAATATTATTTGAAACACAAAGCAAAAGGTATTGCTAAAAGAAGAATGAAACAACATAATGACCAATGAAAAATTTCTCGTATTCTCTGTTAGCCATCATAATTATTTTAATATTTGTAGGACGAATAATGTTAAATTGGTTAGCTATACAAGCCATATATTTTATGCCCAGCATCTGTGTCAATTACCATTCTAGGCTTTCTAGTTGTGTATTACTTTGTGTCTGGTATGTATGTGGCAAAATAATTGTAAAATAAAATACTGCAAATACTTGAGAGGTTTTTTTTTCATAAGAACAATTAAAAAATTGGAATAGCCTATACCCTGTTACCCGATACTTTAAACTGTCAGCCGTGTCATCAGCGAACAGCTGTTCGGCTAGTGATAACTAAAAATACCCTAGATTGAGTCTTGACGTATCAATTTCAATCTTTGAAGGAATACAGCGCTGTACTGAGTGCAAGATGACAAGTAATTGACACTTTGTGACGTTTTTCGTTTATGCTCTGAGGTCTGCCTATTTTACATTTTCTCGGAAAATCCGGCGTTTCTTTCAGTATATCAGTATGGCTTGTCTGAATGATGATGATTACGCTTTAAATAAGGTAAGAATGAAGATAAAAGCATTTTTAGCTTAACTATAAACAAGCACGCCATGTACTTACTTACGTTGTACGTTTTAACCAATAAATATCCCACTATAGTGAATTCATTGAATCGCCCTTATTGCTAAATATGGGAGTATTTTTATAGTCTCTATCATCTATTTCTTTTAACCAACTATTTCTGCTGCAAATTTATGGATATTGAAGCAATTTTTTGTTTACAAAAATAGTCATTACTTTTTGGCAAAGAGATATTCAGTAAGAATATTACTAATACGGTCCTGATCGCAGGATTGCCAATCAACACCACTAGTAAAAAATTAAATTTGAGATACACTTCTTCGTCAGCTGATACCTATCAAATAGACGTCAAGCCAGTTTAAAGTATCAGGTAACAGAGTATACCTGCAAGTGATAGGTCTGATATTTAAATTTCCCGCTAATGTAGCTGTCAAGACGATCTGCGACAGTGGCGACATTTGTGACTGCGGTAAGCACTAATAGTGAATAGATGTTGTACTGAGTGTTCCATCTTCTTAACCCAAACTATTCTGATAATCTGTGGTTTTGACATTATTCCTGTGTGTCAAAGTGACAATTCGCTTAAATTTATTTGTATACTTAATTACCAGCAATGAATCGAAGAGAAAAAACTAGTCCTTCACAATGGTCGGCATTGCTGGATTTTGCAGAGTTTCATCCAGAGATATTTAAGCCAACTCGTGAATGCTCGTGAGTTATCGAGCTTCATGCCGAAAGCGTAACGAAGCGTTACACATAATGGAACGCCGTTAAAATCGTTTTCGTAAATGATTAGCTTCGCTTTCGTCTGCTTTCGTTACTATCGCGAAAGTTACAGAATCGCCACACTGATCACCCAAAACTCCTGTCTCAGATTATTATATGTATACGCAGACAAGAGCGAAGAATCTCACATAAATTGAAGGAAGCGAACTGGTTGAATATGGAAGCAAGGAGACACACACACACACAGTTGCACCAATTTTTAGTTGCAAATCAGCGCGCCTCCGTTTAACTTTCTGGTAGTCGCTCATGCACCCAAACAGTTGCGCAATCGAAAATTGCAGGTCAGCGCCAGGCCTTAGTCTCCTGCTTATTTATTTGAAAAACTCACTTTCAGGACCGATGTTCACAATATCAATGTGAGATCCAGGGGGCTGCTGACGCCTCCGATATTCCGAACGGTACAATTCAAACGGTCGTTTAGTTATCATATTTGCAAAATTTACAACTCGATTCCAGCACAATATAAGAGTCCTTCAACTGTAAACGTGAATTAAAAAATGTAACATTGTACAATCCAGCAACGCTAAGCTCTCATCTTGAACACGCAAAAATTTACTATGACTTATAATTTTGTACAGCAGGATTATGTCTTGTAGAATGGGTATGTATGTAATAATTAGATCATTTAATAATTATTTAAGCACAGACTTGGTTCACGGGTCAAGTGGAAGAGCAGCTATTAAGCTGAACTTCGCCCATATTTTGTTTACCCTGGTTTTTCGAATGTATATTTTGAAATAAAGGCATTTATTATTATTCTGATTTTTCAAGTTTCTCTCGCATGACTGCGGTAGCAACAAATGTTGACGGGCTGTGTCAAGTCAACACCTGAACTATTACTGATCGGAATTTAAGAAAGATCGTACTATATTACATGTCTTAAGGATTACAGACTTTTGGAATATTTTGTGTAACTTTTCGTCCAGGCCTAGCTGGTGCAGATGTGGTGTGAATGTGTTAGGTGTAAGGCCTGAGACCGACATAATTAGGGGGACAATAACAACTTTGTTTCGTTTCCAGAGACGTTTTACTTCTATGGCAAGGTCTGTGTATTTAGATATCTTCCCAGTGTAGGTAGTTTGAACATTCGTATCATTAGGGATAGCAATATCTATTAAATAGGTAACTTTGTCTGCCTTCGACTGAAAAACTATGTCTGGTCTATTGGCTGGGATAGTTTTGTCTGTGTGTATTTCGACGTCCCAGTATAGTTTGTATTGATATAATATGGATCTGTGTTTTCGATTACTTTGTTAGTTGTGGCTAAGGCTTGGTGTATGATTTTGGCTGCAGAGTTATGTCTGGCCGTGTACTCGGTTCCAGCGAGGGTTTTGCATGCACTTGTTATAATTATGATCTATTGTTTCCTTATTATTATTATATTTACAAAAAACAAAAAGTGCAGCCCGGGCTCCGACACACCGAGCTGCTGTTCCATTACCCAATGACTACTTCTCACACCGTGAGGTGAGCAATCACTGGGACCGCGAATCGTGCGCCCTAAGTAGACGAAGGAACCCAAGGATGACTGCCTTCTGCATTCTGGCGGCTAAGATGTGCGCCGCCGCACGGCACACGGGTATTTTGCGCAGTGCAGAGAGCAGCGTATTTCTCATTCCACCTAGGGATCCAATGACCATAACCAGCAGACTTACAGTGTAGTGGCCAGAGCCTGCAAAGTTGTCCGAGCAACTCCTGATATTTGGTCCTCTTTTCCTCCTCCTTAGAAACGATGTTCACCTCGGCAGGCGCCGAAAACTCTATAACGAACATCGTCTTCTGTTGGTGGTCGAGAAGGACTATGTCGGGCTTGTTTGCCTGTACAAGCTCGAGCGTGGGGAACGAGTAGTTCCAGTAAATCCGGCATCTCTCGTTCTCCACAACGAACTCTATATCCCCTGGAGCGTAAGGCAGCACCGGTGTCTCATCGGCACCGTATGAGTGCCTTAAATGATAGTGGAGCACTCGTAGAGCCGCGTTAAAGAAGTTTATACTGTTTATATAACATAAAACACATGTCAAAAACGCTTACTGCTTTTTGTCGTGGCACTCAAAAAGTCGTGAAATACGAAAAACACAATATTTCCTATTTCATTAATATTAAGTTTAATATTTGCTTCCCAGAATAACCTATGCATGTTCGTTAACTAGAGTGGTTAGTAGATGAAATTATTTTTTTAGTTTAATCACATAATTATGTATCTACGCAAAAAACATTCAGCACCTCTTACAGATCATTTCAGAGTTAAGTTATTAACCATTAAAAATATGAAGTTTTCCATGGGCCCTTATGATAGATTAGCGTCTTTTTGTAGTGAAACTTAGAATAAACATAATTTAAGAGTAAACAGAAAAATAAATAATGTTTGAGAATAGTCTATAGAATAAGTTGTTTAATATTGTTGCATTAAAAAGATAAGGTAGATGACCATTTGAATTAGTTATTTTATTCATAGTGTTTTGGTAAATAAAATCATACTGAAATCTGACAACAGCACAGTATTTTTCAAAATCTTTCTCTTGACAAAAAGCCATAATAGTGACAGTGACATAAGTATGCAGTGTTTGTTGGTTAGGTTGGGCTGCTTTGTTGATTATCATTCATCATCATGTGCCTTATCTTTTTATTCATCCAAGAACCATTCTAGTTTAAGTCGTCAATGCTGAGAAACACGCTGTTGACAGATTATTTAGGAAATTACGATAGGGTAGAGACCTTACAAATATCTAATATATATAAAAAAAATTTATAAATAATCGCAAAAATATTAATGTACTTTGCAATTTTTAAAAAGTCCTGAACAAAATTTCATGAAAAAGTCATTTGCCTCTAGGAAACAAATATCCCAATAATAGGAACATTTGAATTTTACAACTCAAATAATAGAACTTGACTATTAATAGGACTATATGACTGATACAAAATTTGTTTTGAAAATTTTATAAAATTGGTGAATAAATTATGATATTTCTTAAGATGTCCTACAGGTATCTGGAGCGAATATTTTAAATGTAATTTGATGTCAACTTGTTCTAAATACTGGGAAATTGTGTATCCAAACTGTGCATGAAAGTACGAAAATTACGTCTGTCAGAAACAGCAAATACAGGGTGGCCAATCGGGTGACGATAATAATTTTTTTTAGATAGCCCGTACCAATACCTATCCAAAACACACCCATGTATATGTACCGATTATTGATAGTTTTCGAGTTATGATTTTTTTTTTTTGAAAACTTAGAGATTTTCCAGTTTTTCCAAGAAATCGTCAAAATCAAAAACAAGAATGCTTTTTGGCTTATATTTTTTTCTGCAATTATACTCAGTATTAAGCCCATTTTAATATCCAATAAGGATAACCTGTACATCCGAACAATAATTAAGTACATTTTGGGCCCAAGATCAGTTTAAAGCTCCATAACCAGGCATAAGTATTTTTAATTTTATTTTGAAGGTTTTGGTCTCCTGACTAAAAACAGAGATTTCAAACTTTGGGCCCAAAATGTACTTAATTATTACTTGGATGCACAGGTTCTCTTTATTGGATATTAAGATAGGCTTAATACTGAGTATAATTGCAGAAAAAAATAAAAGCCAAAAAGCATTCTTGTTTTTGTTTTTGACGATTTCTTGGAAAAACTGGAAAACCTCTAAGTTTTCAAAAAAAAATCATAACTCGAAAACTATCAATAATCGGTACACATATATGGGGGTGTTTTGGATAGGTTTCGGTATGGGCTATCTAAAAAAAAAATTATTATCGTCACCCGATTGGCCACCCTGTATAAAGAACCTAGTTTTTGGTGAAGAAATTAGTGTACTTGTAAGCTGTGTTATCTGTTCCTGTTGGATCATTGGGAAATATGACCATCTGTCACCAAATGGATAAATAAGGAAAACATACAACAAGTGATAGGGAGTATTATGGACAAAGTGGTGCTGAATGAAGATTCAACACAGTGCACATGCAAAGTTGGAGAAGACAGCTATTTAAGTGCTGATATGAAAAGGTCAATTGCTGATGGCCAAACACACCTGTTTGCATCACCATGCAACATGCATCAAATGCTTTGGGAGTAGGGTTGCCATTTGTCTGGGTTTCCCTGGATTTGTCCTAGTTTAGAGAACATCTGGGGAGCATCCAGGTGGGACTACATTTGTAGTCTGGGTTTAAAAATGTATGGTGTTAGGCCTATAAATGAGTATAGTTTTTGGTCATTTTATGTTTTAAAAGGTTAATAATGTTATTTATATATTTATATTACAGAAATCTAAACATTGAAAAGGATCAGTTTTGTTGCTTAAAACTTAAGAAGACTGGACTTAGTTCATATTTTGTTAAGAGATCTTTTGTTGTGTAAATGGCTGCTGATAAAAATTTAAAAAATATAATTATTATTGGGTTAAAAGGGTCGCATCAAAAATTACAAGACTGAATACTAAAATGGTCTCTCAAGATTTTTAGGCTATGTTTAATAGTTTCATAAAGTTTTGTTTTCATAACAGAGTATACTAATAATTTGTTTTATTTTGAGAAAAAAATCTAAATGATTATTGGAAAAAAATGTAACAAGTCTGAAAATAAATAAAAAAGAGATTTATGACATTTTCAACTATTTCTTATTACACTGGTTATGTTGTCCGGGTTCTGGGTCCGGTTTTTACATGTCTTGTCCTGGTTGCCAAATTTTAGAGACAGCAACCCTATTTGTGAGACATACATATTTCAAGTGACAAGTGCCATAGCCAGCAAGCAAGTTCTAAACCAAGACCATGATGCTGTTTTGGTACAGTTCATTATAAGCAAATTAAAACAAATATCTGATAAAGATGTTTGTTTAAAAGCAGGGCAGGATATAGTAAACAAACTGTATGAACACATACACAAATCAAAACCAAAATAAAATTGATAAGTTTACGAGTTTTGTTTGGTAATGTGGCTAGTGGCTAGAGTTAGTTTTCTCTTGCATTTTTGTTAAGAAATTTCATAACAAATTGTTCACAAATTTTATATGTAATTTAAGAACAAATTATGTATCATGTCATAGGTACCTAAAAATAAATACATACTTACAGTTCTGGATTTCTTGGAAAGGAAAATAAGCTAAAGCCTTGCCCAGTAACAACAGAACATGCTCGATAGACACAACTGTTACCCGAATGTGACATCGCTATAGTTTTTCCTTATCTAAGCTATAGTTATTATACCATAAGGCAAAAATGCAGTCTGTCTCTGTGGAGGTATAGTCCGAATATTAAAATAAAGCCTCACAGTGGCCCGACATCGACATCACCCGGACTACAAACTTTTTTAGGCATCTCTGATTCTCTGCAAACAGTGCAAACCACAACTGCAAACTGCAACTCTGCAAGTCAGAAGTGTCAAGAGTTCAGCCATTGTTTTTCTCTGAGTTCAGCGTTGCTGTCAGTGATGCCAACTCATTGCACACTAAAATAGCTGAAGCACTGTAGAAAAATAGCTAGAAAATAGCTAGATTTTTTTTAATATCTTATTTATTCCTTTTATATTCATTTTTCACCTTGGAATACTATATGTTTCAAACCTACCGTTCAGAATTAATTCACTATCCACGATTTTATCTTTTAAAATCGAAAATGTTTTTAAATTTCACTGGTTGCACTTGGGCTGCACTGCAAAATTTTTTGAATGCACTCATTTCAGTGGCATTTCTGCACTCGGAGCGGTCGAACTGAGTGCAAAAATTTCGCACCGATTTCAAAGCGAGCGTCGTGGAAGTGAACCAAGGGAATGACAGGAGGTTTGAGCGGGAAACTTCAAATTATAGAATGGTGTTACGCCTGTTTAAACTTTCAATCTTTGAATAAGGTAATACCTAGTTGACTTTCACTATTTTCAGTCAGAATGAGGAAAGTGAACAAAAAAATCAAAATTTTAATTTCCTTGTTTGAATTGACAAAATCAGCTCATCATCTTCTGACGACGAACAAATAATGTGTTTAGGAAGAATTTGGGAGAAAAAATTCCCAGAATTAGCGATTACATGGAAATTATTGAACAGTTTTCAGACAAACGAGTAGGTAGTATAAATATGCAGATATGGTTGTCAAAACAAGTTGTTGTTTCTTGATGTGTATTCCACTGGAAGAACCCAGTGCAAAAGTGTTACCCTAGGTGAAGTTTTTCAGTATTCTGCACTCGCAGGGAGTACACTAAAATGTGTCCAGTGGAAAACGCTATAAGCATACAACCGTTGAAGGTCGGTGCGAGAACCGAACCTGACAAATGACAAATCGACAACACGCGACTTGACAGTTGTACCACAAAACACTCAAACGAGTTCATAGAGCACGCACAACAGTGACGCACAAGCACGAAACGATTGCATTCATAGCTTCGCAGAACAGTTAAAGCATAGATGGTATAGAGGAAGCGCGCAGCATTAATAGAATTGAAATAAAGCAGAAAAGGGAAATAGCTAGATAAAATAGCTAGATAGCTAGATGATATTTTACTAGCTAAACCTTGTTGCGAAATAGCTAGATCTAGCTATAAAATAGCTAAATTGGCATCACTGGTTGCTGTTGCATATTTGACACTTGTGTTTGACACCACAAAATTTTGACACTGCCAGAAGTGTCAGATGTCAGATTCAAGGAAAGGAATGAGTGATGGATAGTATTGTGCCTATTATACGAGAAAGTCGACGAGTTTTGTCTATGATTGTGCCAGTCCGGCCCTGACCGCCATCTTCCCAGGTAGTCGCGAATTCGCGAGAACCGACTTCGCGTCCGCGAACCGCAACCGCTAGAACGCGGAGAGATGCAGCGAATCTTTCGAGAACCAGAGACGCGTACAATTGTATAAGGAGAAGCGGAACAGCCGAGCGGCGGAATACTGAGGGCGGAATTAACAGAGGCCCTTGGCCCCTACTTGGGCAGCAGCCAGACGCGGTCCGTCTACCAGTGGCGTGCGCAGAATAAATGGATGGTGAAATAGATTAGTGAAGTGAAGGACAAACATAAAATAGTGTAGTGACTCTAAATAAATTAGACTGATAAATGATAGGTTAGGCGTAGTGTATAAAGTTAATGTAAATAAATAGTTGAATCCGTACCAAATGTTTTCCTGCCTAATCAAACCAGTGGTGTATATAGAAATCGATTTTGGGGGGGGGGGGGCATCGGAAAAATTAAAGTTTATCTCATACGTTATAATATTGGCGTATTATAATCCTAACCTAAATATAAAATAACAATGTACTAATATTAACGAAAATAACTATACAGGGTGAGTTTTTAGTATCGGCTCTGTCGATAACTCCACTACTGTAGACTGTAGAAGATATGCTCCTTGCTCAGAAAATATTTTGATTTATGCAGGGTGATCCATAACTACGTGGAGATTCTACTAATAATTTCTGTTCTCACGATATAAGGTATTATAACATTATACAGGGTATTTCAAAAGTTATAACCATTTTTATATTCAAATCGCTGTCAAACGAACGTACTGTATATCAAAAAGTAATGAATCAAAAATTATTTTTTACATGGAAAGATTAAAAATATCCTCTAGTTTTAAAATCGGCTGTAAAAAGAGCCCGCGACGCATACTCGTATACAGGGTGATGTGGAATACAAAATCCAGATTTTCTCTTTTTTTAAAATGTAACCCCCAATATTTTATTATGCCAAAGAATTGCTTTTAATATGCTCTTTCATCTTTGTATTGCACTTGTTGTACCTACGTCCATCAGTTTCCGAGATATTTCGATTTTTCGGTAAATTTAAAATATAGCTTCTAATTGTGTACTGAAATTTATTTATTTTGAGAAAGTACTATCGAATTTGTTTTTTATTTAACGAACAACTAAATTATAAGGTCATGATAGTATTTGATGAAGTCAAAACCCTAAATCATCGAGATCATAAAGTCAAGTATGCTGAGGAAACAATTTTGTAGGCGTGATGTATAATTATCAAGCAGATTTATCAGGTAGACTTTGAAAAATTCGCAGTTTTTATGACCAACTCAATAATTCCGTACTGTGTGAAAAACGAGCTTTAAAAGTTAATTTTTCCATTGAGGGTATTTAGGAGAATCCGAGGGAGAATCTTTGAGAAATTGCCTACTTGCCTCTAGAATATATCAACTATGAACAGCATATCCAGAACAGAGGCACTCTAAAACTAATGCGTTTGAAAGATTGAAGAATCGTTTTATTTCGACTGTTTCGTTTGATATTTCATAGCCTACCTGATAGATCTGCTTGGTAATTATGCATGACGTCTATAAAATTGTTTCCTCAGCACACTTGGCCTATAATATCTCGTTAATTCAATGTTTTGACTTGATCAAGTACTATTATGTCCTTATATTTTAGTTGTTTGTTAAGCAAAAATAAAATTTGATAGTACTTTCCTCGGTATTTTCTCAAAAAAAAATATAAATTTTAGTAAACAAATAGAAGGTATATTCAAAATTTGTAGAAAAATCGAAATATCTAAGAAACTAATGAATGCAGCCATAACAAGTGCTATGCAAAGATCAAAGAGCATATTAAAAGCAATTCTTTGTTATAATAAAATATTGGGGGTTATATTTAAAAGAAGAGAAAATCTAGATTTTGCATTCTATATCACCCTGTATACGAACATGCGTCGCGGGATTTTTTTACAGCCGATTTTAAAACTATGGAATATTTTTTATTCATCCGTGTACAAAATACGATTTTTGGTTCTACACTTTTTGATATACAGTACGTTCATTTGACAGCGATTTGGATATAAAAATAGTCATAACTTTTGAAATACCTTGTATAATGTAACAATACCCTATATTGGAAGAACGGAAATCATTAGTAGAATTTCAATATGGAATAATATATGGGGTATCTCATTTAAAAGAATGCATGTTTGCATCACCACGAAGTTATGGATCACCCTGTATAAATCCAAATATTTTATGAGCAAGGAGCATATGCGTGGCTACAACTTTTATATATAACTTTTTTCGGTATCTTCTACAGTAGTGGAGTTATCGACCGAGCCGGTACTAAAAACTCACCCTGTTTATAACACATTTATGGATATTAGAAATGTAAATTTCTATTTTTATAGATAATAATTCTAAATTGAAGCAAAGAAACCAAGGTGTACTTCCTAATCGGACATCTATCATCGTTAAAGTTGCCCTACTTGCTTTATTATTAGTTTAAATTTTGATGTCGCTGCTAATTTTGTTCAGTACTATATTTTTTGACAACTACTTTAGCCTCTTCCCAGACAACAAAACTGAATGCGTGGCCCCCCGGGCCCCCCCTTATATACGCCACTGAATAAAACTGAAAACTTGTAACTGTGGTTCCAGGTGTGGGGTTGACTGATTGATTGGGCAACGTGGTACGGACAGTTAAGTGAATAAGCTGTCAAAATGGTGAAATTCATTGAACTAAAGGTCGCAGACTTAAGGAGAGAGCTCGACGAACGCGGTGCCGATGGCAGCGGGCTGAAGGCCGTTCTGCAGGATCGACTCCGGCAAATAATGATTGAAGAGGGCAAGGATCCAGTTACCTTCGAATTCGAATCACCTGAATTCGAGTGAGCCAAGAAGCTCGAATAAAAAATCGAGGTAAGCTCCAAACAGTCGGAATCTGCTCGACTGTCGCTCGAATCAAAAATCGAAGCAATCTCCAAACAGTCGGAATCTGCCCTGAAGATGGAGATTACTGCTTTGAAAAAGGACATCGAAGAAAGAATCGGAACCAGTATCGACATCTTAGAATCGTAAATGGAAGAGGGGATTTGAAAAATAAAAAGAAGATCTGTGAGACAACATTCTTTGCCTGGACTCAGAGATGGGCAAGCTGTAAATGGAGGTTCAGGCTGCAAGCGTAACCACACCAAGTGACCTGACGGCAGGAGATAAACGCAAATGGTTGGTTGCCTGGTGAGAAGGCGACAGCTTTGACCATAGCACTGAGAAGCGATGCTACAGATGTGCTTCAGACGCTATCACCGGCAGAACGAGCTACGAACAGCTAGTCAGACACCTGGATATGAGGTTTGGTTAAGCCACATTCGCTCACGTCTTTCACGCTCAGCTGAAGAATCGCTCCCAGCGAGCAAACGAGACTCTGCAAAAATTTGAAGCAGCCGTAGCCCGTTTGGTTCAACTGACATATCCGACGGTTCCGCAAGATTTAATGGAGCGATTAGCTGTGGAGACATTTGTGGGTGGTCTTCGTGAGAGCGAAATGCGTCAAGCTGTAGCTCTCGCACATTTGGAACGGTGCTCTAGCCAGAGCTTTAATATTTGAGGCTGTGAAAAATACTTACCAGTGCCAGGCCTGAGTTCGGGAGTGTGAAGGTGAGACAGATGTGCCGACCCTAGTTGAGGAACTGCGGCGGGTAATTTGCGAGACCCGTTCCCCCCCCCCCCCCACCCGTTTGCGAAAAGAGATCCGATGCTGCAATTGGGGCGGGCTGGGTCATGTCAAAAGCCGCTGCAAGGAGGAGAAGAAGCCACTGTCGACGCTGGAAAACTAAGTCCGGTCGAAGAGAAGAGGCGATCCTCGACCTGCGTCCGGAAGGCCTCAGGAAGAACTGCTCGTGTGACCTACGTTGGGCAGCAGGCGAACAGTCTGTATGTGGATGGCTTCGTGGACGGCAGGCAGAGGCTGATGCTTCTGAATACGGGTGATACGAAGACCATCGTTAGACCTGATGTGTTCCAGAAGAGAGCTGATGTAAGACCAACAAGATGGTGACTTCGCACTGCTACAGGAGAGCCCGCAAGTATCCATGGGGAAGACGACATTCAACTCCAGTTTGGGAACACCAAGATCATGACATCAAGCATTGGTGGCTGACATCGAGAACGAGGTGATAGTTGGAATGGAAATCATGGATACCTATGGATTCCAACTGGACCTGAGACATGGTACCCTGCTAGTCCAAGAGGAAGAGGTAGTCCTCCACCAACGTCAAGAAGAGGCTGCTCAGGTGGTTCTCTCAGAAGAAACTGTCATTCCAGAAAGAGGCGCAGTGGTCATTGAAGCCTGCCTGATTGATGGCGCTGATCGAGGGAGCGTCATGTTGTTTGAACCTAAACGGGATGATGAGCTGATTGGCCGTGGAATCGCCATTGGAAAATGCCTGGTACGAGCTGATGACGAAATTCCGGTGAGGTTGATGAACGCGAATGGTTTTCCGGTACACCTCAAGAATGGAACACCACTGGGTCATTATGGTTCTCCAGTTTCATTAGTGGTGAGGAGTGTAAATGCATCAGACCAACGGAATGAGCGTTTGCATGAGAGTCGGCTTTGTGCAGAAGTATCGAAGTAACGTTACCATCCCTACAAAAAATCATCCAAAAGTGGGGATGCGCGTGTAATTTCCGCCAACTTGATTTATGTCGTTATGTGTGAGTTATTGTGCTGGTAGTTTAACTTGTTTATTATGCTTATGCTGTGGTTTTACCAACGACCGTAGTGCGAGTATTGCTCGCCAGCCATACGAAATTGCGATCGCTCTGCACATTGCGTCAGCAACGGAGATTTTTCGCGCGGAGAATTATTAGACGTTTACAAACATTTCAAAGGATAAGACCTATTTTAAACAACAATGTGGTACCTACAATGTTTTCTGGACCTCCCAAATATCACAGAAAAATACAGTTAATAGAACTCATCTGGGCATGCCAACGAGGGCATGCATCTGGGCATACCTACGAAAAGATTTGATAGTGAAAGGGAATCAAGACCAGCAAGAATGGCTTCACCTAATAGTGAATTTTTCTAGCTCAAGTGCAATTTACAAAGTAAATTGAGTGTTCATTTAAGTGGAAGTGGAAGTGATAGCAGGAAACAGGTTGCGTTTATTTTTATTTTGTAGTGTCTGACTATGATGAACCAGACATCAGATGTAAGTGGTATTTTAGTAGTAGTACTAAAAAGTATTTTTCTTAATGTATTAACCCAGATGAACTCTAATACATATAAAATGTAATAATTATTCTAAAACTATAGGCCTCCTATTTGACAGCTAAGCCACGTTGCCACATCTAAGTCTCCGGCATAGTGTAGAGTCGGCCATGGGTATTCCCGCCAGTTCGGTGACAGAAATACTCGTTGCTGACGTCACAGCGTGCCGGCGTGGTGGTGGTTTATTTACACTAACCTAACCCAACCCAAAAATTTTTTATCTATGATTTACACTATCCCGACATTGCCGACGACTTCTATCATACCATTGACATTCTAACCTACGGTGCTAGTAAACCTGGCTGATCTCCGAATTTCGCGAAAAAAAAATCGTAACGTAAAGAGGACGGTCTATTATGTCGTTTTCAAAAAGAAAATGTGTGGATTATCACGTTTTTTTTGAGAAAATTTTTTTTGAAAATCTCAATTTCCTACCTTTTATCGTCAACAAACTGAATAAACAACACCACAAAACAAAACAGATACGTCAAAGTGACGTTAGGAGCACGAACCACAAAACATCTGTCGCCATCATACGCTGCGACGTTGCCACATCTCACCAACTTTCGGATGCCTGCCGAAATTGTTTGCATAAAACAAATTGAATTTTTAATACCACCCACCCCATCACCTTCCCCCTTCCCCAATTGCATCCCCTCTTCAAAAAGCAGTAAATGATCAGGGACGTCTAAAAAACCTGAAAACGTAGTTTGACCGGTTTTACTTCCTACACCGATAGGTGAGGGGAGTATTGTGATCGCGAAAATTTTCGATTTTGAGATAATACGTTTTTTGGGCGTTTTATGATGTGTACATAACGAAAATCCACATCACTCATTTCCGTCGGTCTGTCTGTCGGTCTGTCGGTCTGTCTGTCTGTCTGTCGCGTTCTTCTACCCTCGTAATCTCAGTAACCGCTGCATGGATTGTGATGAAATTTGGGCAGCGGTATGATGTGGGGTCGTAGTAGGTAATGTTCCTATAATTTTGAAAATCGGTGCATAGGCGGCGGAGTAATTAGCAAAAAACAAAAAAAATTAAATATTGCTGAAACTTCGTTTTTAGGCCTTTTAGGGGTCCCTGATCATTTTCTACTTTTTTTTGGGTGAGGGTGAAATTGGGGTGGTTGGGGGGTGGTGGGTTGTAAAATTGAAAAATTTGTTGCTTTCATAATAGACTGTCCACTGACCTGTGAAGGAAGACCTGGCGACATAAATAACTTTTTACAGAAAGCAAAGGACTTAGAATTTTTTTTTTTTGATGTAAACATACGAGAGTATTGCGTCAGATCGTTGTAACGAGGAAACTGTTGAATTGATTTTAATGAAATTTTGAAACGGCATTACTACCGTGGCGAGGATGGAAAACGCGTATGGTTTTTATAAATCGTGCCAGTGGCGGCGCAGAAATAATAAAAAAAGTAAAAATATAAAAACAGCTCACATCTCGTTTTTAAGCGTTTTAGAGGTTCCTCATCATTTTCTGCGTTTTTTTTTGGGTGGGGTGAAATTTGGGTGGTTGTCCTAGTCTATTACGGAAACTAAGGGACGTAGAATTTACTGTATACATACGAGTATTGCTTTAGATCATTTTGTATTTTGTAACGTGGACACTGCTAAATTGATTCTAATGAAATTTTGACACAGTATTACTGCCGTGGCGAGGATGGAAAACGCGTATGGTTTTTATAAATCGTGCCAGTGGCCGCGCAGAAATAATAAAAAAACTAAAAATATAAAGACAGCTCAAACATCGTTTTTAAGCGTTTTAGAGGTTCCTGATCATTTTCTGCGTTTTTTTTGGGTGGGGGTGAAATTGGGGTGGTTGGGGGGTTGGGGGTTAAAAAAACTAAAAAAATTCTTGTACTCATAATAGGCTGTCCACTAACCTGTGAAGGAAGATCTAGCGACACAAATCACCTTTTTAGGTGCATCCGAATATTGCCTAGCCTATTACAGAAACTAAGGGACTTAGAATTTTCTGTATACTATATGAGAACTTATTGGTCTAAATCGTTTTGTATTTTGTAACGTGGACACTATTAAATTGATTCTAATGAAATTTTGACACAGTATATTGTTACCGTGGTGAGAATGGAAAACGCGTATGTTTGTTAAAAATCTTGTCAGTGGCAGCGTAGCAATAATCAAAGAACGCGACAAGTATGAAAGCAACTCAAATTCGGTTTTTAGATGTTTTAGGGGTTCCTGATCATTTCCTACCAGTTTTTTGGGTGGGGGTGAAAGTGAGGTGGTTGGGGGGGGGGTTGTAAAACTGAAAAGTTTGTAGTATCGATAATAGGCTGTCCATTGACCTGTGAAGGAAAGACCTAGCGGCATAAGACAATTTTAGGGGGGGGGGGGCAATTATTTGGTTGCAAGGGATCTTAGACTAAAGCTTCATGCTATGGGAAAATAATAAACTGGTATCAGCGTAATGTGTGAAAGTACTGAGTCAATCAACTTGACTTCATTTTTTTATTTTTGTCCTTTTTTTTTATTCCTCTGCCGGCACCGCCACACAGCAAGATTTTCAAAAACGATAATCCCTCTATTCTTTTTGTATCTCGGCCCCGGTAATATTGCGGTGTCAAAATCCTCGAACACTTTTTTGTACTTTACTTTTATACCAAATACAACAATTATTAACATATTGCTAAAATCCTTGCACGGTTTTGCTGTGTTGATCAAAATTAATATGAAATGAACAATAAATAGAAAAAACCTAGCCATATGTTCCACTTTATAAAAAAAAATCTGTATTTCAAAAGAATTTTGAGTATCACAACGTTTCGATCATCTTCTGGTGAACTGTCGAATATGTTCCTTTCGTTGCTATTTATTCTCGTCTAGCCGACGTGTCGTCTTTCGTGGCCTGTTCTGAGTGGTCGGCGTTGCGTTCCGGTTGAGTGCATCGGTTCTTGATGACGTGTTTTTCTTTGCAACTTGTCCTGATCGGTCGACTTGGCGTTCCAGTTCAGTGGTTTCGGTTCTTGCTAACGTGGCCGACCGATAGTCATGTTATGTCCAAATTTGTTCTGTCCAATTTAAGTTTCTGTATGTTTCTTATCAGGGGTTGCCATATTGGTTAGATTTCCACACTGGGGTGCTGAATACATTTTTGGTGTTGGCGATATAAGCTGCTTCGTTGAACTTTCGGCGATACCAGTACCTAAACCTGAAACGTAGTGACCATCGGTCGGCCATGTCAGCAAGAACTGAAACCACTGAACCGGAACGTCATGTCGACCAGAACAAGTGCGAAGAACAACACGTCATCAAGAATACATGTACTCAACCGGAACGCAACCCCGACCAATCAGAACAGGCCACGAAAGACGACACGCCAACTAGACGAGAACATATAGCAACGAAAGAAACATGTTCGGCAGTTCACCTGAAGACGATTGAAGATAGAAAATCAAAACGTTGTGATACTCAAAAATTGTATAGACAATGGAAGTGCGAAACAGAACTTTTGAAACATCTACCTTGTCTACAAACTTCAAACAACAAATCTGTATCTATTAATACATATTATAAGTTCCACTTTATAAAAAAATGTGTATTAAAAAAATAACGATTGAGAGAAGTATCGTGTTAAGAATGATTGTTGTATTTGGTCTAAAAGTAAAGTAGAAAAGAGTGTTCGAGGATTTTGACACCGCCATATTACCGGTGCCGAGATACAAAAAGAATAGAGGGATTATCGTTTTTGAAAATCTTGCCGCGTGGCGGTGCCGGCAGAGGAATAACAAAAAAAGAACAATATAAAAAACCGGTCAAACCGCGTTTTCAGTTTTTCTAGAGGTCCCTGATCATTTTCTGCTTTTTGGAGAGGGGATGCAATTGGGGTGATGCGGTGGGTGGTATTAAAAATTCAGTTTGTTTTATTCAAACAATTTCGGCAGGCATCCGAAGGTTGGCGAGATGCGGCAACGTCGCAGCGTATGATGGCGACAGGTGTTTTGTGGTTCGTGCTCCTAACGTCACGTATATGTTTTGTGAACGTCACCTTGACGCGTACCTGTTTTGTGCCTTGACGTATGTGTTTTGTTTTGTGGTGTTGTTTGTTCAGTTTGTTGACGTTATAAGGTAGGAAATTGGGATTTTCAAACATTTTTTTCTCAAAAAAAAAAAAACGTGGATAATCCACACATTTTCTTTTTGAAAACGACATAATAGACCGTCCTCTTTACGTTACGATTTTTTTTTTCGCGAAATTCGGAGATCAGCCAGGTTTACCAGCACATGGCCGACTCTACACTAGGCCGGAGCCTTAGATGTGGCAACGTGGCTTAGCTGTCAAATTGTGGCCCTATAGTTTCAGAATAATTATTATATTTTATATGTATTAGAGTTCATCTCGGTTAATAAATTAAGAAAAATACTTTTTAGAACTACTACTACTAATATCACTTACATCTGATGTCTGTTTCATCACAGTCAGACACTACAAAATAAAAATAAACGCAACCTGTTTCCTGCCGCCACTTCCATTTCCACTTAAATGTACACTCAATTTACTTTGTAAATTATCACTTGAGCTAGAAAAATTCACTATTAGGTCACTGAGAAGCCATTCTTGCTGGTCTTGATTTCCCTTTCACTATCAAATGCTTTCGTAGGTATGCCCCAGGCCATGCCCAGATGAGTTCCATTAACTGTATTTTTCTGTGATATTTGGGAGGTCCAGAAAACATTATAGGTACCACATTGTGATTTAAAATATGTCTTATCCTTTGAAATGTTTGTCAATTATTGTCTTTATCCTTATAAATATAACCAGCCCTTCCGAGGAATACCTTTCACCCACTTCTGTTTATGTCCCTTATCGGACACACAATTGCTAGTGCAACCTGGTACTACACACTTTGTAGGCATCTTTTTATCTTTATAGTTTCATTTGTGCAGGTAAATAAGTAGAAACCCATTCAAAATCACCTTGCAACGTTCTTTTTAATCTGAAATAAGGTTATGTTGGGCCATGGTTTGGTAGTCCTCTACTCATGCCGCTACTGGGCTGCAACCTGGTACTACACGCTTTGCAGGCATCTTTTTATCTTTATAGTTTCATTTGTGCAGGTAAATAAGTAGAAACCCATTCAAAATCACCTTACAAAGTTCTTTTTAATCTGGAATAAGGTGATGTTGGGCCATGGTTTGGTAGTCCTCTACTGGGCTGCAACCTGGTACTACACGCTTTGCAGGCATCTTGTTATCTTTATAGTTTCGTTTGTGCAGGTAAATAATTAGAAACAAATGAATAATCACCTTCCAAACATACTTTCTGCACCTGGAAGAATACACATGACATAACAACAAATGAAAACAGGGCCTGATCTCCAACGTTGACATATTTCAATGCTCCGGCCTAGTGAGTAGAGACGGCCATGTTAAAATTGATACGTCAAGACCGATGGTCTGGAGTATTTTTAGTTATCACTAGCCGAACAGCTGTTCGCTGTTGACACGGCTGACAGTTTAAAGTATCGGGTAACAGGCCAACACGGTATACTCTGTTACCTGATACTTTAAACTGGTTTGACGTCTATTTGATAGGTATCAGCTGACGAAGAAGTGTATCTCAAATTTAATTTTTTACTAGTGGGGTTGATTGGCAAACCTGCGATCAGGACCGTATTAGTAATATTCTTATTGAATATCTCATTGCCAAAAAGTAAAGACTATTTTTGTAAACAAGAAATTGCTTCAATATCCAGAAATACGCAGCAAAAATGGATGGTTAAAAAGAAATAGATTATTTTATTGATTTGTATATTGTTAGATACTATCAAAATACTCCTATATTTAGCAATAAGGACTATTCAATGAATAGCTTGCATCACTAGTGGGATATTTATTGGTTGAAATGTACAAGGTACAATTGGAGAAAAGCATAAAATAAGTACATGGTGTAAAATTAATATAACAAGGTAGTTTAACTGAAGCTTAAGCTAAAAATGCTTTTATCTTCATTCTTATCTCATTTAAAGCGTACCTAATCATCATCATTCAGACCAGCCCTACTGATATACTGAAAGACACGCCGGATTTTCCGAGAAAATGTAAAATAAGCATAGACCTCAGAGCATAAACGAAAACGTCACCAAATGTCAATTACTCGTTATTAGTAGTACTTGCACTCAGTACAGCCCTGCTTTCCTTTAAAGCTTAAAATTGTTACGTCAAGACTCAATCTGGAGTATTTTTAGTTATCACTAACCGTAACCGAACAGCTGTTCGCTGTTGACAAGGCTGACAGTTTAAAAGGCCCGTATTTATAAACCTTCCTTGAGGGAGACTCAAGGTCGCCTTGATGCTTGAGTCTTCCTTAGCGACAAAATCCAATTTATAGTCGCTGAGGCTTCCTCAAGTCTTCCTCAAGTGCTCCTTGAGCCTAAGGTAGCATGGGAGCTCCCTTGGCTCTTCCTTAGACCTTCCTTATGTGTTCCTTACCTTCGTTTGACATTTAAGAGTAAGGTTATATTATGTTAATTAAAAATATGTGAAAAATATTGTTTTGTATTCACCAAAAAATAGTGTTTTGAATTATTTTCCAGAGTTTTGACTTGATTTTTTGGTATATCTATGAGAGATAGTAGGTGTATGGTGCGCTGTTTATAATAATAAATCATGTTTTCTCCAAAGTCCAAACCAAAAGTGTTCAATGTTCATGCAAACATACTGAAATACTGTTGTTTTCTCCAAAGTCCAAACCAAAAGTGTTCAATGTTCATGCAAACATACTGAAATACTGAAACTACCAGTATGATAATGGCAATTGAAGGAGAAAAGTGATTAGAGATTTGTATTAAAACACACTACGATCATGCAACATATACACTCCCACAAATGAATAAATCGATAGTGGCACCTAAACTTGCATTGCGGGTTCCACCTTCAAGGCAAGTACCTACTTTCAAGCTGTTCACCAGTATTAAATAACAGTTTCTAAATTAATTTTTTATTTCAGGATCTTAGATTCAGATAATCTAAATTGTGAAGGTTCAACAAGGAGAAAAGATATCCAAAGTATTAAAACATCATGTCCTATTGACATGTCACCAAGGAGTTAAACAGAATAATGATATTACATAAGCCCATTTATGAGTAAGTCAGTGTAAGCAAGATAGAAATAATAATAATAGAGTGGCTGCGGGAAACAGTAACAAAGCCTACACAGAACACGAGGCTAATGACCAGAGCAGTCGATGCCAATGACACAGAAAGAAGACAAAAAATAATAATAATTATTATATATTATTGTATTATAAACAACAAGGTATGGAGGTGAAGGATGGTTTATACTAGCATAAGTTGTATAGTATATATTTTTGTCTGATTTGTTATGTCAGAATTTCAAATGAACTATGCTAGTTTGGAAACAATATAGTAGCTATAGATGTGACCCATGTTTTAAACATTTATGATTTTGATCTGACTACTGTTATCGTAGTGGACAAATTTGGGGAAGGAGTACTAGTATGTCTTATTTTTAGTAATATACAGAAAATGTATTTATGACTTTTTTTTTGAGGTGATTAAATTAAATCTAAGTTTAGTTTCTCTAAAAGTATTCATGACTGATATTGTGTCCACTTTTTAGAGTGCTTGATCCAGTATAATGGGAGCAGCTAAACTACAAATATTGCGGTCATGGCACATTGACCATGCAGTGATGTATGAAGTTATAAAATGTTCATCGCAGAGCACTGGCATGGGTGAATTTAACCTATTTGGCCTACAAAATACTATTTTACAATTGCTCCTAGGTGTTGAAACTCATAACTTGACCTTCGGCACATTGTATCATAAACAAAACATGTATAATAAACACTATGTGGTTAGAATAAATGCTCCAACTTATAAAGTATTTTTATTTGGATGGAAAGAAAATGAAGAAGTTAAATAATAGTTTGCATGAGCTCCTGGAATATATTAGGGATAAACTATAACGGTTATTAAAGGCAAGTACACTATTCACACAAAAAAATATTTTATCAAGGCACAGAGCTGCTGTATTAAACAATTTTACCATTGCTTTTACTTTGTAGTGAAACTGGACAAATTTATTGTGTCAAAAACTTTCATCTAATAGCCGTTTAATGTGTAACACTTGAAATATTTCTTATCACACATATTTCAGCTGCAGTGACTTTTCCATAAGAAACTTCATTTGCAAATATATTAATTTTTGTACCAATTGCTTGTGATAGAAAAAAGTTATTAAAATCTGTAAAAAAGTGTAAAGTTAATAGAACAATTTTGCAAAAACTTTTTTATTTTCCACTTTTTAAATATATATATAATCAGAAACTCTTTTACACAGTCTGATGTAGAGTGTGTCAAAAGTTACAGTTCATATAAAAACAACAAATTATTGCACATAAATCAACTTGTGTTCTTTTTAATCTCTTGCAGTGCATTCTTTTCACTTTGGTCCATGTATTTTATCTTTTTTTCCAAAATTCTTCCTGTCGCTCTTCTATACATTTTTCTAATGCCTCCAGCTCCCAACTCTTTTCTAATTACACTGTTTTTGATTTTTTCTCTTCTGGTAACACCTTTAACCTTCCTAAAGTATTTCATTTCTATTACTTTTAACTTACTTTTACTCCATGCTCTAAATATCCACGATTCACAATAGTAAGTATGGACTGGCCTATAAATCGCTCTATAATTTGACCTCTTTGTCTACCTGCTTATTTCCCTATGTCCTAGAAAACGATTTTTCAGGTAGTGATATGTTGGTTTCTTGAATAACCTAGTTTATTTCCAGTTGTTGGCTCCCTGAGTGTTCTAATGCTACACCCAGATATTCAAAATAATAATATGATAATAATCAACTTGTTTGCACCTCTTTTCCTTCCATAAGCTGATACCACTGACCCCTTTGGTTTTTTTTCATTTCTCTTTAAAACTTGATTCCAATTTGTGAATAAATGTTGCATATCTTTCTCGCTGTTGGCTACTATCGTATCGCTACATCATCTGCAAATGCACATTCCGAAATTCTTTCCCTTTTTCAATTTTCGATATCAAATAATCAAATCCTATACAGGTTTCACAGTTCTGTGTACTTCCCTTCATCCATAAACGTTATAAATATCAAAGGACTGATAGCTCCTCCTTGTTGCAGTCCATTATTTGTTGTAAATGCCTCAGATTTCAATTTCTCCATATTTTTTAAATAAATGTTTCCAAATTTATAATTATAATTATCGACAGTGCATACAGAAAATGACACTACTGACAGTGGATTTTGCGATTTCTCTGGTTTCTTTGCAACGTTGCCAGATTTTCCCCTTCCTTGGCTAAGGAGGCCTTGAGGAACGACTATAAATTAGAACATTCCAAGGCGTCCTTGGCTAAGGCTTCCTCAAGGGAGCCTCAAGGTCGGGACTATAAATACGGGCCTAAAGTATCGGGTAACAGGCTATAGGCCTTTACGGAAACACTGATCTGGATCCGGATAGATCAGTTATACGTCAAACAGCTGTTGAGGGCTGTTCCAAATTACGGTTCTATCACCGTCCCAGAACTGATTTCACCGTGCCCCGCCCATTTTACAGTTCTAAAAACACACAAAATGGGCGGAGGATGATGAAAACAGTTCTGGGACGATGATAGTACCGTAACTTGGAACAGCCCTCAACAGCTGTTTGACGTATAACTGATCTATCTGGATCCAGATCAGTGTTTCCGTAAAGGCCTTATATAATCAGTGATGCCAATTTAGCTATTTTATAGCCAGATCTAGCTATTTCGCAACAAGGTTTAGCTAGTAAAATATCGTCTAGCTATCTAGCCATTTTCTCTAGCTATTTCCCTTTTCTGCTTTATTTAATAATAATCGCTTTTATTGGCAAATCTATAGAAAAAAAACATAATGACAACAAGAAAAAATAAATTACAAGTATATAGTTTGCCAAAAGGCAGAGTTCGGGACTTCCCGTTCTTCTATTATTGTTGTGCACTTCCTCTATACCATCTATGCTTTGACTGTTCTGCGAAGCTATGAAGATCATTTCATATTTGTGCGTCACAGTTGTGCGTGCTCTATGAATCTCGTTTAAGTGTTTTGTGGTACAGGTGGTGTCAACTGTCAAGCCGCGTGTTGTCGATTTGTCATTTGTCAGGTTCGTTTCCCGCCTTAACCCTTCAATTTTTAATGGTTGTATGAATATAATTTAAAAACATTTTCGATTTTTCGGTTTTGAAAAACAAAATCGTGGACACTGAATTAATTCTGAACGGTAGGTTTGAAATATATAGTATTCCAAGGTGAAAGGCATATAAATGTATAAAATGGACGACACTTTATTTTATTGTTTTTTTTTTTTTTTCGTAAATTGTTCCTGTTCTAATCTACAGTCTCATCATTTATATTTAAAGTTAAATATCAAAGTTCAGTGCCATCAGCAATGACAAATTTGACAGATCACCTGTAACATGAAACAATTAAATTGAACTGTCAAAAATTATGTGTCATTTGATGTGAATGGTCTCCATATGGCCTCTTAGAAATAGCAACTTGTTCATAGATAAAAGATTTTTGGGTTTATTATACAAATGAACCTACAAGCATCCCCTCCGGTCGAAAATGATGTAATTATTATAATATTCTATAACAGGACTAAATAAGATATTAAAAAAATCTAGCTATTTTCTAGCTATTTTTCTACAGTGCTTCAGCTATTTTAAAGTCCAATGAGTTGGCATCACTGTATATAATTATTAACCTAACCTAACCCAAAAATCTTTTATCTATGGTAATTATTGAAAAAAGGCGTTGAAAGGAAGGCGTTTCAAGTGTTATTAATTTTTTGAAAAACTCGAAAATGGCAGACGAAAACGATAACGAGCGTGTGGAAAACGAAAATCAAAAGCCAGAAAAGATGTTTTCCTTGAAGAAATGGAATGCAGTTGCAATGTGGAGTTGGGACGTCGAGTGCGATACCTGTGCCATTTGCAGAGTACAGGTGATGGACGCCTGCCTCAGATGCCAGGCAGAAAGCAAGAAAGATTCTTATGGCAAACAAGACTGTGTAGTGGTGTGGGGCGAGTGCAATCATTCTTTCCATTACTGTTGCATGTCCCTATGGGTGAAACAGAACAATCGCTGTCCTTTATGTCAGCAGGAGTGGTCAATACAAAGAATGGGGAAGTAATTGGTGAACAATTTGTTAAAGGTTCTAAATAATAGGTATTCAGAAGAATGAGTTACATACTTTTAAGTCCTAATGCATTCTATGTACCTACTTATAATCCCAGAAACTTACAGATCATTTTTCATAGTAGATAATGAATCCTAAACTAGAATTATTATTAGCATTAGTTTTTGGTTTTTAGCTATGGTCAAAAGCAGCATCTACATTACATAACAATAACATATTTGTGTATTTTATAACCCACAAATAACATTTAAAAAACCTCAATTTTTCTTTGTATTCCTAAGTAATTGCTGTCAAATTGTTTTGCACTGGTGCAAGTTTTAAAATCCAATGTATACTTGCATGCACATAAGATCATTTAAAAAAATCAACTATTGTTTAATAAGATTAGTTAAACCAAAATAGTAATTTAGATGGGCAAATATTGATGACATAGTTACCAAAATTTTTAAAGGAGTATATACAGGGTGAGTCAAGCTCAACGCCTCGGACTCTTGTGACTAAACGATACCACTCTTCGGAAAATCTACTTTGCAAATGTATGTAGGTCGAATTGGACTACATTTTAAAAATAGTGACTTTTATACAGGGTGTCTAATAAAAGCGTGACATATCAAAGTTATGATTTTTTAAATGGAACACCCTGTATATTATTGCATATTTGGATTTCCGGGTGCATTTTAGTGTGACTTTATGTATTACACATGGGACTTTAAGCGAACCGTTTAGGTGCAAATCACAATTTTGGGTATAGGCAGATGTCAGAAAAAAATTGAATATCGTAGCTATTATCGATCTTAGAGGGCTGTGACTTTGCCGTGTTACTAAGCATGAAATGTGTCACCTTACATTAGATTGTCGAGTTCGAATTACATTTGTACTTGGAGAAATCGGTACATCAATTTAAGGAAGCTTCAATCAAAGGTAACTTGATTTAATAATAATAATAATAATAATAAGTATTTATTTGCAGCAACAATATATAACAAAAAAAAATAGATCTATAGCATATATGTAAATAACTGCAAAAAGGACTGGTAGGCAGTCAGAGACTGATCAAAGTACCAGCCCCATAACATAATTCCCAAATTCACTTAAACCTAAGAAGAAAAGAAAAAACATCCAGGTGACTATCCCTTAATGACTTAATGAAAAACAAGAAAATGTTCAAATTTCACTTTACGGTCGTACGCTACTGTGTGCTGTGCAGACGTGTTTATTTGATCTCCTCTAGTTTCGTTCTAATTTGCTTATATCTAGTGCTGTAAAAATTATAATTCTTACATATTACTGTTACATTAGTGTTTGTGATCTACTGCCAGTTGAATACCAGTCCTGGGTTGCGTAAGTCACAAGTAATTACATTACTTATTTACATAAACAACGTCGATATAGGACGAATTTCGGCGTTCGTCCTCCCCTCCAAGACGCAAGGGTTCCAGCTCTTGGTGGATATATCAACGTTATCTGTTGTCGCTACTCGTTCAGTCGCAACATAGATCTAATATCGGTGTGTACAACTTTACACTAGCAATACGCTGAACACAATACGCGGACAGAGTTTGGCACTACCCTTCGTTCACATAACCTGTTCCCTCACCGTGGTCTACCCGTCTGTTTTGAAAGTCTCTCTTAACGACCCAAGAGAGTGAAGCGTGTCTTCCTTCACCCTTCCTCGTGCCAAACTAATAATAATAATAATAATCTTGTTTACTTGGTACACCTAACCTTTTGTCATGGCTCCGACATGTCCCACTTGTGTTAAGTCAGCAAGTAGCTCCCAGAATCTTGTTTCCTGTTCAGGATGTCGCAAATCTTTCCATGCCTCCTGTGTAAATTTAACCGCCAATGAAGTAAGTTTTCTCACAGAGAATAACGAGAAATGGCTATGCCCCATGTGCTGCAAACAAGGTCGCACTACACGGAGCGGTTCTATATCTTCTGCAACTGCTACCACTTCAAATCAACCGGTTACCTCTGACCAATTGACGCTCATCATGAATCAATTGCTCAGTATAGCTAGTGATATAAAGGACGTCAAGAACTGTCAAACTCGGCTTTCTAACGATATATCAGAATGCAAGTCACTCTTAGAGCAACATTCAGACAGAATATCGCAGCATGACATATCTATCCAGACATGTATTACTGATATTCAGTCATTACGTACCGCACAGGCAAATATGTCCTCAAATTTGACTGCCATTGAACACAGATTTACTACTCTACAGGAAACTGCTGTCAATTCTGCTAGTTTGACCTCTTCTGTCCCCGCTATTCCTGATAGATCTCCTGACTCTGAGATGCTTGAAAGATACCGCAGATCACACAATATCATAATAAAAAATGTAGCTGAGAATGCACACTCTAATGATAATGTAACTGTGTCAGAGGTTCTGAACTTGATTGATCCTACCGCTAATAGCCACATTATAAGTGTTTCCCGCCTTGGTGCTCCTCAGGCCAATAGATCCCGTCCACTTAAAATTTCTTTTTCCAATCCTGTTACCGTAAAAAATATTTTAAGGCGTAAGAAAACTCTGTTATCTAATCCTAGTTACAAGCATCTCATCATCGATGATGATAAAACTCCTCTTCAAATGGCTCAACTAGTCCAGCTACGGGAACATCTACGAAGAAGGCAAGCAGCTGGTGAGAGGGACATCACAATCAAATATGTCAGAGGCATTCCGGAAATAATCACTTTGCCAACGCAATATTCCACATCATCAAAAAACTAACCTCCCTCAAATGGTCAATCTGCTATAGTAATGTTCAATCTCTGAATTCTAAGTTTCTTGAACTACTTGCCTTCGCCAGCGCCAACTGTCCTACATTTATATGCTTAACAGAAACGTGGCTCCACCCTGGCTTACCTGATTCAGGAGTTAATATTCCAGGTTACCACATCTATCGCAGTGACTCAATTACGACACAAGGTCACGGTGGAGTGTGTGTTTTTGTCAGAGATAGTATTAAATCTACTTTTACTATATCTTCATTCTCAGATGACCTTCCTGGTATAGACAATCTGTTTCTGTCAGTCAAGCACCAACATTTTTCTTTTATTCTTGGTTGTATTTACAGACCTCGCCCTGCTATTTGTGATGCCAATTTATGTAAACTTATAAGTGACCTGTCTACCCAAACCAACAATTTATATATAACAGGTGACTTCAATCTACATGACGTAACTTGGCCTCTGACCGAGGTTCCTGTCTGTAACTCACGTTCTGCACCCTTCTTAGATCTGCTACGTGACACTTGCATCACGCAACTCATCGACCGTCCCACCAGATTTCGCAATAATCAAACTCCTCGGACATTGGACCTTGTATTTGTCAATGACGCCGACTTTGTCAGTGATATTGATTATCTGCCGCCATTCGGTAAATCTGACCATTGCACTCTCTTCACCAAACTACAGTTCAGTATAGTGATCCAACCCTCTCGACTAATGAAAACCATCAAACGCATAGACTATTTACGCCTCAACCGATGTGTTTCAGAAGTTGACTGGAACCTGCTTTTCCAATTCCTCGATACGCAATCAATGTGGGATGTTTTTCTCAACAAGCTGCGTCTATTCATCTCTAGTTGTACCTCATACAGAACTATTACAACCATTCCAAACAAACCATGGATTAATGAGAACATTTTGGGATTGATTCGTCATAAGAAGGCACTATGGCAAAAATACACCAGAAGCAAGCGACAGATGGACTACGAAAATCATAGGAACTTCTCAAACTCCCTCTCTAAAATACTTGCAGATGCGAAAAGCTGCTTTGAAAAAAAGTTAGTACAGTCGAGGAATAAGAAAAGGTTGTATAGATATATCAGGTCCACTTTAAACTCCACTGTTTCTACTCCTGCAGTTAGAAGTCCCAATGGCCATATATGTGAAGATCCTGTCTCATCTGCAGAAATACTTGCGGATACGTTTGCTGCCGACGTCAGCCACATTGCACCCAATAATTTGCCCATAATATCCTTTCCTCGGAACGAGTTATCATTGGTAAATGTAGTATTCTCACCAGATGAGGTCCTAAAACACCTCTCAGAGCTTAATGTATCAACTGCCCCTGGCAGAGATGGAATTACAGCTGACATCCTTAAAAAGTGCGCGAGCTCTCTTTCTACTCCACTAAGTTTGATATTTACCTCATCCTTTCAGGAGCATTGTCTTCCTTTATGTTGGATACGCGCATCCGTGACCCCCATCTTCAAGAAAGGCGACAAACACGATGCCAAGAACTACCGCCCAATTAGTCTAGTTCCCATCATAGCCAAAATTGCAGAAAAAATTATGGTTAGCAAGATTCTCAATTTCGCCTTGTCTTGTAAACTGTTTCCTGAAAATCAGCATGGATTTCTACCTGGCCGTTCCATCATTACCAACCTTTTGAAATGTGTCAACGACTGGAGCCTCCTATATGACTATGGAACTCCTGTTGACATAATCTACCTCGATTTCTCGAGAGCCTTCGATCGGGTGTCTCATAAGAAGCTTCTCCACAAACTCGAGCATCTTGGTATTAGGGGTGATCTACTATTTTGGATTCAAGCATTTCTCTCTGGACGGGAACTTGTTGTGAAGATTTCGGATTCTGTTTCATCTCCTAGACCAGTCTTCAGTGGCGTACCGCAGGGCTCTGTCCTAGGCCCGATCCTGTTTCTTCTGTATACCTGCGATCTACCAAATCTCATAAGTTCAACGTGCTCCTCATATGCTGATGATACTAAAATATATAGCACTCCTGTTGACAACTTTACTGTTATTCAAAATGATCTGAACAGACTATCTCAATGGTGCCACGACTGGTCACTACCACTCAATTTGAGCAAGTGTTGTATTATTCACATCGGTAAAAACAATCCTAGATACACTTACTTCATCGATGGTCATACGGTCCCTTCCCACAAAAGTCACTGCGACCTAGGTGTCATGGTATGTGACAATTTATCTTGGTCGGAACACATCAACCTTGTTTCTTCTAGAGCCAAAAAGTCTTTGTTTCTGGTGGAGAAGTCATTTCGTGGATGTGACACTGCTGTCTCCTCTTTCTTATATAAAACCTATGTTCGCTCTCTTCTCGAATTCGCTGGACCCGTCTGGAGCCCTATCTTGCAACGTGATCGAAATGCACTTGAATGTTTACAACGACGTGCCACTAGACTATCATATGGAGTAAGACGTCCATCGTATGAGGAGCGGCTAAGAATATTAGATCTACAACTTTTCGAGAGTAGACGAGCTCGAGGTGACTTGATCGTTACATATCGCGCACTACATGGGCTCTTCGGAGTGGATTTGTCATCTTTGTTCTGCCTTAATACTGGCCATCTGCGAGGTCATTCAATGAAATTAAAAAAGGAATCCTTCAAGACCACCGTTAGACAGCATGTCCTGCCCAATAGAGTATTTGATGCATGGAATAAGCTCCCCTCTAGTGTAGTGAATAGTGAGTCCGTGAACGTGTTCAAGAACAGACTCGATAACTGGAATAATATGCGTACGTGATGTGTCTTAGCTTAGTTATATTTGTATTGTATCTAATTGTTATTTGCATTTTGAGTTTATAGCGCCCTGCGCTCTGCTCATGCTAGAATTGTAATAATAATAATAATAATAATAATAAAATGTTGACACAGGCAGCATTTGAGGTTGACATAAATTCCCATATATACATACATACTTAATTGAAAAAAAAAGACATCCAGGTGACAGTTACTTATTGAGAAATAGAAGATGTTTAAATTTCACTTTAAATATAGACACAGGCAAGGATTTGAGGTTTGTGGGGACTTGATTGTACAACTTATATATATTATGTGAAAAGGATCTAGTGAACATAGCTGTGCAATGACGGGGTTGAGAAATAAGCCCCCTAAGTCGAAGATTTATATTATGAATATCCGTGCGGAAAGTAATTTTGTTGTACAGGTATGGTGGTGTTTTGTATAAAATAATTTTATGGAACAGAACTGCAGCGTGCAGTTCTCTTCTTTCACGCATATCAAGCCACCCTGCCTCTGGCAACTTATAGGATACTGGCTCATATCTTCTCACACCAAACACATATCTGAGACAAGACTTCTGTACCTTTTGTACTCTATTGATGTCATTCTTTGTTAGACATGGACCATAAATCACATCACAGTAGTTGAACAATGATAAAACCAGTATATCGCAAAGTAAGATTTTGAGCTTAGTAGAAAAAATATGACGATATGGATACAATAACTTCAGTCTACCATAACTACGACTAATACATTTATCAATGTGTTTCGAAAACCTTAGATCACTGTCCAATATCAAACCCAAATTCCTGGCAAAGTTTGCATGAGGAATAATTGTGTTGCCAATTGAAATTTTAAAAATATCCTTTATATCATTTTTATGCTTCCCAAACAGTAAAACAGTTGATTTCAATGGATTAATTGTTAATTGGTGTGAAATGCTCTCTTTAGCTAAAATATTGAGATCTTCATTTATAAGACTGATAGCAGACTGCACCTGAGTATGTTGAAAAGAGAATTTTATCTGAGTATCATCAGCATATAAATAGGGCTTGGAATGACGTAATGAACTTGTTATACCCGCAGAGTAAACAGAAAAAAGTACGGGACCCAGGACTGAACCTTGTGGAACTCCGCAGAGTACTGGCCTCCTATCAGATGCTCCTATAGAAGTTTCCACAAACTGATACCTATGAGAGAGATAATCTGAAAAAAGCTTAACCACTTCATTAGTACAGCCAATATACTTGAGAATGGCAAGCATCAGCTGATGGTTAATTGTGTCGAACGCCTTACTATAATCGAGTAATACAAGGGCAGTTGTATTTCCATCATCAATTTCTTTAATTATGTCGTCAGTTACATCTAGTAGGGCAGAAGTGCAACTAAAACCTTGACGAAAGCCTGACTGATATGGCGGTAGAATAGTGTATTTGTCCAAATGACGTATAAACTGAAATTTTATTATTTTTTCTAAAATCTTCGAAAGTACTGGCAAAATTGAAATAGGGCGAAGATCAGACATACTAGTTATAGAATTCTTTTTTGGTAGTGGAAAAACTTTAGCAACTTTCCAAGAATCTGGGAAAACATTTTCTAATAAACAGGAGTTAATAATGTGTGTTATAAATGGCAAAATATATGGGCAACAAAGAAGCAACATTTCTATATTAATTCCATCAGCTCCCATAGCTGATGATTTAATTTCAGTTAAGTATTTATAAATAATAGTTTCGGAAACGAGATTGAAGGAAAATAACTGTTCAAAATGTTTGCAGTAGTTGTTATTATAAAAATTGATTTTTTCTGCATCTGGGTTCACAATGTTTGACGGAGACAAAAAATGGTCGTTTATTTTATTTGGATCATCATATTCAATTGGAATATTCGCAGTTTTAGAATTATTCATAATATCTAGTTTTCGCAATCTCTTCCAGAGATCTTTTGAGTTACCATGTGAATTATAACAACAATGCATGAAGTATGCACTCTGTTCTCTCCTAAGGGCATTGGTGGTATAATTTTTAAGAAGTTTATAATAGTCCCAGTGGGACGGTCTACGTGTTCTTTTAAATTTGCTGAAAGCTTTGTCTCTCAAACTCATTAATAGCCTAACATTATCTGTCAACCATGGAGGCTTAAAATTCATATGTTTCATCTCCCTCAAGGGAGCCACAGTGTCAAAAATATTAATAATAATAGAGTTAAAATATGAAACCTTTTCATTTATGCTAGGAATGTAAAATATATCTTGAAAAGGAGATAACAAAAGTAAATCCTGTAAAAGATTTTTGTCAATCCTTTTGAAATTTCGAAAACGAGAATGTTTTACATCTGGAACAGCACACTTTAAGTCTAGGCCACAGTATACAAGTAAATGATCTGACACACAACCGATATCTACAGCGCCCTTAGTAGAAACATTAATATCTTTGGGAACTACAATAACATCTATGAGTGATGATGATGTTTTAGTTATTCGCGTAGGAGAATCTACTATTTGAGTCAGATTAAACATTTCCAAACAATCACAAAAGGCTTGAACATGTTTGTTTTGACAATCCATGAAGTCAATATTTATATCCCCACCACAAATGATATCATTTGAGTTCAAAAAAGACTCTATTAAATTATCTTCTAAATTAATTAGAAATTCACTCACATTTTTACTGGGTGGTCTGTAAAGAGTACCAAATATGAAAGACCTATTGCCCATATTCAATTCTATCCAAATCTGCTCAACTGCTTCATTTTGTTGGAAATTTATTGACCTGACTTTTAAGTATTCAGCTACGTAAATACCAACACCACCACCCCTTGTACTTCTGTCTTGTCTAAAAAATGTATAACCCGCAATATGAACATTAGAACTAGGAATCTCACCATGCAACCAAGTTTCACAAACCCCAATTACATCATATCTTTTTTCCAACATTAACTGTTTAAAATCAAAAAAATTGCTCAAAAGTGATCTTACGTTGATAAAAGAAAACGACAATTCCCTCATAAAACACAATTAAAAAAAACCTCTAGAACTAATAAACTTCACAAATATCACTTTCTTTTCAACCTGTCAACATCTTGCTCTGAAAACAGTCTAACAGCAGATTCACCTTCACTTCTCCTGACATAAATGTTTCCGTTCCTGCACCAAACAAATTTGAAGCCTTCTTTTTTTAGAAGTCGGGCTTTTTTGAAAAGAGCTCTCGTTTCTCTTGACAGATCTTCGTTAATGTAAATTTTGGTCCGAGTACCATCAATATTACAGTCTTCAGTGTTCAAATAAACTCTCTTCCGTTTCTCCAATACATTATTTCTTTGCTCTTCATTAACAAACTGGACTATAATTAATGCACTATCTTTATTAGGTATTGCAGAGGCTTTAAAGTCAAAACCTCCACAGTCCAACTTAGTTAAAACTTTTTTTACATTACTTTCTACGTCCTTGTCACCTTTGATCCCACTTAGGATGATATTCTTTTTCCGAGTTTCGTCCATAGTTTTGGATATCCTATTTTTAATGGTAAATACCTCCTTCTCCAAATCCTTGATACGCGACTTCAGCTGCTCCTGTTCTTTTTTCATTTGCTTGTTCTCTTCTATGACTGACTTCAGGTCCCTTTGTAACTCCTCCATTTTATCACCATTGAAGTTGAGTGCTTTTTCAATTTCTTTAAATCTATTATTAAGGGCTTTCATAATATCCCTATTGCTTGGATTAGGCATTGATTCTTGATCCGAGCTATCAGAATCATCGGAGTCTGACGACACCGTCGACACCTTGGCTATGGTACAATTTATGCATATCCACTTCTCATCGTTCTTCCTTTTCTCAAAGGCTAAAAATTGGTCATCAGTCAATCCCGAACACTTCTTGTGGAACCACTTGCCACAATCCCCAGCACACCTGAGAGAATACTGCGACTTGGTGATGTGGCTTTTACATTTACCACATTCCAATACTTTTGCCTTTTTCTTCGTCATGATACTAAATTCACTGGACTATTTATTCTTCAAAATAGGAATGCATAATTTTTTTTATACGATCAAATGTGCAAATTGATAGGCTTTCTAATTATATCAGGTAGTGAATACCAATCTATGGTAGTTTTTATTAAATTTCGAGATTTCAATCAAATCAGTGTTTTTCAATTTCCCTACCTATAAACGAACTAGCAGGCCATGAAATATAAACAAAATCTTATTCAGATAGAAGAAAACAACTAACTTAGCAAAAAGATCCAGCAGAACTAGAGTAAAAGAACAAGATTATAAAAATTCCCTACAACAAATCAACTCTAACCAGAAACAACGGCGGTAACATGTCTAATATTAAGAGAAGCTGGAGTACGACAGAAATGGATAATTTTCACAGCCTACTAGCGACTGCAATGTACTAGAGATTAAAAATTTCCAAAATCACTAAACACTTTGAAATGAAAGCAAATCTTTCAGCGATCGTTGCCGTCAGTCTAATATCTTCAGAACGCAATTTCAATTAATGGAATAAAACGGTAGTCATTTCCGTCAAAGTCAAAAGTAATGATACATCTCACTGTTGTCCTTTAAATTTTTCAGCATCTATTAGCAAGGTCGCAAAAAAAGGAATACTGGAGGAAAGAGGAAGGAAAATAATATTTTAGTTTTCTGCCAGGTAAATTATGTTTAATAATTTGAGCAGATTTTTAATTTATTCTTCATTTTCAGCGATCTTGCTTATGGGTACTGATGAATTTGCAGAACTCCAGCCAGAGGTATCGGTTACTATTTTTCTAAATCATGAAACGTGAAATTTTATTCTGAAGCTATTAAACTGCCAGCAACATTAGTGGTAGATTTCCTTTCAATTCAAAATTCACAATGGTTTTTTGAATCTCCAATCTTTAGAATATTGTAGTAGCCGGTATGCTGTGAAAAATATCCATTTCTGTCGTACTCCAGCTGCTTTTTGACCTTAGATGGGTAATGTCTGTCATGTCTGGTTAGAATTGATTTGTTGTAAGTCATTTTCGTAACTTTGTCCCTTTACTCTAGTTCGTCCGTAACTATCTGCTAAGGTAGTTGTTTTGCTCCATCTGAACAGTATTTTGTTTATATTTCATGGCCTGCTAAGTTGCTTATAGGTAGGAAAATTGAAAAACACCGGTTTTACTGAAAATTTGAAATTAAATCAAAACTACGAGAGATTGATATTGACAACTGCATATCATTAGAAAACTTATCAAATTGCACATTTGATCGTATAAAAAAAATTATGCGTTCCCATTTGAAAAAATCAAGTTACCTTTGATTGAAGTTTCCTTAATTGATCTACCGGTTTCTCCAAGGACAAATGTAATTCAAACTCGACCGTCTAAAGTAAATTGACACATTTCATGCTTAGTAACACGGCAAAGTCACAGCCCTCTAAGATTTATAATAGCTGCGATATTCAATTTTTTTCTGACATCTACCTATACCCAGAATTGTGATTTGCACCTAAACGGTTTGCTTAAAGTCGCATGTGTGATACATAAAGTCACACTAAAATGCACCCGAGAATCTAAATATGCAATAATATATAGGGTATTCCATTTAAAAAAATATAACTTTGATATGTCACGCTTTTAAAAAGACACCCTGCACAAAAGTCATTATTTTTAAAATGTAGTCCAATTCAACCTACATACACTCGCAAAGTCGATTTTTCGAAAAGTGGTATAGTTTGGTCACAAGAGTCCGAGGCGTTGAGCTTGACTCACCCTGTATATATATACTCTGTCACCTGATACTTTAAACTGGTTTGACGTCTATTTGATAGGTATCAGCTGACGAAGAAGTGTATCTCAAATTTAATTTTTTACTAGTGGTGTTGATTGGCAATCCTGCGATCAGGACCGTATTAGTAATATTCTTACTGAATATCTCATTGCCAAAAAGTAATGACTATTTTTGTAAACAAGAAATTGCTTCAATATCCAGAAATATGCAGCAAAAATGGATGGTTAAAAAGAAATAGATTATTTTATTGATTTGTATATTGTTAGAGACTATCAAAATACTCCTATATTTAGTAATAAGGACGATTCAATGAGTAGCTTGCATCACTAGTGGGATATTTATTAGTTGAAACGTACAAGGTACAATTGGAGAAAAGTATAAAGTAAGTACATGGAGTAAAATTAATATAATAAGGTAGTTTAACTGAAGCTTAAGCGAAAAATGTGTTTATCTTCATTCTTACCTCATTTAAAGCGTACCTAACCATCATCATTCAGACCAGCCCTACTGATATACTGAAAGACATGCCGGATTTTCTGAGAAAATGTAAAATAAGCATAGACCTCAGAGCATAAACGAAAACGTCACCAAGTGTCAATTACCCGTTATTAGTAGTACTTGCACTCAGTACAGCCCTGCATTCCTTCAAAGCTTAAAATTGATACGTCAAGACTCAATCTGGAAAGTTTTTAGTTATCACTAACCGAACAGCTGTTCGCTGTTGACACGGCTGACAGTTTAAAGTATCGGGTAACAGGGTACACTCAAATTGCTTCCAAACTACCAAACTTGTTCCTATACATCAAAATGAGGACTTTGAGAACCTTAATAGCTATAGACCTATTTTACTAATACCTGTCTTATCAAAAGTATTTGAGTTCATTCTAAGAGAATAGCTCTACTCCTATTTTGAAGAGAATAACTTATTTGTAGACTGCCAGTTTGGATTGACTACTCAAGCACTTTTGCGAATGCATGGAGAAATATAATAGTAAAGTTCTTGGAGGGGGAGACAGTATGCAAACTTGGTATGCTGTAACCTCTCAAAGGCTTTTTACTGTGTCTCAAATGAGATTCTCATTCATAAATGTTGTTATGAGTTAAATTAAGATGCAGTTAACTAACAGAGACAAAGCTGTCTCTCAAATCGTTCTCAAATCACATATTTCTAAACATATTTTACTACTCTACTTTTGTAGACATGTGGACATAGGAGTACCCCAAGGTTCACTATGCTACTCTTAATTTATAATATAAATGATATAAAAACTACTGTATCAGATGCCACAAGTTTATTTGCAGATGAAACAGGTTTATTAAAAAATGTAAATATAAATTTTGACTGCTTAAGTTACAAGACAAATGAAAGCCTAAAAAAATTAGAAAAATGGTTCAAAGCCAATAATTTAAAAGTAAAGAAAACCAAACAAATGACATTTGCTTGGACACAACCTCCAAAATGTTCCTGAAATTAAATTTCTAGGAATTTATCTTGATCCCACTCTGTCTTTCCAAAGTGATGTTGATATTGCAATATTGCAATAAGGCTGGCAAAGACCTTATCACTTTCACAGTACTTCATCTAACTTTTCACTGACTTTTTCAGTCCATAGCTTTTTCTTCAATAATAGCATGAAGATACTCAAGCCATGCTGAAAGAGTATTTAAATTAAAAGAAAAGCCTTTAAATTGATGTGTGTAATGGGTTTCAGAGAGGATGTAAAACATAAATTTATTGAATTAAAAATAATGACAGTTCCATCAAGATTTATCTATGTGTGCCTAATTTATGCTTATAATCACAGAAATAATTTTTATCTCAACAGCTCCTTTCATGAATACGATACTATAGTCTGTCCACTGAAGAAAAGTAGTAAAAAATTATTTCAAAACCATATTTTGGGGCTTTACTCAGATAAATCGAACTTAATTTTTCTGTTTATAATATCACTGCTCTCAATATGCAGTTTTGTAGATGGTGTGCATATAACCCTTGACCATACAGTAAAAATTTACATATATTGTGCATGGTTACTCCATTTGTTTGGTGGATAAGGTATAGACTAGGTAATGAAATAAGACTGGAATTTCTGAAGTTACAAAAAACATGTTTATCAACAAATTACTATTGTATTAAATATTTTAACAAGCTACCAAATATCATCAAAGAACTACCACTGCACAAATTTAAGAACAATATAAAAGACTTTTTAATAGAAAATGCTATCACAGTAATTGCAATTATAAAATAAAATTTACATATTATGTAATGTCTTTTCATTTTTTTTTGAGTACAGTACAACAATTTTCTGCAAATTCAATGTGATGACTTTCCAAACTTGATGTGTATTTAAAAAATGTAGTCAAGTTGATTGACTCAGTACTTCCCACACATGACAGTGATACCAGTTTATTATTTTCCCATAGCATAGTCTGAGATCCCCTTGCAACCAAATCATCGCCAGTCCCCCCTTCCAAATTGTCTTATGCCGCTAGATCTTTCCTTCACAGGTCAATGGACCGCCTATTTTCAATAATACAAACTTTTCAGTTTTACAGCCCCCCACCCCCCAACCACCCCAATTTCAGCCCCACTCAAAAAAAGTTAGAAAACGGTCAGGAACCCCTAGAAACATCTAAAAACGAAGTTTGAGCTGTTTTCCTATTTTTAGTTTTTTTAATTATTGCTACGCTGCCACTGACACGAATTCTAACAAGCATACGCGTTTTCCATCCTCACCACAGTAATAATATTGTGTCAAAATTTCATTAGAATCAATTTAATAGTTTCCACGTTACAAAATACAAAACGATCTAAAGCAATAAATACTTAAGTATGTATACAGAAAATTCTTAGTTTTGGTAATAGGCAAGGCAATGTTCAGATGGACCTAAAAAGGTGATTTATGTTGCTAGGTCTTCCTTCACATGTCAGTGGACAGCCTATTATGAATACAGCAAATTTTTCAGTTTTGCAACCTCTCACCCCCCAACCACCCCACCCAAAAAAACTCAGAAAATGATCAGGAACCTCTAAAACACTTAAATATATTATTATATTTTTAGATTTTTTTATTATTTCTGCGCCGCCACTGGCACGATTTATAAAAACCATACGCATTTTCCATCCTCGCCACGGTAGTAATACCCTGTCAAAATTTCATTAAAATCAATTCAACAGTTTCTTCGTTACATAATATAGAACGATCTTAAGCAATACTCGAGGCAATACTTGTATGTTTGGTTTCTGTAATAGGCAAGGCAAAGGTTAGTAGACAGTCTATTATAAAAGCAACAAATTTTTCAATTTCACAACCCCCCAACCACCTCAATTTCACCCCCACCCAAAAAAAAGTAGAAAGCGATCAGGAACCCCTAAAAACGAAGTTTGAGGAATATTTAAAATTTTTCGTTTTTTGCTAATTACCCCGCCGCCCATGCACCAAAATTATAGGAACATTACCTACTATGACCCTACAGCATAACACTGCCCAAATTTAATCACAATCCATGCAGCAGTTACTGAGACTACGAGGCTAGAAAAACGCCAACAGACAGACAGACCGACGGAAATGAGTGACGTGGATTTTTGTTATGTAGACATCATAAGACGCCCAAAAAGCGTATTATCTCAAAATCGAAAATTTTCGCGATCACAATACTCTCCTCACCCATCGGTGTGGGAAGTAAAAATAAATAACTAACTTTTGATATACATAATATATGTAAGAATTTATATATTTGTGAACATGAATAAACTGAATTTGAATTTGGAAGCTGTGTAATGAAGTTAGTCTGCTCTGCCCATAGCTATGCTAACCCCAATTACTGATATATCACTTATTAATAGTAATTATGCTCTGATATTTTTTCCGTTCAGATATTTTAGTATTAGTACTATTAGTAACACAAGATTGAGGATGAAAAATCTGTACTTAATTTTTTAGGTTACAAAAAATGAAATATCAATCAACTGTTTAGCTATATTAACAATAGTGATAAAAAGTATGCAGTTGTCCATTGCTTAGGTTGCTCATAAATTAGCAAATTCTAAAACATGGCATAAATTAAGGTGAAAAAAAATGCAAGAACATAATATATTATGAAGACCAATGTTTAGTTTAGATAATCATGCACCTAAGTGTCAATATTTATAACGAAACAATTAAATACTCTGTCATTGGAGATCTGCCTGAAACTAGCTTTATGATTGACCTTCCCAATCACACATGGTATAAATTTGGAGTTTCTCAATTTTTTATGTTGATCAATAGATGCTATGTGAAGTACTTTGCAATGTCTTAAAATAGTCATTATGAGTATGTGAAATGTGCAAAGAAGTAAAATGAAGTTATGATGCACGTGTCTTATTTCACTATTCTTAAGGAATTGCATCATTTTGGATCTACTTTTGGTACCAGTATTGAGGAAGTGTTTTATATAAACGCAAATAACCGTCAGTTGCACTTATTGCCCCCCCCTTTCCTAGTTAGCAAAAATAAAAACACCATACTGAAACAGTCTTCTTCAGTCCATATTTCTTCGGTTGACTGAAATTTGGATGCATACTATATCTTTTCCAGCTGTAGTTTCTAAAGCGTCAAGTGATAATTTAAAACAGTCAAATTAATTTTCTAACTCGTCACTTGTAATTTGAAACTGTCAGGTGCAGTTTATACCTGCCAGTTTGAATTTACAAAATTAACTTGACCATTTTGAATTATCACTTGACGCTTTAGAAACTACAGCTGGAAAAGATGTAGTATAACTCTTAAAGTCGTGTTTGGTTATAACTAGGTAGCTAGGGCCTAGAGAATAATGTGTTCGCTATAAGGGAACCGTCGCTATATACGATTTTTACCACGGTCGGTTACAACGAATGTATGCTCATTATAAATATATTTATCACATAAGCTTATTACACTTAAAATAATACTCAGTGATTTTCTTTTGGCCAATAGAGAATCTTCAATTCTTTTTTGTACAAAACAAACTTGTTTAATATTGCATTGAAATTCCAAATAAGCGGATATGGTTTTTACCGCTCAAAATACTTGTTTAGCTGTTGGTTGGAAGTTGCTTTCTAGGTCCTTCCTTTTTTTATGATTTTGGTTCATTATTCAATGAAAAGCATGAGATTGAGAAAGAATAGACGAGTATCAACAAGTTGTTCGTAGTGATTCGGTATCGCGTGACTTAAGACGATCGGCAATCCTCGTCTGTCGGAACACGGTGTTATAAACGAAGGTAACAGTCGAAAAATTTGTCGACTCCTCGATATAGTCGCAGATGTAAATATTTCAAAATCAAAATAGAAATTTTTATCGCTGTATACCAAGCGGCGAGTAGTTTCACAAAGAAACTTCGTTCGTAGCTCAAAGTACCCACCCAAACCATTTTTTGTGACCGCGATTTTAATGAATATGATCGTCGGTCATATGAAATAAACAAGCCAAAACTGCAAAACAGTTCTTAGAATATTATGGTATATCCCCCAGAGGAAGCACAACTGGTGCTGATTCAAAAAACCCCAGACGCCAGACTCCACCTTGGTAGGTGAACAGTCCTTTTTTGATGAGCCTCCGACCTCTTGAATTTTCTTAGATATTTTGAGATATTTCCACGACCCCACGAAATTTTAATATGATATATTTTTACGATTTCTGTTTTATACATATTTATGATGTTTTTTTTAGCAGTATGTTAAAATGGGGATGAAAACGACGTAAAGACTTTGAAAGCATTATATTTGCAATGAACCATATAATTAAAAAAAAACCAAATGAGTGGATTTTTTACTAACACTAAATGCCAGCATATAGCCTTATCTTTCTACTAAACACTAAATATTATACATACAAACATTACAAAACTACACTGTGATGGTATACAACCTCATCCTATAATTTGTATATACACATTTAGTAATATCTATGCTATATATCACGAAAAATAACTTAAACATAAAAATATACAGTCTTTACATAAGTCAGGGGACGATCAAATGAAAATCATATTGGACTAGAAATGCTTTTTTATCGGCTTAAAAACTGCTTTTAACAAATCATTAGCTGTGATTAACTTAAAAAACACAATCAACCACATATAAATCCTAAATAAACGCTACATCAAATCAATTAATTTATGTTGTAGGAATGCAAAGAACAAATGGAAGTAGAACCAGATTTTCTTTACAAATCAAGGGTTTTTCTCTAGGAAACTGCAGCCTTCTAATAACTCATTTACATGAGTTATCAAAGTACTAGATGTGAACAAAACTCTTGAAAATAAAAATACACTATTGTAGTGATTTATCAACCTATGCCCAATGACATTTAAGTTTAATATTTCTCATGAAGTTTTTTTTATTGACATCTCAAATGCCATTGATGGTACAGTTATAATATGTATCATGCTATCTGTATAAAAAAAAACGTATCTTCCACTTGATCTCTGAGCAATACTACATGACAAACAAAACAATCATACAAACAACCTCACTGGCAACAGAATTCTAGTAGAGATGACAACCTGGTATACAAAACTGTACTGAAGTTGTCACCAAATGAGGAGAACATTCATACACTGGATATCTGTGGTATTTCATTTCCGGGTTCATCCATTACCACAAATGATCCTAACCTCGATACCCTTTTGGTGGAGTCAGTCACATCATTAGATTCGTGATTTCGCATGATGACGCCATTTTTGTTGTCGAATGTGTTGCTCCTTATCAACCTGGGTGGATCGTTTACCTCTTCAGGCTCAGGCTGTGGTTGAATCCAAACCCTACTATCTTTTTTTGGCGTTTGTTTTTTAGCGTCGTCTATTTTCTTCCAGAGACTCGCTATTTTGCTAGTCACTTGCTTTTTTGTGCTTGTGCTTCCATTAGAATTCAGACTCGAGTTACTGTTAGACCTGAAGATCAAGTGGGCATGTATATAAAACGAATTAACATTAATTCATTTTCATAGAAGCATATTGTGTAACAGTAGGGTTCATGCTTATACAGGGTGAGTCAAGCTCAACGCCTCGGACTCTTGTGACCAAACGATACCATTTTTCGAAAAATCGACTTTACAAGTGTATGTAGGTCGAGTTGGGCTACATTTCAAAAATAATGACTTTTATACAGGGTGTCTATTAAAAGCGTGACATATCAAAGTTATGTTTTTTAAATGGAACACCCTGTATATTATTGCATACTTAGATTCCTGGGTGCATTTTAGTGTGACTTTATGTATCACACATGGGACTTTAAGTGAACCGTTTAGATGCAAATCACAATTTTGGGTATAAGTAGATGCCAGAAGAAAATTGAATATCGCAGCTATTATAAATCATAGAGGGCTGTGACTTTGCCGTTTTACTAACCATGAAATGTGTCAGCTTACGTTAGACGGTCGAGTTCGAATTACATTTGTACTTGGAGAAATCGGTAGATCAATTAAGGAAACTTCAATCAAAGGTAACTTGATTTTTTCAAATGGGAATGTATAATTTTTTTTATACGATCAAATGTGCAATTTGATTTGCTTTCTAATTGTATCAGGTTTTGAATATCAATCTATGGTAGTTTTTATTAAATTTCGAGATTTCAATTAAATCAGTGTTTTTAAATTTCCCTACCTATAAACAGACTAGCAGGCCATGAAATATAAACAAAATCGTATTCAGATGGAAGAAAATTACTAACTTAGCAAAAAGATCCAGCAGAACTAGAGTAAAAGAACAAGTTTATAAAAATTTCCCACAACAAATGAACTCTAGTCAGAAACAACGGCGGTAACTTGTTTAAGGTTAAAGAGAAGCTGGAGTACGACAGAAATGGATAATTTTTACAGCCTACTAGCGACTGCAATGTACTAGAGATTAAAAATTTCCAAAATCACTAAACACTTTGAAATGAAAGCAAAACTTTCAGCGATCGTTGCCGTCAGTCTAATATCTTCAGAATGCAATTTCACATTTAATGGTATAAAACAGTAGTCATTTCCGTCAAAGTCAAAAGTAATGATACCTCTCACTGTCGTCCTTTAAATTTTTCAGTATCTATTAGCAAGATCGCAAAAAAGGAATACTGACAAATCATATTTTAATTTTCTGCCAGGTAAATTATGTTTAATAATTTGAGCAGATTTTTAATTTATTCTTCATTTTCGGCAATCTTGCTTATAGGAAAGGAATTTGCAGAACTCCAGTCAGAGGTATCGGTTACTATTTTTTCAAATCATGAATTTTATTCTGAAGCTATTAAACTGCCAGCAACATTACGTGGTAGATTTCCTTTCATTTCAAAATTCACAATGGTTTTGTGAATCGTCAATCTTTAGAATATTGTAGTAGCCGGTATGCTGTGAAATATACCCATTTCTGTCGTACTCCAGCTGCTTTTTGACGTTAGATGTGTTATGTCTGCTATTTCTGGTTAGAATTGATTTGTTGTAAGTCACTTTTATAACTTTGTCCTACTTTACTCTAGTTCGTCCGTAACTATCTGCTAAGTTAGTTGTTTTGTTCCATCTGAACAGTTTTTGTTTATATTTCATGGCCTGCTAAGTTGCTTATAGGTAGGAAAAGTGAAAAACACCGGTTTTACTGAAAATTTGAAATTAAATGAAAACTACCAGAGATTGATATTTACAACCGCATATCGTTAGAAAGCTTATCAAATTACACACTCGATCGTATAAAAAAAATTATGCATTCCTATTTGAAAAAGTCAAGTTACCTTTGATTGAAGTTTCCTTAATTGATCTACCGATTTTTCCAAGTAAAAATGTAATTCGAACCCGACCGTCTAACGTAAGCTGACACATTTCATGCTTAGTAAAGCGGCAAAGTCACAGCCCTCCAAGATTTATAATAGCTGCGATGTTCAATTTTTTTCTGACATCTACCTATACCCAAAATTGTGATTTGCACCTAAACGGTTCGCTTAAAGTCCCATGTGTGATACATAAAGTCACACTAAAATGCATCCGGGAATCTAAATATGTAATAATATACAGGGTATTCCATTTAAAAAAACATAACTTAGATATGTCACACTTTTATTAGACACCCTGTATAAAAGTCATTATTTTTAAAATGTAGTGCAACTCGACCTACATACACTCGCAAAGTCGATTTTTCAAAAAGTGGTATCGTTTGGTAACATGAGTCCGAGGCGTTGAGCTTGACTCACCCTGTATGCTAAAAATAGATGCAAAGTGATTGAAAATATTGAAAAATACTGGCAATTCCAGTGCTTCTATTATGTTGTTAAATATGAATATCTAGAAGAATATATAATATATATTATGACACTTGTATACAGGGTGTCCGGAGATTTTCGACCGACAACGGTTGACAGGTGATAGACCTTACATTTTTTATGAATATTAAGATAGGAACATGAAGCTCATAATAAGCGTAGTTACGTCCCTGAATCTGGGGGGGGGGGTTAGTCCCTGGATCAGGAGGGGCCTAGTCCTCGCCCTAGGTGTAATAAGCTCAACAGTACGAATTATTTTTGGATTTTTGGGGCACAAATTTCATTCTTAGCCCCCGCCTAACTACGCCTATGATGAAGCCTTAAAATACTTAATTTTCAAAGTCAAAAAAGTTTTACTTTTATTTTCGTTTTTCTCAATTATTCAGCAATAAAATGGCACAACGATCTAACATTACGTATACGGGGTTTTTTAGGCGAGAAATCCAAATTCAATCACGCTTTTGCTATCATGAATACAGGGCGCCACCTACGGCGCGGCGCATCGAACTCTTTTAAATTAACAAAACTTTTTTCCGGTTTGGTGCATCGATGTGAATATTATAAAAATCGTTTCTTCAATACGTTTTACGTAAAAAATGGTATACTTTGTTTAAGCTCCTAGAGGTAACCGTTTTCAAGATAACCTTGATTGAAATTCCCAAGGCACCCCAATTAGTTGTAAAATGTGATCGGTATTGTCGCTCGAATTATTAGTAGATCAAACATTTTTCAAACATATCTAATTTTTAAGATAGGTGGTGGTGAAGTTTAAAAATACTTTGTAAATGGTAGGTAAAGGTATGAGCGTAATATTCATTCGTGCGGAAATACCGAAAATTCAGTCGCATTGGAAATTTCAATAAGGTTATCTCGAAAACGGTTACTTCTAGAAACTTAAACAAAGTATAACTTTTTCACGCAAAACATATAGAGAAAACGATTTTTTTGATACTCACATTGATGCACCCAACCGGAAAAGTTTTAATAACATAAAAAAGTTAAATGTGCCGTAGGTCGCGCCCTCTATTCATGACAGCAAAACCGTGGTTGAATTTGGATTTCTCGCCTGAGAAACCGCCTACTACTAATTTTAGATCGTTGTACCATTTTATTGCCGGATAATTGAGAAAAACAAAAAAAGTAAAACTTTGACACCCTGTATCTTGAAAAGCCTTTTAAGGCCCGGTCAGACAGAGGGCGTTCTAGAACGCGGCGGTCCGGCGTTCTCTAACAATACAATGGAACGCTGTAACGCGGCGTTCCAGAACGCGGCGTTCTAGAATGCCCTGTGTTTGACCGGGCCTTGAGTTCGTCTATGTTTGAATCACTAGATACCTTGACAAAAATTGGCGTAACGCTTTTGCTCAACCCGTCAAAGAGGCCTGTTTGGTACAAACAACGGAATGCGGTAACGCGGCGTTTGAGAACGCCGGACCGCCGCGTTCTAGAACGCCCTCTGTGACCGGGCCTTTAAGGCTTCATGTTCCTATCTCAATGTTCATGAAATACGAGGTTTATCGGTGAAGCGTTGTCGATCGAATATCCGGACACCCTATATATTCACCTATTAGTTAAACTGGGGATAGAAGACTTCTTCACAGCACCATTTTGTATCTTTCCGTCTCCCTTAAGACTCTGTGTAGATGGACTATTCTGTATTCTTCTCGCTGTTGCTGCCTCTCGACTGTCTGCACTGGTAGATCTACAACAAAGCAACACAAGATACTAAACTGAAAAAAATAGAGATTATCTTCTCTATAAGTTAGTGCTACTCTGTGTACAAATAAAATTAACGCCACGGTTCAAGTAAAAAAACTTAAAACGGTGGCCACCGGGTCCGAAGATACTGAATGGATTAGCAATACTGTCTATCCAGCGGAACACGGCTATCACTGCCGAAGATGTGCTGAATAAAATGGCAAAGAAACCTCGCCGTTTTATTTTTACGAGTGGAATGACTATTATCCTTTCCAAATCTCAAACGCTACGGGCTGGTTGTACAATCAACCTTAAGCTTCGGTTTAAGGTAAGCCGACGTTAAACCACGCCAATTGCAAAACGTCCGTTGTACAATGCTGGCTTAGCCCCCCACTCCACCCTTAACACGAGCTTACGTAAACCGAAGGTTAACCCGCACCCTTATTATGTAAACATTCGCGACAGCGGTCGCTGAGCAACAACGACATGACAGCAACAGGGCCATCAAAACTGTAGGTTATTGGTGGTTGTCTGTAACGATGACGTAGTTCATGGCCGTCTCTACTCAAGGCCGGATCATTGAAATATGGCAACGTTGGAGATCAGGCCGTGTTTTATTATAGAATGGCCGACATTAAACATAAACATATAGCTTATTAATAGATCTTTTACCTATTACCTGCACTTCTACATAAACGAAATTGTGAAAAAATGCCTCCAAAGTGCGTAGTACCAGGTTGCACTAGCAATTATGCTTCTAATCAAGAAGGATATATTACGGTGTTCAGGTTTCCGCGAGACGACCATTTGAAACAGAAGTGGGTGAAAAGTATTCCTCGTGAAGACTGGTTACCATCTCAAAAATCAGTAGTGTGTATTCAACATTTCCATGACGGTGATATATCTTTCAGTTATGTGTATACGGTGTATAGTGTATAGTGAAAAGGCAGGAAGACCAACAAGAAGAATGGCTTGAGAGTGACCTGATACTAAATTTTTCAAGCTTATGTGAAAATTTCCAGGAGTGGCAGCAGGAAACAGGTTGTATTTATTTTTATTTGGTAGTGTTTGATCATGATGAACCAGATATCAGGTGTAGTATCAAAATATTAGAATCAATGAAGGTAGAGGTTCGCATTAATCATAATTTGTTGGTGAAAGATGATTTGAGTTGGATTTTACCACTGTCAATACAAATATCCTGTTGGTCACAAATAGAAAATATTTTGGCACGCTACTCAGAGGATCATAGTGAAAGTCTTAGTTTGAATGCAACACTAAACAATTTTAATTCTATTGTACAAATACTAAAAAATAAGCTTATGCAGAATGATGAGGATGAAAAAGTAGAACAAATTGACTTCTTGGCAGAACAATTCAATATACTATTTTCAAATCATAATTGGTTTTCTGCCGATTTAATATTAAAGTCTTTTCTTTTATATGTTCACTCAAAAAAAGTTTACAGTATTGTGAGGGAGAATAAATTGGTAACTTTGCCACATCCCAAATATTTAACAAAACTTTGCGGTTCTCTAAAAATTGCACCTGACAGTACATCAGAAAACAAGCATTACATTAAAACTATTTCAGAGGGTTTATCAGACTTGGAGAAATACATTCTTTTGCAAATTGATGAAATATACATTAAAGAAACGTTGGACTACAAGAATGGTAATTTAGTTGGTTTTGCTGAAAATGATATATTATCCCAAGCTAAAACGGTACAAGCATTTTTGATATCCTCTGTATTTGGTAGTATGAAGGAAGTTGTTTCACTTCGACCTGTAAGAAATATTAGTGGGGATCAGTTACATGAAATGGTTTTATCTATTTTGAAAGTTTTGCTTGGCTATGGTTTTATTGTAGTTGCTGTAGTTACCGATAATGTTAGAGTGAATCAAAATATGTTAATGAAACTTACAGAGGGTTCAGCTGATAAACATTACTTTCATTTAAGTCCAGTCCAGACTATCCAACGTTTGTAATGTTTGATACAGTTCATCTTCTGAAGAATATTCAAAATAATTGGCTAAATTTGAGAAATATTACAAAAACCTTCATATTTCCTGATTTTGATAACGACAAGCTGGTAAGGAAAGCAAATTTTGTAGATATCAGAAACTTCTATAAACTTGAAGCGAATTTGTTGGTTAAAGTAGCTCCTAAGTTAAATTATAAAACCATGTACCCTTCAAGTATTGAAAGGCAGAATGTTTCCTTAGTGTGTAATATTTTTGATGAAAAGACACATGCTGCCTTATTGAATTACAGTGAAAGTACTGCTGACTTTTTAAATATCATGATAAAATTTTATATAAACTGAAGAGAAATGACTTCTTAAAACCTTTCGAGGACATAACAGATGATCGAATAGAATTTTTAGAAAAATTTTTGATTTGGCTTGATAAATGGAAAGCTTTGGGATACCCTGACTCTTCTTTATCTGCTGATACACACAATGCACTGCATCATTCAACAACTGCCATTATTATGTTAATTAAACACTGTGTATCAAAAACTCCTTGCAAATATTTGCTTACAGGAAAATTTCATACTGACAATTTAGAATCTCGTTTTGGATGTTACAGGCAGTTATCTGGTGGCAATTATCATGTAAGCTTAAGGCAAATTTATGAATCTGAAAAAAAGATTAGAATCAAGGGTGTCTTCGATTTACATTCTGCTCAATATGGACAAGTTAAATTTAATGTCTCGAATTTAGCAAAATTACACACTTGTACAGTAGATCATGGAGAAATAGGTATTGACAGTTTTAGAGATATTTTAGGCAATAATTTAATGAATCAACCTCAACAAATTTCAGATTCAGCAATTCAATATATAGCAGGTTACGTTAGTTTTAAAGTTTCAGCCAAACTGCAATGTACAGCCTGTATAAATGTTCTTGTCAATACAGAAATAATAGAACATGAGGAACAAAATTACTTTAATATATTAAACAGAGACGGCTTAACCCTTCCATCAGAGTTTACAGTTCAAATAACAGTCCTTATGCACAATATAATTAAAATGTTGATTTCAGACCAATATGAAAGCAAGTTTTTAGGATGTAAATTCCACAAATCAGTTTTAATTAAAATTGCAAAGGAATACATCAATATGTATAGAGATGAGTTTAGTTTTAGAGACACTAGTTCATGTAATCAATCCCAAACTGAAATGCTGCTTGAATTAATGTTGCCTGTTTTTGCAAATATTTTTATTAATAATTACACAAAAACAGTTCAAGATAAAATACAGACTGACAAAAATAAAAAGAGCAAGTCTAAGGAAAATGAGAAATGTCCAACAGCAAGGAAAATCTCTAAATTAAGTCCTAGTCCCAATACATGTTACATTTTTGTACTGATACCACTGGCCTTTTTCACCATTCTTATTTTTTCAAAAAGTATTTTTCTTAATTTATCAACCGAGATGAACACATAATACATAAATAAAATGTAATAATTATTCTGAAACTATGAAACAATTTAAATTTTCCGCGGAATGCCCTCCGTTCGGCCCACGGTAGCCGGCCCACTATTTGACAGCTAAGCGACGTTGCCACATCTAAGGCTCCGGCCTAGTGTAGAGTCGGCCATGCGTAGTTGCATAATACGAAACACGTTTGACAGCAGATATTGCGCGATTTTCGCCTGTCGCTGGTCGTCTGCAAGATACGTGATAAGGCTGCCGAGGTTCAAACCTAACCTGATACTAATGACATATGTCAAGCAGGAACCTTCAAATCACTTGTCACTTTATTAAGTTATATTTTAGAAAAGATTTGTGTCTGATTTAACAAAGAGTGCAAATTATAAGAACAGAGCATGGTCGACTCTACACTAGGCCGGAGCCTTAAGGCGCTTTCCTTTTACCTGATTTATCTGATAAATCTCACTTGTGACGTCATGACTCATTTCGATGTACGTTCCTTTTGTCTTCTGAATCTGAGTCTAAAGTGAGATATTTTACCCCCACTTAAGCCCATCTGCACAAGACCGAAAGGTAGATCAGTTGTCTCAGATCATTTAGATGTCAAATAAATCAATAAATGAGGTTAGAATTTTTTGTAAGTTTGAATTTTAGCGGGTTTTGTGGTGTATGGATTGTCGATAGTGTATATTGAGCTACGAAAAACGTAAAAAATAGGTTATGGAAAGGATCGACAGATTATAGAACCATAGCATATTACAAAATTTCGAGGATTGACATTCAACTGCACAAACACGTTCCTTTAACCCATCTGAGCATCTGAGGTTTCCAACTGAGCTGCGCCATCTGATTTTTAAGTGATCTGAGTTAGTGCAGATGTAAAAGGAAAGCACCTTTAGATGTGCCAACGTCGCTTAGCTGTCAAATACAGGGCCGGTTACCGTTTACCGTGGGCCGATCGGCGGGTATTCCGCGGAAAATTTAAATTGTTTTATATAGTTTCAGAATAATGATTACATTTTATATGTATTAGAGTTCATCTCGGTTGATGAATTGAGAAAAATACTTTTTGAAAAATAAGAATAGTGAAAAATGCCAGTAGTATCAGTACAAAAATGTACATGTATTTAGATTTAGAGATTTTCCCTTCTGTCGGACATTTCTTATTTCCATTAGATTTCCTCTTTTTAGTTTTGTGAGTCTGTATTTTGTCTTGAACTGTTTCAGTGTAATTATTAATAAAAATATTTGCTATATTAACAACATTAATTCAAGCAGAATTTCATCAGTTTGGGGTTGATTACATGAACAAATGTGTCTAAAACAAACTCATCTATATGTATATTGATGTATTCTTTTGTAATTTTCATTAAAACTGCTTTGTGCAGTTGCCCAATAACTTACTTTTATATCTATTGGCCTGAAATCAAAATTTTAACAATACCTATTGTGAATAAGGACTGTATAATTTGAGCTGTATACTCTGATGGAAGGGTTACGCCTACCAACTATAAGCTGTATGTATTTAATATACCTATCAAATAATTTTGTCCTTCATGTTCTACCTATAATTTTTGTAATGACAAGAACATTTATACAGGCTGATATTTCAATTTGTAAAACAATGTACTTCTCCGAGAATAATAAACCCTCTGCAACAGTTTTAATGTAAGGCATATTTTCTGTCAGGTGCAATTTTTAAAGAACTGCAAAGTTTTGTGGAATATTTAGGATGCTGGTAAAATTCGCAATTTATTCTCTCTCACGAAATTGTAAACTTTCTTTGGCTGGACATAGAAAAGGTTTTAACATTAAATCAACAGACAACCTATTTGAAAATAGTGTGCCAAAATATTTTCTATTTGAGACCAACAAGATATTCTTAATGACAGTGGTGAAATCTAACTCAAATCACCAACAAATTATGATATATTGATTTAAAGGAATGTCTATATATTCATTGATACTAATACCACCTACATCTGATGTCTGGATCATTGTAGTCAAACACTACAAAATAAAAATAAACGCAAGCTTCCTGCTGACACTTCCACTTAAATGAACACTCAATTTACTTTGTAAATTTCCACTTAAGCTAGAAAAATTCACTATTAGGTTACTTTGAAGCCATTCTTGCTGGTGTTGATCCCCTTCACTATCAAACCTTTTTGTAGGTGTGCCCATGTGTTCTATTAGAACTGTATTTTTCTGTGATATTTCGGAGGTCCAGAAAACATTGTAGGTACCACATTGTGCTTTAAAATAAGTTTTATCCTTGGAAATGTTTGTAAATTATTGTCTTTATTCTTATAAATATAACCAGCCCTTACGAGGAATACCTTTCACCCACTTCTGTTTGAAATGCTCGTCTTGTGCTCGTCTTGAGGAAAATTGAACACCCTAATATGTCCTTTATTGGAAGCACAATTGCTAGTGCAACCTGCTACTACACACTTTGCAGGCATCTTTTTATCTCTAGTTTCGTTTGTGCAGGTAAATAATTAAAAACACATTAAAAATAACCTTCCAATCTTATTTTTTACTCTGGAAGATTACACTAATGATTTAAAAACAAATAAAAGCTCGGCCCGCTATTCAGTGTTGCCATATTTCAATGCTCCGGCCTAGTGAGTAGAGTCGGCCATGAACAGAGACAAAAACGTCCGTTGCCCAAATTTGAAACAAACCGTCACAGTGATAAATCAGAAGAGGTTATCTTCTTCTTCTTCGATTGTTTTATGACGTTTGCCTGTGCAGGCAATTCGCCAGCTTATTCGGTGGTTTGCAAGCTGGTCTGACTCTAGGTCATGCTGCAAACCTAGAATTTATGATTATGCTAATAGTAGGGATTAGTTATTTTTTTTAGATAATTATGACGGAACGTATTGCTACATTAGTGCCAACCGTAGTTATTTTATTATCAACCAGGTTTAACAAAACCGACGATTGTACAACGGATGTCAACGGTAAGCTTAAGCTCATGATAATGGCGCAATGTGAAAATGACGCAGTATCTATAATCCCTTCGGCATCTCTATAATCAAAGCATTATCCAATCTGAACTGGAACTGGACACATCTGAGGTCAATTCACTAACATCAATTAGCAAAAGTTTATCGAGCCGGTTATTCAGTCGGATGATGCGAGAGCATACTAAATAATTAAATTTTATTCTATATTAGTTTCACAACCCAAAAGGTAAAAGTTGAATAACCCCAATTTCGAACCTGAAGAAACATCTGCAATTCGCGCATGTTCCAAACACCCATTCCCTTCGAAATCTTTTGTACTATTTTGACCGTCTAAAACCAGCCCTCAGACTGTAAATTGATGTTGGTCGAATGCTAACTAATAGTTCCAAATTGGTATTTATCTTGCTTATGATTTTGTCATTGCGCATAGTCAAACGATTTCAAACCGTTGGAAATATGATGCTAGAACACAACTTCTATGATCGGCCATATCTGACCAATTATTCTTAAAGCCGCACAAAACGCATTACTAACGTTTCAAATAGTATTTAAATGAATAACTTAATGAATAATCTGTTACTGTGTTCGGGCTATTTTGAGAAATTAAAAAATACTTCTAGCTACTGTTATAAATTCGAAACGAAATTAGGTTCCTTACATTTTTTATGACTAAATGAATGTTGGCGTAATAGTCACATTCTTAATATTAGGTTATGACACAATTTTAAAAAAAGTAATACTGTACAGGGATGGTACCAAAAGTCATGCGCACACAAGTTCGGTCTGCTCTGAACATCCCGAGCTTCACCATCGTTGAATTATTGCACTTCTGTTTTGAAACCTCGTCACAACGCGTGATGGCTGACAACAAACAACGTTGGGCGATCGAAGTTTAAAGCTCAACAAAACTGGTACTGCAGGGCACTCACTGCTCAAGGAAGCTTACGGGGAAACAGCTTTGAGCTAAGTACAAATTACGGGGTGAGAGAAGAAATTTAAGGAGGGCCAGGAAGGGGTCGTCGATGACTCGCGACCTGGACGACCGTCAATAACCAGAATCGACGAAAAGACAATCGTGTTCATGATTTATTGAATACTGATCGTACTACTAGAAATATTAAGGAAGAGGGTCATCCGCGTGCGAAAAGATATCGTTGCTACTTGGGTGCTACATCACGACAATGAGCCAAGCCACATTTCTCTGCGCATCCTTGAGTTCTTGGCGAACCACAACGTGACAACGCTGCCGCAGCCACCCTGTAATCCTGGTTTGCTGCGACCGACTTCATTATTTTACCGACAAGCAAGAATCAACTCAAAGAAAAGATTCAAGCATATCCAAAAAGCTGTGTCATCGACTTTAAAACATTACTTTGAAGAATATTAACATTTTGTACAAATATATCCAATAAGTTCGCTCTTCAACCCATTCGTCAGACAATGCAAGATTCCATTAAAAAATACATATTTTCATACCCTTTCGATCCCACAACTATTATATAACATTTAACATTTGTCCTCCTTAAAACTGGAAAGTATTTGACTGGGTTGTATTGAATAACAGCTGAAAACCGCGGTTCAGTGACGATACCGCAAAGTAACAACTAAACTTCGAAGGAGCAGTATGCCATGCTAAAATTCGTCATAAAAGAAAATGACAAATGTTTAATAGTTATGGAGTAAACAAAAGTAAGATGCATAACACAAAACCCTTCGTCATGTGAAACACAGCTATAAGAATATCGATAAGTCAATTAAATTGGTGGGAAGTGAAATATATTTTTGATTTTTTCAGGAAATTAAAGCAAAACTGAAATAATTATTATTTGTTATATACAGGAAGTTGACAGGTGCAGACTAGAAATGTCTATTCAAAACCTTGAAAGATGCAAAAGATTTATTTTGAGCCTGTGCAAGTCCCAAAATATAATAAAAATAATAATAAAACTAGCAGAGTCCCAAAATATAATAAAAATAATAATAAAACTAGCAGAGAAGAAGCTAGAACTGCATAAAGGATTCGACAGGACTAGCAGCTCTTCCCAAATTTACTCAACGACTATAAATGAAATGAAAGATTGCACCGAGGATCAATGTTCAGAAGGTCGTTATTGCATTCTCAAAGGACATAGCGTTACTCAAGACTGCGTGCCGCCCATAATTGGTATACTACTAGTAGTGCTATTTACAAATGAAACGGAACAAACGCTCAAAGGATGCGGTTGACGGATAGACATATTTCTAATAGAAAGATAGTACCGTAACTTAGCTAGATGGGTCTTTCTGTAGTCTGTGGTCGTCTTAAATATTTACTCAGCTAACGCTCAGCTTTGAAAGACAGCATTTTTCTTATCTTTAGCATGTGAAGATGCGCTTCGGTTTGTTTCTACGTAGATTCTACTTCTGCGGGCTCATCTAAAGTTATTTTCGTTTCTATCTGCAAGTCGATGTGCAGTTAAAACTGCTTATACGAATTGAATTTTAGATGTACAGTACCAGCTATTGTGATGTCGTGTTTAAAATATCTGAAAATCTCCCCGTTATGCATGTGTTTAGGATTAACTCTGCTATTTTTATGCGACAGCGATCATGTCGTTTCCATCAACGCGACTCCACTAAAAACCAATAACCAAGTAAATTTCCAGTAAGGCGCAAGTATAAAATGCAATTTACAAAATGTATTAGGGTAGCAACTACTGAACACCCCAAATGCACTCAAAATACTAGACCGAAGTACTTGTACTGAAGTACTGCCTAAAAATGACAATTATTTTATAACCGATTATTTTGTAACCGACCAAATTCAGCATAGGATACTTCAAGGTGGTCTTGACGTCCTCATTGCCAAGTGCTTCTTTAGTAAAAAATAACTCAAAAGTGTACAGCTGTTATATATGAAATCGATGTCAGAAAGGCCTTATTTGGCAGTTCCGTACCTATTATAGATCCTGGAAGTCTTGACTGCCCTGTCGGTGCTGGCAGACTTAGCAGGCATCCTCGGAGTCGGCGGTTTGCTGTTGCCGGCAGCAGGTACTCTGGGTATATTAACGCTGGCTGGTCGCGGTCTCTGTGGTAACTGCGGTATCTTTGTGCTCGATGAGGCAGGTGTTGGTATTCGGCTGGTGACTCTTGGTACGACACCGCCGCCGTTCTGGGCACGCACTGGGTCGTCTTTCGTGAACGTGCCCTGACGCTCCATCAGCGGCGTACCTGAAACAAATATTGACAACGTTAGGTTATTGTTGCCGCTATATGAATGGGCTAGGAATAAAGATGTTTGACGTAACAAAAAATATACAGAGTAGATTAATCTAATATGCAGGGTGCGGCAGCATAAATTCCTTTTTTTAAATGCGCGCCCTTCACTCGGTTAATTAGATAACCTGCAAAAATTGACACAGTACGGACTTCAGTGTTGCCATCACCACTGCGTTCTTTTCGCAATAATGTCTCTGCCCTTGGGATTTTCCGATCGTTTCATGAGAAAAATTCTTCATGAGCACCTTCATTTTCATCCTTATAAAATGGCGATCGTTCATGAACTTTCTGAACGTGACTTCAATTCTCAGAGGAATGCGTGTGAGGTTCTTGAAGTTGTTCCTGAGGATGCTATTGTTTTTTTGTGATGCCCATTTTCATGTGTGAAGATTGAGGATTAGTCAACAAAGAAAACATGGGCTATTGAGCTGACAACAATCCTCGAGAACTGCATCAAAGGCCTTTGCATTCGCCTAAAGACACAGTTTGGTGTGCAAATTTTTACAGTTCCAGTGAATTCGGTTCCACGGCTAAACGAGTTGGACTCAGGGGACATCTGGTTCTAGATCATCTATGGCTGTTTTGAGGGAACACTTTCCAGAGTGCCGCAGCTCAATTAGAGGATATTTGGAGTGACCGGCCTGCTCTCCAAATTTGTTCGCTTGTGGGTTTTTCCTATGGGTTTCTTTAAATCCCGCGTTTATGTGAACTGTCCAAGACCCTACAAGATTAAAAGTCAACAGCCGGGAAGAAATTGCCAACATAATACCTGCTATGCTGACAAGACACATGAAATCACTTTACTCAATGTGTAGAGAATGGGGGGGGGGCGTCACCTAACTGATTTGATCTTCAAAACCATGTCAAAAAAATAGATAATCACCTACATTATAAAAAAGAAATGAAAACTTTCCGATCTATACAATGATTTTATTAATTTCCAAAACAAGGAGGTTATGTTGCCACATCTTCTATACCCTGTTACCTGATACTTTAAACTGTCAGCCGTGTCATCAGCGAACAGCTGTTCGGCTAATGATAACAAAAAATACTCCAGATTGAGTCTTGACGTATCAATTTTAAGCTTTGAAGGAATGCAGAGCTGTACTGAGTGCAAGATGACAAGTAATTGACACTTGGTGACATTTTACGTCTATGCTCTGAGGTCTTATTTTACATTTTCTCGGGAAATCCGGCGTTTCTTACAGTATATCAGTATGGCTGGTCTGAATGATGATGATTAGGCTTTAAATGAGGTAAAAATGAAGATAAAAGCATTTTTAACTGTACTTACTTTATACTCTTCTCCAATTTATTGTACGTTGTACGTTTTAACTAATAAATATCCCACTAGTGATGTAAGCTATTCATTGAATCGTCCTTATTGCTAAATATAGGAGTATTTTGATAGTCTCTAACAATATACAAATCAATAAAATAATCTATTTCTTTTAACCAACATTTTTGCTGCACATTTCTGGATATTGACGCAATTTTTTGTTTACAAAAATAGTCATTACTTTTTGGCAATTATATATTCAGTAAGAATATTACTAATACGGTCCTGAGCGCAGGATTGCCAATCATCACCACTAGTAAAAAATTAAATTTGAGATACACTCTCTACCAAATAGACGTCAAGCCAGTTTAAAGTATCAGGTAACAGAGTATACTTTAAGGAAGCTTTGGTACAGGGTGTCCCACGACGATTAAGAAAGAAATATATCGGAATTGGGCAGTAGTAGTGAATTATAATTTTGGGAGTGGAAATTAGAACAAATATAGTATCTTTTCTTATTGTTGTGTCACCCAATGAGGTATTTGCTTTTGGTCACGTGACGTCCGATTCAAAATTTTTAATGGGACACCCTATATATTTGTGACTTTTTGTGTTCCTCTCCATAATGGTACGCGCACATAAATCGGCATCGGACGGACGGTACGGATGGAACGGCCGGTACGGTACGGATTTTTCATTAGGCTATCGCACATATCGATATATACGATCGGAATCGATGGAAGAATTGAAAGTCAGTTGCAAATATGCAAATGATCTGCAGTCTGCAGGCAGTACAGGTAGAAACTTGCCAAATGCCTATTAATGCATTTATTCAAGAAACGAAGACATGTGGAAGGCTACAGAAGGGTCGTTTCAGTCCAGGCGGAAGATGGATTTAACTTCAAAACTGAATTGAAGCCATGATGATCATTCAACAGATAGGATAAATGCAATAGGTTTGCTAAATTATCGTATGTGTATATGCCTATACCTCATACAAGCATTGCTTTCGAGGTGGCAATATTTGTAACTCATTAATAGATACAAATAAATTGAATTGAAAAAAAATTGAAATTGAATTGATTTATGTGCGTGTACCATAAAACAATTCCAACAAACTAGCACACGTGGGGTCTGAAGTGATTAATTCAAGAGCTACAGGTACTTAAAGGATGGTACCACTACCACTGATTATAACATGTGCCTTTACAGTTACATTATTTTGGTAGTGTTTCATAATGGTAGTGGTACATTCTTTTAAGTACATGTAGCTCTTGATTTAATCACTTTAGACCCCAAGTGTGCTGGTTTGTTGGAACTCTTTTGTCGGGAGGAACACAAAAAGTCACAAATATACAGGGTGTCCCATTAAAAATTTTAAATCGGACGTCACGTGACCAAAAACAGATACCTCATTGGGTGACACATATTTGCTCTAATTTACACCTCCAAAATTATAATACGCTACTACTGCCCAGTTCCGATATATTCCTTGTCTTAGTAGTCGTGGGACACCCTGTATATAAATGTTTAATACATTTATTATTTATTGTGCTTCAGTCTAATTGTGTTAAGTAGAGACAAAGAGGCAAATTGGAAGACACCTAAAGCCACCATGTTAGAGGCGAACAATTTTTGCCTGTCGAGATGTTGGCTGCTGTGATTACTGTAATGCGTCTGCATCGTGTGTGGGGGCAGCAACTAGAGGCACACGAAGAAGACTAACCGGTCAATAGCGACGTACCACAGATAGGCGCTTGAGACAATTAGCTCTGCGAGATCATTTAGCTACACCGCGTCACATCGCTGACATTTGGACCGAAGGCCTGTACTATGCCTACATCATTTATTAGCAAATATTTACCAGCACTTTTCTTAGCTTCTGAATTTTGGGGATAGGCCACTCTAGCTCTCAACGCCTCATATCCGCAATAAAGACTTGGACTTATTAATTGGAGTCAGTAATATGTGGGTTATATTGACGATTTAGTGCCAACCACTTTACCGCCTTATTCAGACAACCTTCTACACGTCCCCATATTGCTCGTCGAACTATGGACTTTCTCCAAAAAGGCGGTGTCATATTTTGCCGTGACCACCTTCTTCACTGGATTTAAATTCCATAGGATTGCAAGAGACATTATGAAAAAGAGACTTTTCACTTTGAACTCCCTTCCACACTATCTGGAACAGTGAATTTAGGAAAAAACAAAATGCTTGAAACAAGGTACCACAAGCAGAAATGCAAGTTTTTTAGTTCACATGGAATAAAATGTCTTTATTGCAAATATTATCGAATGATTCTTGATGTAAGACGATCACATAGATAAAAATCAAGGTCATGGAATTATGCTTTCTGGATGTAAATACGAATCAAAATTTGGATTAAAGGTGAAAGTGGTTCCTTTATTTATAACTTGTAGGTGGCGGATTTAGGAAAACATTGAATTTAAATACTGTGAATAAGTTTCTTTGATGAAATATTCAAGCCCAGAAAGCACATTTATATGTATTAGGTATTTTTTGACACATAAATTCGTTAACTAGGTAGATCTCCCTCCTTGCTTCGCTCTCGTTATGGGCTAGTCGGAAATGCACGCGTACCTATACTATGCCACATTTTTTAGCCATCTCGTTGATCAACAATTATTCAAAACTTAAATGTCTCATGTAAATCTTTGTTTGTTGTATTTTTTTATAATAATTATAGTGAAATGAGTAAAAACTAAACTTAGAGGGAGTAAACATAATAATCTTAGTAGGCGCACATGGGATAATTATGTTGCCGTAGTGATTATTATACGGTTCTAAGCAATTCTAAAAGATCTTAATACTTATCTTTCGGTTTCTGAAATTTTTCGCCATTCACCTTTATAGCTCCGGTTAGTTTTGCGACAAAATAACAACATCAAGCATATGAGGTACTTTAAATAACATGTTCTTCATTTTCCTTTATATATGCCCATTCCTCGCGTTCTCATTGATGCCACGAGGTTTAGTTGTCTTTTAAATGAGTGTGTAATTTTACGTTTCTCATGATATGATGATTTATACCTACACAAATCGTGGAGAAACTGTTTGCCTACTGACTGTATCTTTAGGTAGTCTGAGATTAACACACATTCCACAACATAACTTTAATGATTTTATATAATTGGTAAGTAGAATTCGAATGCATAAAATAAATGTGAAACATTGAAGTTATGTATGTATATCCAAATATTCTTAAGTATATCTTCCATGTCTTATGTTGATTCATTTGTAAATAACTAATTTATATTTATTTTTGTAGCATAAATCAAGAGCAATATTCAGAAAATGTAAAATATTCGATATTAAAAAATATTTTCAAATTTGTTTCAAAATCCGATTAGCCGCATATGGAGCTTTTTTGGTAAAATAAAAGATACACATTTACCTGAATAGAAGTTTCATCTATTCAAGACCTTTTTAAACGTGAACCGTTTTTAACTAATCTAAATTAAATAAAAGAAAGATAGTGAGACACATTCTAAAAACAATGCTACTTAAAAATAGGAGAATAGATATGTTTATACGTCTCGAGTTCGTTAGATCCGTGGTTTTGAGAATACGAAAAAGATAACAATTATTGATAGTTTTACGTTTCACATTTTAAAATTATTTCGTAGTATACCGGGTGTTAAATAAAGTTACAGCATACCTAAGCTATGTGTTTTAAAGAAACATTCTATACATTATCTCGATTTCTATATCTTATCTCGAATTTGAACTTTGCTTGTTATCCCTATTCCGGCAATATACGGTTTTATCAGGTTCTACTTGGTACTTTTAAGGTTATGGCTATTATATGTGAGAATCTTAAAGAAATCGACAACACGAAAGGTATGCAGAGCTGCCATAAAAACAGAAAATTCGAGAAAGGCTTGGGATGGAAATAATAAACAAAATATAAATTCTAGATAAGACTAAAAAACATATTTCATATGGCGCGACTTTGTGAAGCACACTGCTTTTAGAAAAATAATTTAAAAATGTAGGACTATTATCTACTACTTTTATCCGAAAAGCTTTTTTTGGCGTCTGGCACCTTGTAGATTATACTAGAAGCAAATGTTATAGAAGGTAATAAAAGTTAGTAAGAGAAGCCCCAACTACCTTTAGCTATATTCCCGACTTGTTTTGTACCTGCACTGGTTCCGCTGGGGGTGTGTTTCGGGCTGTATCGAGACTGTGGTACTCTAGCAGGACTCGTCTTCGGCGAGTTGGAATTGCTCACCGGTCTGCTGTTACTGCCGCTCGCCTTTCTACTACTGACTGGTGCTGTACCCTGCTTGGAAGGCACCTTCAAAAAAATAGGCCATTACAGCAAGTAATTGTCTTATCAGCTATAGTTTACAAAATAACGAATTTGGACAAGATTTTTTCTGTAAACTTTCAGCAAATATTACTATAAGAAGCTGAATTAGCATTATTCTGCTGTAAATCCTAGATAAGCTTTATACCCAATCATCAACACCCCATTTTTTTCAAGCGTTTTGCAGCTCATAATTAAAATTACAGCTGTTGAACGACAAAATGTTTGCTAACTTTTCTAACACATCTTTAGCATTTATTAGTGACGAAGTCTTAGGTCTAAGGGCCGGTTTCTCAATGTCCAGTTAAAGTGTCAGATAGGTAGCTGCCAGATAGCGTTGCTATGGATACAACTGTCAGATAAGATTTACGTGACTTCGTAAGTTTAGCCTTCAATTGTTTAAACAATTTATCTAACAGTTGCTGTTATCTTGCAGATAAATATTTAAATGGACATTGAGAAACCGGTCCTTAGTCGGTGATTTTGAACCTGAGTGTATAAATAGTTTGAGAGGTACGAGAAAAGCCCAGCTTCAATTAAGGTGAAAAAAAATAAATGCGCCGTTTCTCTCACGAGTCAATATTGTATTGTATAGCAAATTGAAAAAGTAGGCGATACATGCTGAAATACCCAAGAAAAAATGTAATCTCTCGGCATCCTGATTAGTAAAGTTGATCAGCTCTAAAAATCCTACAAACGTTATGTAGACTTTTTTCTACGATAAAGCAACTCATCGTAGAAGTCCTATTATTACCCGCCTACATCGTTATTGATTGAAAACGAACTCATACACTTAATCAATCCGTGCTTGTTTGACACATTACTTAGGGCCGGTTTTTCAATGTACAGCTTGAAGTTGCGGTTACGTAGCTGACAGCTATGAATAACTAGCAGCTATGGTACCTGTCACATTTGGCAGTAGTGTTTGTTAAAATAAAGCTTACTGATTTGTTCGTTAAAATTTACCGCTAAAAATCATGTCAGTGGAAGTGTCATGATAATATTCGATTAGGGATAGTTTCGAATTCGAGTTTCCATTCGTGATTTCTGATTTGTGTTCGTATGTTGAAGAAAATTGGAATTGGCAATGAAATGGAACACTTCTGCAGCATGTACTCTTACTCACATTCATGAAGTCATCAATACTTATTAAAAAAAACTATCGCTGACATAAAATCTTAATGTCAATAGTAGTTGAACTATGGGTGCGAGTGAATGATTCCTACTTATGCCTACCTATCTGTAACTGTTCCGATTGCTCCTCTATCTGTTCTAATACATAAAGTGTTGTGTCCTTTGTAAGTCTGAACCTAGTGGAAAACTCTAGTAGCTAGAGTCCAGCCCATCCATACCAAAATAATTTAGGCTTTCCTTGACGGTATACGGACTTCTTTCGTAATTACAAAATTCGACAATCTCTTCATCATCGTCACTCAAAACATCATAGAAATCTTCCATTTCATGCTGTTTTTACATAACTTTCAAGATATAACCTCCGGTTACTTGACATAACTGACAGAAAGAACCTCCAGTTACGGACACGGTAATATAGCTTCCAACTATTACATAACATTAGATCGAAACCGGAAGTTAAAACAAATAGCTTCAGATTGAAAAACTGGCCCTTACTATTACCGTGCAAGAGGCAAAATACATCTCGCACTTATTCCAATACCAATGCAGTGTTCAACATTCCGGATACTATAAGATACAAAATTCTAATGTTTTTTCTTTTGCATTTTTCAATCATAGTAACACGAAAAAATATTTTAGTGAATTTCGAATACTTTTTTGCATTTATCCTCCTACACACATTTACCCTAGAGAAATTTTGCTTCAAGCTTCAAACTGTTTGCGAGAAAAGTTTTAATTTTAATTCGGTTATAACAAAGCGCAATTATATAAAGCATGGTGGTTTTACAAATATGCTACCCGGACATCAAGTGCACCGCAAATGCAGATAACCTATTTGATGAACTGTTGATGGTACACAAACTCTGGACGATGTTACCACACTGACTTGAATGACTTGCTCTCCCACATATACTTTACAAGCCTAAGATATAACATTTTATCAGGTAAAGGACACCATTACAAATCATCTAAAAGAAATATTAGTAGCGCAAAAACCAACAGCTTGGAAGTTGTGATTTTTGGTAATGGAGAAGTTTCATGATACTCGTAATGAAATAAGCAGTTACGTATCCGTAAAATATAGACGAAAAATAATTAGTCAGTGAAAAGATTTTTGAAATCCGTCAATAAATGGCAGAGAAATAATAATAATAATAATAATAATAAACGACTTTTATTAAACATTAAACAACATATTTTAACAAATTTGTTAGACTGATGGCGGAATCTAGCCTAGGGCTATTCAATTCAACCATCAGAGGGCAGAGTGCCCTAAAATTAAATTACAAGTTTAAAGTAGATTGAGAGATGGTAGCGATGCGCACATCAGGTTGACAACAAAGAGACGATTATAACAAAGGGGTCCTAAAAAACTGTCGAACAAACTGATAACAACTATGAGCATAATTAAACCAGAAACAAATCCGTGTCATGCTTATTACCTACTGACGATCGTACAAATATTTTTTTAGTTTATATTTGAATTTATTTATGTTGAGCATTTTGAATTCTTCTGGCAGCAAATTATAGTTCTTTATTGCGTTGTAAATAAATGATCTTTGGAAAATAGATGTTTTGTGTTGAGGTATAGTAAAACCAGCTTTATGCCTCATATTTCTGGTATGCACTTTAGTTCGAGGTATGAATTTCTTTTGCAGATATGTTGAAGAGGTGGAGCAAGTGAGTAGCTTATGCGTGAATGTACTGAGATGAAATTTTCTCCTACCCTCCATGTTAATCCAACCACATTCCTTAATTTTATGGGAAATGTGATCATATTTTCTGATACCATAAATAAGCCTACAACAACTGTTTTGCACCTTTTGAATACGCTTACTATCGACTTGCGTCAAGCAAGGACCATAAATAAAGTCACAGTAGTTAAAGTGACTCAGCACCATTAACTCACATAACATCCTCTTTATTTTAAATCCAAGTATATGCCTATTACTATAGATCAACTTCAGTGATGCATAAGCTCTACTAATCATTGTTTGAATATGCAGTGAAAAACGCCAACTATTATCAATAATTAAACCTAAATTCCTGGTACAATCACTTATTTCTAACGACTTATCCTTAATTTTAATATTCATGACATTCTTCAATAGCTCAACATTCATCTTGCTACCAAAAAATATTATTTTAGACTTACTAGAATTTAGTTGTAAGCTGTGCTCATGTGATAAGCTTGAAATATACTCAAGTTCTTTATTAATAATTAATTCAGCAGTACCTGCATCACGAATATGGAAATTGTAATAAAGCTGGGTGTCGTCAGCATATGCTTGTACCTTACAGTTTTTTATATTGTTTATTATATCTGCAGTATAAATGATAAACAACAGAGGTCCCAAAATGGAACCCTGCGGAACTCCTGATAGTATGTCAATGCTGGATGAGTGAAGCCCATTCACTGAAATTTTCTGTGAACGCCTAAGTAAATAGTTCCATATAAGAAAAGCGGATGGATCATCAAAACCAAAGAATCTTAATTTGCTACAAAGTAGCTCATGATTAATGGTGTCAAAAGCCTTGGAGTAGTCAAGAAGAATCAGAACACTGCATAATGATTGATCATATGCCGTTATAATGTCGTTAGACACAGTGGCCAGGGCAATCTGAGTGTTTTTGCCAGAGCGGAATCCACACTGAGAATCGGGCAGCAAATTATTACTAGTGAAATACTCATCAATTTGTAGGTATAGTAATTTTTCAAAAATTTTGGAAACAGTAGGCAACATGCTAATCACTCTTAGGTCAGAGAAGTCCTCAGGCTTAGATTTTTTAGGAATAGGGATCCCAAGAGCTGTTTTCCATAAAACGGGAAAATATGATGCCTCAATGCAACAATTGATAATATGTGTGATGTATTTATCAATAAAGGGACTACACAGTTTCAGCATTTTGAGGTTGATACTATCAATGCCGAAAGAATTAGTCTTTATGCTATTTAATATAATATTAACCTCGTCGACACTTATTAACCGGAATGAAAAATGCAAATGAGAGCCATAGGTATTCTTACTATAGAATTCAATTTTTTCATTACTGTTGTTGTTCACAGTTTGTAAATAGGTAGAAAAATAATTATTCAGAGTGTTTGGGTCCGATAGTTCAGGAGGCAAAGGTTCAGAACGTTTAGAATAAACCTGTAAATCTTTAAGAACTCTCCAAGAGGTTTTTGGATCATAGTGCTTTAGTATATGATTAAGATAGGCCTTACGTTCACTTCTTGTAACTGCAAGAGTGAGGTTACGAAGCTCCTTATATCTATTAAGGTCTGACTCTAGTTTGGTTTTTTTAAATTTGCTCAAAGCCTTGTTCCTTTCTTTTTTAAGAATCTTCAAGTTGTCAGTGAGCCAAGGTGCTGGTCTCTTAGTTATCCTTTTTTTTACAAATGGGGCATTCATATCAAATGCAGTAAGTATATATTTATTGAATAGTTCAATTTTAGTGTCAATGACAGTTTCAGAAATTATGTTATGCCACGGTAGTGAAATCAAATCCAGTGAAAATTTGTTGATATCAAAATTACGAAAACACCTATATTCAATGATTTTTGGACTAATGTGAAAAGGAGGTACTTTAATTTTAGTAAATGTTAAGTCATGGTCTGAAATGCCGTGTACCGATAAGGTACCACATGTGTCAACTAATTGAATATCTGAAATAAATATAGGATCAATCAGAGTCTGAGAATTACTGGTTATTCTGGTAGGAACGTCCAAGATTTGTGAAAAACCAAAAGATTCAAAACAGTGCATTATGGGATTACTTATATTTAAAAAATTTACATTGAAATCACCTAAAAATGCCACACCATCTGCTGTGGGATACGTCAAGGATAATATAGTATCAATATCGTCAGTAACACTGTTAATAGGTACCTGAGGTGGGCGATAAAATACACCAATAATAGCAGAAAAGCGATTAAGTTTAACATTTAGCAGGAGATATTCTAAATCGCTGTTCAGTTCAGCTTCAAGACGTAAAATTTCAGAAGTAATAAATACCTTTACATATGCTCCAACTCCTCCTCCTCTTCCAACTCTATCGCAACGAGAAAACGTGTAACCCGGTATATCGAATGAATCAGAGCTTGTTTCTAAATTTAACCACGTCTCTGTAAGCAATATTATGTCAAAATCATTTGTTATAACAATCTCTTTGAACTCATCAAAACCTGTAAACATAGATCTAATGTTAAGGTGCGCAATACTTAGTTTATCCATAATTGAAATATAAATCAAAAATATTCAAATGCAATAAAGTCTGTGGCCCCCATTATCACAAAGTAATAAAGGTATGATAAAAAAGTGGTACATAACTATAAATTGTCAATATCCCCCTTGTTCCTGATTGTAATCCTTTTGCCATCCTTCAAAACATAAACGTAGCCATTTTGAGACCACACACTTCTAATCGATGTTTTTTCAATGGCTGCATCCATGAGTTTTAGTCTAGTGTCAGTCAGGTCTTCTTTTATGACGATCCCGGTACCTTTGAGCATCTTCTTTTTCTTATAGATTTCCTGCTTCTTAGAAGGATTAGCTAGCTTCAGTATAATACCCCTCGTCCGATTGTTCATTTGTTTGCCAGTTCGAGTGCACGATAATATGTCATTATGGTTTATAGCTACACCCAAATGAGTTTCAAAAATCTGAATGACCTGCTCAGCTATATTCTCTTGAGGTTTTTCTTTAACTTGAAAAATGCGAATATTGTTGGCTCTAGCTGCCTGGTCAAAATCATCAAATTTTTGCAAAAGTAATTCATTTTCATTCTTCAGTACAATAGTTTCCTCTTTGAGATCATTAACGACTGTACTATAATTGTCCACTTTCATCTCTATTTCGTTTAGCCTGGACTCGAGCGTTTTTGTGATACTGTTCGTCACTTTTTGTACAAGAAGGTTAATAAATTCCTCGTCTCTTAACATGGATTGTATACTGCTGCTAACTGAATTCTTAATTTCATCTCGCACATCGCGTGTAATTACCATTTTGATAATTCAAATTTACTTACTGGTAATTCTGAAGGTTATACGTGCGACGTAAAATTTTCAGGATTCTAACTTCAACTAAAACCACTTTTTTTATACTTCTAACGAGAGCACACAGAAAACACAGCTATACGGTACCAACTCTCATGGTAAATGTAAATCAATAATTAAAGTTTGCATATTTAGCACGAAATAGTTGCCGCTTTCAATTTGGCTGTGACGTCACGTCTCCGCAATCCGCATAGCCAGCCGTTTGTGCCGCGCGCTGCCGTAGATCTGTGTATCGTGGAAGCTGTAGAGTGTATTGTATGTACAGCTTGTGCAAAATGCATTAGAGCTCAACGCATCAGACGTAATTTATTTTTGATTTTTAAATGTTTTTTTTGTTTTTGACCATAACGGTAGAAGGACTTGTAAAAGGACGAAGTGATATTAAAATATCTCTTATTGATCTAGAAACGCTTTAAGATAATAGTTTCGTGAGAAAATAAACGTCTTCCGGTAAACGCAATTAAAAGCAGCATTTGTTGATATTTTTGTTATTGTCTCTTTGCAATACTGAGGGATGACTGTTTTTAATATTTTAATCAATGGTATAACTAACTGAACTGTAGCAACTCTTAGCAAGATACTGATTCTTTTGAAGGAGAACTCTCCGATGATTGGGGGATGGTCATCAGACACTTATATTCTGTATCAGTCGTTTTCTCCTTCTCATGATTGTTTGCACTTTTTGATCTTTTTAACTTTGATGTCAAGTTGCACTTTGTTTAAATTTTGTTGTCGGGATTATCTGATACATTCACTATGCAATCCTTAGATAGTGGATTTTCTAGTACCGTCCGGCTCTTTGTAGGTATATGGGATGACACTGAATTACTTCGAAAGGTTGATAATTAATACTTATCAATAGAAGATAAATACAATAGTATACTCACATCAAAATGATCCTCACAAAGATATTTTATACTTTTTGGTATTATTAAATCCCGTTTCATCACTTTGCACCACTTTTTTGCATGCAAAGGTACGTGGGAAAAACATTATTAGGTGTTTTAATCGTTGTGCTCACACACTTTGGAACATTGCAATATTTTTTATAACATCCTTTTTTAATGTCACTCATCATAGCAATATTATTTGATTTGATAGGCACTAAACTCACGCCACCACCACGCCTCTTTGACCACGCTGTGCCTGTGTGCGTTGTCTGATACGTGCGGTCGTGCGTCGCGTCGTGTGGCTCAGCGGCAGCGGCCGCCCGCACTGGCTACGGAGACATGACGTCACACCACTCGGTCAGCCGTGCCAAAAATATTTCTGCGGAGCGCAACTTTTTTGTCTTTCGAGATATATTCATATTTCTTTCACGCTTTTCTTTTATTTTTCTTATACTTTCTTTTGAATCGATAAAAAAAATTTAGTAAACTTCTCCATTCTTATAATCAAGTCGTACTAGTTAAACTAAAATTGGGATAAAAATAAAGACTGGCATAGTTTGCTTTTGAAACGCTTATAGCATAACACGACACATTTTTATTGCACTTGTATGGTTAATATAAGTGTAAAGGGTTGAATAACGTACTGTTTTATTTTGTCTATTGGTAAACGGCTTGAGAGGTGCGCTAGACTTGATAGCTGAAGTGACATTCTTCACCAGATTTGACGTCATCGTTTTGGCAGGCTTTATACTTTTTGGAGGAATTTTATTGATGTTACTCTTGGAATACAGTGGTTTTCTTCGACCTCGAATTCCTTTGACGTGTTCTTCTTCCTTCAAAGTTGGCTCTTCAGTCTTTTCGTAAGGTTTAACTATTTTCGGTTTGCCTGAAAGTCCGAAGAAAAAAATACTATAATGAGGATCAGAGTAATTGAAGACAGCCCGGCAACGAAGTTCGAAGTGGCAGGGTGTTGAGGTTAAGATAACGTCAATTACTAGGTTTTATCTAATTTGGCATTGTACAAATATTCTTTCTATAGTAGAGACTGAAAATAATCTTAAACACGAAATTTTGCTCTACCTAAATGTATATACAAGGTGATTGGTAATTCGATACATTAATTTGGAGAGGTGACAGTAGAGGTGGTAAGCTAATAACTTGGCCATATAATACTATGTCCAATACCTAATAGCTTCCGAGGTTAATTTTAGAGATTTTCATTAAAATGCAGACCTCCAAACAAAAATATCATTAAAACAAAATTTTATTGTCGGATTTTGGAATGTTTCGTATTAGTCCTTAGAATATATGCCATTACTTCATTATCGACTGAAAGCAGATGATCATGTATCAAACATTTCGCGAGATAGTCTCAACATCAGGATTTGTTGAAAAATAGGCAATAAGATCACACTTTTAAGTTTCAACAGAGAGTTTGGCCAAAACTTGTCATCGGATTTCTAACTTTTGTTATGGCTACATGAATAACGCGCTATTACATCATGATTAGTCATAAAAAGTGATAGGTTAACCAACACTTCGGTATAGTGTCCCAAAATTGTATAATTTTAGAAGAAAACTCCAAGTTGTAATTTAAAATGGATTCGTCTTAAAAAGTCGCTCATCGACAAGCAGAACATGCAAGCCATGTTATAAAGTATCGGGTATCTGTAGATTTTCGCTTATGTACAGATGCAAAATGATTACTATGGATCGATTATGGACGTACGTATGTTAAAGTTGAAACTGTAGATGTTGTGCTGTAGATCGACAATAATCAACGGACGCCTCTGCAAGTTAAGATCTAGTGCGTTTTATTAGGGTTTTCGTTTGGAGGTCCGCATTTTAATGAAAATCTCTAAAATTCTATTTATCTTGCAAACTGTTAGGCTCATAGCATTACATAGATGGCCAATTTATTAGCTTACCACCTCTACTATCACGTCCCCAAATTAATCTATCGAATTACCAATCACCCAGTATAGTATAGTTAATATAGTACCCATGTGCTTGGAATGGCCAAGTACTGACAGTGCTTAAGCAATAGGGTACTTGCAGAGGTCGTGAAATCGCCTCGAGAGTATACATAGCGTAAAGAAAACCATATCAAGAAGCAGTAGGAAACAAAAAACATGATTTTACTGATATTTGCAAACTAAAATAAGGATATATTCAAATTTTTCCACGTGACTTAAAACAAGGTCTGACGTCACAGATATCTTATCGATATCGACAATCGATACTGCTACAGCGCAGGTCAGTGAGATTCAACTGCAAACTATTTCTGACGTTGCTAAATTTCTTTTGAAATATTTACGTTAGCCATATATCAATAATTTATTTTACGAGCGTGTTTTGTTATATGGGTATACATATTCCCAAATGAAATGAGACCCCTTTTATCCTACTACAGCCGTAGTTCCTCATTGAGTAATGCTGCGAGATGCAAAATGCAAAACTAAATCATATCAGCTGTTCGAATGCAACCATATTTCCTTTGTGGTTTGCCAACTGCGCATTTGACTAGAGATGATCTGAATTCTTTAATAACGCGACTCAATTTATTGATACTTAAACATATTTGAAACAGGCAATTAACCCACTAGCATTTTCGTTGCAATACATTTTTATATCTGATAGGTATCACAGTTCATCCTGTTTGTGACCGAGGTTCGCAACTAATCGAAGCCATCATTTTATTTCGGCGCATCCATGGCCGACTCTACACTAGGCCGGAGCCTTAGATGTGGCAACGTGGCTTAGCTGTCAAATAGTTGGCCTATAGTTTCAGAATAATTATTACATTTTATATGTATTAGAGTTCATCTGGATTAATAAATTAAGAAAAATACTTTTTAGAACTACTACTACTAATACCACTTACATCTGATGTCTGGTTCATCACAGTCAGACACTACAAAATAAAAATAAACGCAACCTGTTTCCTGCTGCCACTTCCACTTCCACTTAAATGACCACTCAATTTACTTTGTAAATTGTCACTTGAGTTAGAAAAATTCACTATTAGGTCACTGTGAAGCCATTCTTGCTGGTCTTGATTCCCTTTCACTATCAAATCTTTTCGTAGGTATGCCCAGATGCATGCCCTCGTTGGCATGCCCAGATGAGTTCTATTAACTGTCTTTTTTTGTGATATTTGGGAGGTCCAGAAAACATTGTAGGTACCACATTGTGGTTTAAAATAGGTCTTATCCTTTGAAATGTTTTTAAATTATTGTCTTTATTCTTATAAATATAACCAGCCCTTATGAGGAATACCTTTCACCCACTTCTGTTTATGTCCTTCATTGGAAGCACTAATTGCTAGTGCAACCTGGTACTACACACTTTGCAGGCATCTTTTTATCTTTATAGTTTCGTTTGTGCAGGTAAATAATTAGAAACACATTAAAAATCACCTTCCACTCTTTGTTGTTACTCTGGAAGGTTATGTTGGTATCTCCTTGTTTGGAAGCCCCAATTGCTATTGCAACCTGGTACTACATACTTTGCAGGCATCTTTTAATCTTTATAGTTTCGTTTGTGCAGGTAAATAATTAGAAACACATTAAAAATCACCTTCCACTCTTCGTTGTTACTCTGGAAGGTTATGTTGGTATATCCTTGTTTGGAGGCCCCAATTGCTATTGCAACCTGGTACTACACACTTTGCAGGCATCTTTTCATCTTTATAGTTTCGTTTGTGCAGGTAAATAATTAGAAACACATTAAAAATCACCTTCCAATCTTATTTTTCACTCTGGAAGATTACACTAATGACTTCACAACAAACAAAAGCTCGGCCCGATACCAGTGTTGCCATATTTCAATGCTCCGGCCTAGTGAGGAAAGTCGGCCATGGCGCATCCCATTATAAATGAGTCCAAAGATAGAATCTAATTCAAGCACATCCCAACAAAGTGAGTTAGTAATCTAACCTAACTTTTATTCTTTTGACTTTTGTACTTTTGTTGTGTATACCCTGTTTTACCCGATACTTTAAACTGTCAGTCATGTCATCAGCGAACAGCTGTTCGGCTAGTGATAACTAAAAATACCCCAGATTGAGTCTTGACGTATCAATTTTAAGCTTTGAAGGAATACAGAGCTGTACTAAGTGCAAGATGACGAGTAATTGACACTTGGTGACGTTTTTGTCTATGCTCTGAAGTCTATGCTTATTTTACATTTTCTCGGAAAATCCAGTGTTTCTTTCAGTATATCAGTATGGCTGGTCTGAATGATGATGATTACGCTTTAAATGAGGTAAGAATAAAGATAAAAGCATTTTTAAACAATAAATATCCCACTAGTGATGCAAGCCATTCATTGAATCGTCCTTATTGCTAAATATAGGAGTATTTTGATAGTCTCTAACAATATACAAATCAATAAAGTAATCTATTTCTTTTAACCAACTATTTTTGCTGGCGTATGTCTGGATATTGGAGCAATTTCTCGTTTGCAAAAATAGTCAATACTTTTTGGCAATGAGATATTCAGTAAGAATATTACTAATACGGACCTGATCGCAGGATCGCCAATCAAGACCACTAGTAAAAAAATAAATTTGAGATATACTTCTTCGTCAGCTGATACCTATCAAATAGACGTTAAGCCAGTTTAAAGTATCAGGTAACAGAGTATACGTTGTGCACGTGTTTGAGTTTGAGAGTAAATTTTCATGGTTATAATCTTATGACTGTGTTTTGTGGTTATAATGATCAATGTCAAAATGTTAGGTTAGCACTGGCTATCGATATCGAATATCAATACTTTACATCCCATCACTATACGATATCAATGACGTCAGAGGTTGTTTGCGCTGGATTTTCCGGCATTTGAAATAATTTTTAGAATATCTCTCACAGCCGATTCCAAAAAACCAAACAAGTGATTTTGTCATGTTTACTAGGCTCTAAGGAACGCGTCAACGACATAATATTTTTTCTGCAAGTACCCTATTGGATATAATAACATGAAAATTAAATATCTCCGAATATAATGTTCGGTCTATGAAAAGTGTATCCCGAAGTATATGTAGAATAATCACCACCACAAACCTGTTAAATAATAAATCTGAGGTTGCTTTACTACAAACCATTTATGTCATACTTGATGAAAAAAATGCAAATCAACAATATACTCACTAGACATTCTATGCTCATTCTCATCATCCGAAACTTCGTCACTTCCCGTGAAATCTGGAAAGGGTACATCTGCTAGCTGATCAGTCGCTGTTGTGGATTGACCATTAGTTATAACTGGAGATTCTATCGTATTAGCGGGATCAGCACCTGCTCTCTTGACGATGCAACTCCTGTTGTATGTCCTGTAGTTCACTGTTGAACTCACACCGCCAAAGTTGCACTCTGAGTCATCATCGTTGCTCACCTAAGAAGCGTATGTACCGTTACAGTGACTAAAGTGAACATAATATAATAACTAACAATTAACGGCAATGTTGTTGCCCGCATCCTTTGGCTGCATCCAAGCTGGAGGTTTAAATAACTGAATTCGATGTTTGTAGATAGTTCGGTTTTAACGTGACTATAAATTTTTGAACGTTACACTGTTTAATAGTTTTTAGTTTTAGTTTAACGAAAATCCACTGTAACAGAACTGATTATGCAGATATTTCCTAACCAAAAATCTAAACGGTTCCCAATCGTGAACGCGTAGGATTAGTATTTAGCCTACTTATTTCTGTATGGCACGATTTTTGCTTGTTGGTAATAATCGGTAGTTACCGACACGACGCGCGAAGGTATAAACGATGCTAACAACCGACACATTTGTAGACTCCTAGTTATAGACATCTATAACAATTGAATCGCACGTTTCAAAAAAAGATATGTCAATAAAACGCAATTTTAGAGAAGAGCAAAATAACTGAATCAAGTTTCCAAACTATTTCAAATTAATGTGCAAACATGTCTTTATCAAAAGTAATGTACATAAAAACGTTTTTGGCGGAGTTGGAGCCGTCATGGGGCGTGAAGAAAATTCGATGCTTCTTAGGATCGCTTCGACCGACGGCGACGGCTGGATTGCCATGACCGCGATGGCTCAGCTGGTAAGAGCGCCGACTAGAATTTTAGAGACACGGGTTCGAATCTCGCTGACAGTCGGTTCTTTTTCCGGCATTTTTTGTAGCACCTTGACTTTGATTTTTGGTTATCTTGACTTTTGCTGTTTATGTAAAGAATAAACGTAACCAGTAATTCTTTCTTACAAATTCGGTAAAGCGGGCCAATAGGAAGTAATACATTTTTTATTTATGTTAATATAATTTTTATACTATAAAACGTAATCATAATTCTACATTATCATCCTCTAGACGTTTTCTCTCAAGATTTCTTGATAAAATGGCTAACACTCGTCAATAGTAGGCTGAATTTGCTGAATCAGGGGTTTTTTCTTTGGATTTATTGGAAGTGTTATTTAGATACGACAAATTTAAGAAAACGACGTGATTAGATGTATTTCTTGATAAACTAAACGTGTCATAGCTTAAACCGTTAATAGCTTCGTGTGTCACAACAAGTCTTCCTTTATTTTGATTGTATTCAAAGGACATACATGGGGACAGTGTAAGTAATTATTTTTGTTCCTTTGTTAGTTATCTGATATGACAATACATAATCCTGAAAATATTAGAGCATGGAATAATACTGATCCGGGATAAAGGGTTTGACATAATTGTGATATTTCTGATATTTTCAGCTCTTCTTTTCTTTAGAGATAACTTTGCATCACCAGCTCTTTTTACATGGTCGCCTAACTATGGACTTTTTATTTTGGCAGTTAGCACTTCGCAGGTAGAAAAAGTATCAACCTGAATTCTACCGAAAACTAGCGGGACATTGTATTTGGGCATAACTTTTTTATTTCCTCCTGCATACATGTATACTTACTTATACATACAAAAATGTTCGGAGGAACAATTACAAAGTACTACGAACATAGGATAGGATACCTTGCGTTATTCTGTAAGGTTATAGGACTTGTGCCATTTTTATTCATTACTTGCATAATTAATATTAAAGCGTTTCGTAGTAAAAAGTAAATTTCGTAAAAAATCACTTATGTTGTTCTTGAAACTAGTAATTCAATTGCAAAATCTGTTACAAATTTTTGATCAAAAGATACTGCTACAAATGCTACAATGTACGATTGATCGTACTTTAAAAAATCTAGTTAAAACCAGATGCTCGTTACTCGTTATAAGCGGGCAGGGATATCATATCAAAAGCATCAACAATATTATACAGGGTGTCCCAGAAAGACGGTCCCATAGAAGAACCCCCATCTCACTGATTCAAAATATTGCGAATAAACACAACATACCTATATACCAAGTTGCACCGTTTGACCGTGAGAGGGCTTCAAAGTCAAGAATAAATTTTCAATTTTTGTTGATAACTTCACAACTACATTTGCGATTTGAATGAAATTTGGTAAACGTGTAACACCATAAAAATGCCACATTTTAATACTTTTAACTCTAACACTATGATGTTTTAGCATGGTGAACCGATGTCTTCGCCACTTACATTGACCACTATTTTTCTTATTTTTAGTACTTTCGGTTTGAAATTTTTCCACAACAAAGATACATCATTGACAAATATTTTTTGACTCTTAGTAAATTTTCGTATCTGTCACGGTTTAACAGTTAAAAATAATTCTGTGATACTTCACTAGTAGCGCACTGGTCTATTTTATCAGGAATTTAATTGATTGCATTTTGTTAGTCTTTCGCTTGTAAAATTATCGTTATCAGGGTAAATCAGTTATGCTTCTAAATGTGTCGGTTCGGTACTTTTTCGCACAAATTGACAGTAAAAAAATTGAAAAAAAAAATATTATTTATGACATCAGTTGTTCAAAATGATCACCATTCACTTCTCTGCATAAATTTATTCTCCTTAAAAAATTGAACTGCATTCTTCTTAGAGAATCGACATTTTGAAGTTGGCGCACGGCGGTTACAATTCTGTTCCATAGCTGTTATTCTGTGTCTATTCGCTCCTTATAAACGGACGACGGACGACTCTAGTCCGAGTGCTCTCCCTCCACCACCCCTGCATTAAGAGAATCAATCCCCCTTCACCGGCCCCGGGGACGAATTCTCCCAATGCAGACTTGCTGAGCTTCCATGAGTCGTCCGCTTCGCCGAACTACCCTCACCCCCCTTCCAACCCCCCGCCCCCAATTTTGCCCCATTGTCCAAAGTTGGCAGTTACTCGCGAACGCGACGCGGAAGCACGTGGTGGATTTTGTTTCACGGTAGCCTTATTTGGCTTTTTCGTGTCGTCCTCTCTGTTGGGGGTTCCCTCGCTGGGACTTTGACCAGAAGTCCACGTTAAGGTGACCCACCAAACGGCTGGTGGGCTCTTCTTTGCTGTCTGGCTTCATTCTTGGCCTTCTTTCTTCTTTCTTGCTTGTCCTGCCCCAGGCCCCCCGACCTTTTACGAGGTCAAGGAGCTTGGGTGAACGTGTTCGCCGTTTCTTTTATCCACCTGTGTTGCAAATCTTGCCTGCAATACATTTATGTCGGTCTTCTACCCCGTTTCTTTGTCTTCTAAGGACTCATCAGCTCTAGTAGCTGGCTTTTCGGTCTTTTGTACCTGTTGATGTTCCTTGGGTCGTAGTCCACCGCCTCACGGATAAGGCGGTTTTCGTGCCGCTCGGAGTTCCTCAGAAATTTGACAGCGTGGTTCTGCATCGTCTCCAGTACTGGTACTTGGCGTAGGTCTTCGTACAGCACTCTGTTTGGCACGTACCATGGAGCATTTACCGCTTCCCTAAGTGCCAAATTATGCTGGGCTTGGAGTTTCTTCTTCCATGACTTGGCTGCGTAGCCCCAGGCTGCCGAAGCGTATGTCATGATTGGCAGGAGCACCATTTTTATCAGCATGATTTTGTTCTTGATCGAGAGCTTGCTTCTTCTACCCAGTAAGGGTCTAAGCTTCGATCTTGCCATTTTTACCTTCTGTACTTGGGTTTCTATGTGTGTTTTCCACGTTAGGGTCTGATCTACTATGACCCCTAAGTATTTGCAGTGGTCTTTCCACTCAATCATTTTCTCCTCTTGCCTTCTGCGGCCTCTCTCCATTTGGACCGACCTCATCTTGATGTTTCCCTCTGGTGATCTCTTGTTCGTCCTTATTAGGATTGCCTCAGTCTTCTCAGGATTGAGTTGGATCCTCCATTTGATGCACCATTCTTCCAATTTGGTGGTGGCCTCTTGCAGATAATCCTTCGCCTTGTGGGGGCGTCGGGACTCCGTGATATAGGCGGTGTCGTCCGCAAAGAGCATTAGTTGCGTCATGTTCGTTTTTGGTATGTCCGAACTGTAGATGGCGTACAGCAAGGGCGAGAGTACCGCGCCCTGCGGCACGCCGGCCTCCACAGTCCTGTATGTGGACACTGCCTTTCCCACCCTGACCCTGAATTTTCTATCATTCAGGTAGGATTTTATCAGCTGGAGTGTTCCCGCTTTGTATCCTCTCTGCCTCATCTTGTAGATGAGCCCTTCGTGCCAAATAGTGTCGAAAGCCTTAGCTACGTCCATGAACACTACACCGGCCGTGCCTTTGGTTTGCAGTGCTCTGGCTCCGTGTTCCACCAGTCTGAGGACTTGATGTTCCGCAGAGTGACCGCTTCGGAATCCGAACTGTTCGTCAGGGATTATGTGGAGATCCTCTGATTCCTTCTTCAGTCTTGTGGCTATCACCTTTTCTGCTATCTTACTTAGCGATGTTAGTAGACTAATCGGTCTGTAGTTCTGCGGCATTTTGGGGTCTTTCCCCGGCTTCGGTAGTTGGATTACATCTGCGCTTTTCCACCTGGTGGGGAAGTAGTGTAATCTCATGATTGCGTTGATTATGTTGGTGATGGACACAATCGTCTTCTTCGATAGCCTCTTCAAGACTCGGTTCCCAATCCCGTCGCATCCTGCAGCCTTCTTAGTCTTCGTTGTTCTTATTATGTCTCTAACTTCTTGAGGGGAGGTCGGGTCCATTATGTCTTCTCCATCGTCCTCGGCGTCGATGTTGGTCTCTTCCACCTCTTCGGCGAATTCATCGTCTTCATCTGGGTGGATGAAGGTTGTGCATTGGCTCTGCAGACTGTCGGCGAAAGCTTCTGCCTTGTCCTCTTCTGCGTATACCATGCCTCTCGCTCCTTGCAACGGTGGTATCTGTTGCCTTCTGTTTCCGAGGATTTTCTGGAGGTTCCATAATCCTGGATCGGCTGTAGATAGCTCTTGGAGCTTCTTGTCCCAAGTACGCTGATGGTGCTCCTGCAGCGCCTTCCGTACCTCTTCGTTTCGGCGATTTAGTTCCCTTCTGTCTTCTGGGTCTCTTGTTCTTTGGGCCACCCTTCTTGCTCTATTTCTATCGGTGATCTTTTGGTTGACCTCGATCGGAAGTTCTCTGAACCTATTTGGCTGTGTGATATCTTCTACGGTTGTCGTAGCTTCTAGTGCCTCCTTGATCTTAGTTTATAGGTCCTCGACGGCCTTTTCTATATCTTCCGTCGTCTCGATCCGCGGCAGTGGTCCGAGCCTGTGGTGCAGTCTTAAAAAAAAGCGCTGCCAATCCACTCTTCTGACCGTCCTGATGTCCGCTTGTGCGGTCCCATTGCCTATTTGTAGGCAGATGGGATTATGATCTGAGCTGCCTTCTGGTATAACGTCTATAGTGCAGGACATATCCACCTAGTGCAATATGGATATGTCTATGACGTCAGGCGTCGTGCGTCGTGCCGTTTCTTGGGTACAGCGTTGGTTCTCCTGGACCTAGAATTGCATAGCCAGGTTCGTCCAATATCCTCTCGAGTTGTCTTCCATGGCTGTTGGTTAGGTTTGACCCCCAGCTGCGTGATTTCGCGTTAAGATCACCGATGATCACTGTGCTTTCCCCTAGGTTGGTAATAGATCTGATGTCTTGCAGATGAATCGGCGAGTTTGGCGGGAGGTAAGTGGAGACAACGTTAATTGTCCCCCCCCCTCGACCCGTATCGCCAGTCCAACTGCCTCCATCGTTTCCATTTCAGGTAGGCCCAACAGATGGTGTGAGATGCTGCTCTTCACTGAGATCAGCACCCCACCCCCCCTGCTGTTTCGGTCACTCCTGTACGTAGTGTACCCTTGTATGGTCCAATGGGGGTTTGCGTCTGTGAGCAGTGCCTCTTGCAAGGCCATTACGTCCTAGCCTCCTCTAGTTAGGATTTCACCTATTTCGTACTTCTTGTTGGAAACGCTGTTCACGTTCCAACTCAGTATCTTCAAGAAGCTAGGAGTAATGGTTGGGTGTGTAGCCATTCGGTGTCTTCTTCTTCATCTAGTTGGCGGAGGGGGTCATTCTATTACGAATGGCCTCGTATCTCTGCTTCGCGATTGGGCTTTGCATTATGAGACTCATAATGCCTCTCCTCTCTGTTGCCAACATTTGGTGAAGAGCTCTCTCCTCTACTTCCTGCTGGCGTCTGTGCTCTTCTTCTGCCCTTGTTGGACCAATGTGTCGGTTCGGTACTTTTTCGCACAAATTGACAGTAAATAAATTGAAAAAATGTTATTGATATTTCGCAATTTCAACAAACATTAGATATCAAAAATTGAACGGATAGTAAATTCATTAATGTCAAACTGTACCAAATCAATCTACAAGCAAATCGCAGATGAAGAGTAACAATTTTTGTGATCGGGTTATGAGATCGTGTAAAACCGTTAAATGTATTGACCAAACAAATGTAGGACTAGAGCAGATACATATTATTTATGACATCAGTTGTTCAAAATGATCACCATTCACTTCTCTGCATAAATTTATTCTCCTTAAAAAATTGAACTGCATTCTTCTTAGAGAATCGACATTTTGAAGTTGGCGCACGGCGGTTACAATTCTGTTCCATAGCTGTTCTTCTGTGTCTATTCGCTCCTTATAAACCTTGTCAGCTATGGCCCCCCAAAGGAAAAAGTCGCATGGAGTAAGATCTGGCGAGCGCGGTGGCCACTGAATTGGAGCATCTGCACCTCTTCCAATCCATTTTCCAGGATAATGCTCGTGCAAGTGATTTCGTACTGCACGTGTGAAATGTGCAGGTGCACCATCTTGCATGAACCACATATTCCTTCGTAACTCCAGTGGGACATTTTCTAACAGTTGTGGTAAATCGTTTTGGAGAAAATAAAGATAGTTTTCACCATTGAGGCGTATGGGAAGTCGGAAGGGTCCTATCAACATATTTTCAACAACTCCCATCCACACATTAATGCGAAACTCGTGCTGGAAATGTCTTTCAACAATAGCGTGTGGATTCACGTCTGCATATACGTGTCTATTATGAAGATTTGTAACTCCACTTCTAGTAAAAGAAGCTTCATCGGTAAAAAGAATTCTTGAAGTGAAATACAAATCTTCTTGCCTTTTGTGTCGAATAATTTCACAAAAGTGAACTCTTGCTGCATAATCTGGAGGTAACAGTGCTTGAACTGGTTGGAGATGATACGGATGCAATTGTTGTTCTCTAGTAACTCTATTCACAGTACTTTTACTGATACCTAGTTGTGTAGCTATTAATCGAGAACTAGTACTTGGATCTTCTGCCACTAAATTCCAAACGTTCTCTTCTGTTTCTGCTGTTCTCACATGTTTACTACGACCAGACAGTTTTTGCATACCGTGAAAAGATCCTGTTTCACGGAGACGTCTTTCGATTCTGCCAAACGTTTTAACACATGGTGTTCGTCGATTGGGAAACCTTTCTTGGTAAACGCGTACACTTTCTCTGTAGTTTCCGTCGCAGTGCCCCAGAACTAGCAGCATATCAGTTTGCTCAGAAAAACTGTACTGGTTATCCATTTTAAAACTTATTCAGTCAAAAATGATAGTGGTGTCACTAAATGTTGAAGTAATAAAATGTGCCGTTTTTTCATGTTTTGTTTTTAGGCTCTAGACATTTCAAATGACAATGGCCGCATTCAGCAGACGGAACGGTTGCGTAACAGTTTCCGATCTTTCTGCTGTTCTCTACGCTACGTCTCAACATGTTGCAGATCGGTAGCGATTATTTGTAGCGAAAAATTTTTACGCTCACTTTTGGTAGCTGACAGCTGTACGTCACAACTGACAGCAAACCCGTTTAAATTTGAATAACCGGTAGGTATTAAATGGGTATTTATTAACCACAAATTATGACAACAACTGTCAGTTACTGTCATATTTCTCAACTTGTAGCGTTACATCCAGCAGATTCACGCTAACGCTACATAGCGCAAACGGTAGCAGCTTGCTCTGCTGAATGCGGCCAATGATGTCCAAAAATTATTGCTCGGAACTGTATCTGACGAAAAACAATATTGTTTTTACCATTAAAGCCAACAAAAAGATTTAAACCACCTACATCATTGTCACTTCACTCTGATACCAATAATTTTTCAAGCAAAAGACTAACAAAATGCAATCAATTGATTTCCGGGTAAAATAGACCCCCGGTATTTTTTGAAGTGCGCTTTTACTAAGGTATCACAGAATTATTTTTAACTGTTAAACCGTGACAGATACGAAAATTTACTAAGAGTCAAAAAATATTTGTCAATGATGTATCTTTGTTGTGGAAAAATTTCAAACCGAAAGCACTAAAAATAAGAAAAATAGTGGTTAATGTAAGTGGCGAAGACATCGGTTCGCCATTCCAAAACACCATAGTGTTACAGTTAAAAGTATTAAAATGTGGCATTTTTATGGTGTTACACGTTTACCAAATTTCATTCAAATCGCAAATGTCGTTGTGAAGTTATCAAGAAAAATTCGGTCAAACGGTGCAACTTGGTATATAGGTATGTTGTGTTTATTCGCAATATTTTGACTCAGTGAGATGGGGGTTCTTCTATGGGACCGTCTTTCTGGGACCCCCTGTATATACCATCATCTATACGTAACAATGGGTTATATTTTATTACTAACCAAACTGAGCGTTTCACATTCTATCAGTTGATGTTCATCGACGCTAACAGTGGTTCTGGCATCCGTCTGCAGAGACTGCAAAACAGCATCTGCCTCGCGCTGCAACCTCAAGTGGATATCAGCACCATTACTGTCTATCAGAATGGGTGGTGAATTTGTTGAACTATCTGGAGAGAAACTAGACTCACTCAACGTTTGTGTCTTGAATCTGTAAATAAACAGAATAAATAAAACTGGAGCAATTCCATCAAGTAGCATTCTTCTCTCAGGAAAAATTGCAGTGTACCGTATTATACCACTTTATGAGCTTTTTACAAAGAAATACAATATTCACGAATATCATACATATATTGTTAGGGAGCCTTTTATGATTTCAGCATCATAACCTCATTACTCAATGTAGACGACTGGAATAAAAACACAGAAATAGAAACAAACATTTTACTTGCTCTATTTTATTTCAGTATCTATAATTCCCATGAAACTTATCCATGGAACGTAAATTTCATCTATTTCCTAGCTAAATCAATTACTCAATGTCCACGCTAGATATGTATTACGACAGGAATACTTCGGAATGATGACTTCAAATTATACCCCATTTATTCAGAATTGGTTGGTTGCCATTTATTTCACAAATTGAATAAAGGAACAGTAGATATTGTTTTTGAAACACTTTTTAAATGTTTTCTCTGATAGAATTTGAATAATAGTATAATGCAAAAATTAATTGCGTTACTTCACAACATGTCTTCCGAGACATATTAGACTTAGGTAAATGGTAAAACGATGTTCCGCAATCTGTTATCTTTATATAATAAAATGGACTATGGATCATTAATTTAAAATGGACTATGGATCATTAATTAAAATTGGGGTGGCAGAAAAGGGTTTGGAGGAATGCCACTATTTTTTACTACCATGACGGAAACTGAAACAGTGTTTTTTTATGCAAATCGTGCCAGTAGCGACCGACTAGCGGTTAAAAAACAGATATTATAAAAAACGCTTAAATTCAGACTTTTCGGAGGTCTCTGATTATTTTCTACCTTAATTAGATCACCTTATTATGTTGCTATCACGGAATTCGTCTGAGAACAAGAGATATTACGTTAGCCTTAAATTTGGTATTTTCTAAACAGAACTTCATGCAAGCCACTATTTTTAGAATACAAAATTATGACCGTAATTGCACTATTTATTTTGGAAACGGCATCATTAATTTTCAAAAATAAACCAAAATTTGAGACCATAAATATAGAATATAATATAAGACAAAAGAATGATTTTAAATTAATCACCCCAAATCATCACTGATTAAAGATTCAATTATATACAATGGATTAAAAATTTATAACAAACTTCCTAACTCTTTCAAAATTCAAAAAGGTTTAAAAGTTTTCCGTAAAAAACTTCACAATTTCCTGTTTCAAAAACCTTATTACACACTAGATGAGTTCTATGACGAGTTTTAGTGAATATTCCACATTTTGTTGTTATATAGTTTTGTCAATAAGAATTTTGTAATTTCTTAGACAATATCTATCTATCTATCTATAACGTGATCCAGGCCACAGGATACATCTTTTTGGGAAATTTGTTCTCGCAAGACACCGGCGATGCAGGCATTTGCCCTTAGTATCCAGACACCCCTCTCTTGCAAACAATGGTGCTCTGTACAGATTTAAAACACTTGTTCCTAATTCGGTTCCTAACTTTTATTTTTAAATAAGTGATACAATTTTCAGTGGTGTTTGTTGAATTACGGAATCCTATCCTATAGGGTTGAAATTGGTGCGTTGAGAAGGTTATTAATTGGGTAATTCAAAAATCTTTGTTATTAGAGAATATGTGGGAAGTACTGAGTCAAGACTTGGTCACTTCAGCCTTTTTTGACAGTGACGTATATCGGCGCTCTTATTACACAGGATGTTCTATGACGAATGGGAAACACTTTAGGAGAAGACTGTACATCTTTCAAAACATGCTGATCTTGACACTCGCGAAGTATTTGATACATGATCACTTTGTCGATAATGACATGATAGCATATTTTCTAAGGACTAATACCTACCAAAAATTCTAAAATCCGACTATAAAATTTTGTTTTATTAGGATTTTGTTTGGAGGTCTGCATTTTAAAGAAAATCTCTACAGTCTTCTCCTGAAGTGTTTTCCATTCGTCATAGAACACCCTGTATATGATTTCTCTCAGTAGTCCTAATAGGAATCTCAGGTCGTCAAACCGCGTTGATTGACACAACTCCCAACCCCCATTTCGGTTTCCACTAAAACGAAGTCAAGCCTTACGTAATACCGAACTAAGTCAATACCTGTCCTTGTTTTCCATTCTTTTTTGCATGAAACTTCGCCTTATGCTCAGTTTACTCCTAGTGGGACTGTGATGTTGCTGTATCGGTGAGGGTTCTTGGCTACTGCAGCATTGATCTGCACCGTCATTCTTAGGATGCCCCAAAGCAGACTGTTGAAGTGCACTCGTAATGGCTCTGTCCAACACTTGGGTCTCAAAACGAGATCTGTTCGCTTGCCGTCGTTCTTTTGGAGTCAGCTGACGTCGCTGTTCCACGCGATATGTAGTACTGTCAATGGTGATATCTGAAAATTTTAAGGCTTTTGTTCAGTGTGCAATACAGAGTAATTTCTAAATCGAGTGTAACACGTAGCTAAAAGGCCATGTTTGTTGGTCTGAGTAGAACCGCATTAATTTGTTGTATTTTTGTAATGTTAATCAGGTTACCAAAGTTATGGAGATATTCAACTATTTGTGAATTTATGAAAAATGACTTGCTTCAGAGTTCTTTTCATAGATTATAGCTGCTCTATACTTTGTTATCAAAATAAATTGGATAAAAACGTATGGCATAACCATACAACTGTTACAGATTTGTATATCTATTCATGTAATAAAATAATTTAAAAAAGTTTGAACCGTTATGACGTTATTTCTTCATGTGGAACATTTCTATTTATCTGCAACGACTGATACAAAATTATCTTTTAAGCACATTTTACTTAATGCTCCCTAAGAGATCCATAGTTTTCGAGCAATTTGTTAGCACCAATACCTAAAATTTATTAAAGTGATTCGTAAGCTGTGGAAGTATATATCATTAATTTTTTGTCATTAATTTTTTTGTAAAAGTTGTTTTTACATGTCGTGAAGTGAATATTCTTTTTTTAATTCTATAATCAGTAATTTATGATACTCCATACACAGTGCCAGAGGTATATCGATTGCAATTATTCCATTGTTACCCAACTGTGTCTAATACTAAGTATCTAAACAAAAACTGCTTTTGTGTCAATAATAATTATTATTCTCATTAGTAATAATAAATATTTTCCATATCAAATATATATTGTAAGTTTCTCACGTTAACTAACTGTTGATTAATTTTACCTGCTATGGGTTTTTCACTATAATCTTCTCTGGTAGTGACAAAGTTTTCTGTCTTGTCACCGCTGCTGCTGTTCTCTTTCTGTTTTTCCCCTTCTTCCATCATAACCATTTCAGCAGCCACCGTGTAAGTCTTGTACCTACAAATATTTAGATGTAATATTGATATTTTAAAAATGACTGGTTTTCCAAGTTGTATCGTGGATATAAAAATAAAATATCGGACATGGAAAATTGAAATTATTAATGAGAAACCGTTTCTGCTCATGACACACCCACACTATAACGAAATACTAATCTGAATTATGCAGATATAATTTTTGAACTTTCTTATTTAGCTAAGCCGATTAATTAAATTGAAATGCCAGCTTACTTCCTTGAACAAGTTTCGTCGTGGCAAGCTTCTACACTCAACCCGGAATAGTATAATTTTCCTATAATTTAAGTATTTTGTAGAGTGTGCTACGAAACGTTAAATATATGAATATGGTTGTAGAGTCAAATGAGTACAAAGTTTCTATAAAATTTATTCGGGCTTCAAAAAAGCTGCAAAATATGACAATAATAATCTAAATTTGTTATTATTTTCTATAAACTACATATTCCAAAGAATATTTTTAAACATTATTTATTTTCTATCTATCTCAAAATATACTTATTCTACCTTTGAATACAAAAAAATGCTAATCTGTGGTAAGGGCCAATGATAAAATTCAGATTTGTAATCGTTAATAACTTTCTGAAATGATCGATAAGAAGTTACGAATCTTTGAGGGTAGATATTTATGTGATTAAGGGGCGATTTTATCAACATGCATATTTAACAAAGAATTTAACAAAGCTTTTCTATTGGTATTGCGGGCTGGGTTAATAAATATCGTCCAATAGTAGTTTATCAATATTGAAAACAAAACGTCAAAGCTGGATGACACTTTTCATCATATCGTATATAAGCTTTATAACAAAACCATTGTTGTAACAACTGTATATTTGTTGCAACATAGGCGATGAATGAAGTTTGCAGCTCGAGACGAAGTCTACGATCGAAATAAATATCTTTTTGAATCACAAATCCCAGTAATAAAGTACCTAAACAAATATGTTCTGAGGCGACTTTTTCTGTAGCATGCTGGGTGGCCGAGTGGCATAGTGGTCGACATCGTAACGCTTGATATCGCTGTATTCGTGGGTGGTGCTGGTTCGAGGCCCAGCCTGTGCAACTATTTTTTTTATTTTTTTATCCAAAATATTCATCGATGTGCTTTTTACTCATGTTACACACATTTTTTTGTATCGTCGACATAAAAATGTTTTTGAATCAAATTTTATTAGACATTTTACTTGACATATTGCAAAAGCTAAGTACCGGAGGCGGTGGAGAATTCAGTCAGTGGAAGTGAAGTTTATCCGTCAATATCAATCGCCAATTGCTCTGATAGCGGTATCAAAATGAAATTATTCCAAAAAAGTAAAATTATTCGTAATTTTTGTTGTACTAGTAAAACATCTAATAACATTTGATTCAAAAACACATTTATGTCGATGGTACAAAAAAATTATATAACATGAGTAAAAAGCATTCCAATGAATATTTTGGATAAAAAAAGTAGTTGCACGGGCTGGGTCTCGAACCAACACCACCAGCGATACCAAATCATACGATGTCGACCACTATGCCACTCGACCACCCAGCATGCTAGAGAAAAAATCGCCTCAGAACATATTTGTTTAGGTACTTTATTACTGGGATCTGTGATCTAATTTCAAACATTCAAAAAGATATTTATTTCGATAGTTGACTTCGTCTCGAGCTGCAAACTTCATTCGTCGCCTATGTTTTTTTCCTCTGGGAGCCGTCAGCACTTAAGCCTTTAAGGCCTATTGTACTATGACTTCCCAGAGGGGGGACGGTGCACGGCCAGCACCGTTGGAATGATTACACCATCATCCCGGACGGTCCGACGGGGGTCACCCGTCCAGGCCTTCCGGTCGATCATCCAAAGTGCCGGCCGCGTAAGATGCTCCGCTCAGCGCTCGTGTGGGCGACACCAACACGGTCGAAACGCAATGCCCTGTGTATATACAGTCACCCACCCAAGCGCTAACCGTGCACAATGCTGCTGCTGCCCCACTATCGAAGGCAGACGCTGTTCATCGCGCAGCCACGTGGGTCCCCATCGCCTATGTTGCAACAAATATACATTTTAGTTACAACTGTTACAGGCATTTTCACGAGGTACGTCACACGGGTTCGGGAGCCGTCGGTGTGTTTTCGGTTCTGGATTCAAAAACCCATTTTTATTTTGATATAACTTTTGAATTATTGCGAGAAAAAAGAAAACAAAAACAGTTTTGTTGTAAAAGTTATATTTGATCTCTCCATTTATCACAAAAAAAAAAATTATTCAAAACCCTAATTTTTTGTCATCATCATTTAGCAGAAGAAAAAACCAGCGATCAAATCTACAGTTTTTGCGGATTCTGATTGGTTGAAATTAACAATTGTTAAACTTTTTGTTTAACAAGAAAATGCAATTTTTTACCCATTTAGGATGGAAAATCAGACTGGAAAAGATACTAGATGGTTCATAATGGTCGATTGTATATAAAGCATGTCATTTTTAACCTTTTTGAGGTAAACTTCAAGAGAAATCAATAGTTTTCAGAGTACTTTGACAGATACATGTTTTTGAACTGGCTGCTCGGATTGGTCAAAGCCTTTGTTAAAATGCGCCTGTTGATAAAATCGGCCCTAAACTTATCAAAACTGAAAAAAAAATCATCTAGCAGCAACTCTCGTGAACGAACGTCCTTATCAGCAGTGATAGAGGACCATACATGTTAAACATCAAATATCGCAGGTATTATAAAACCTAAGAGGTTATGACCAAGGAATTCAAATATAATCCATTATACAGGTGGTTCTGTTAAAAAAAGCAACTTTGTTATGAATAATCCAAATGTTCCACTGACATATTTCGATAATGTGTTTAAAAAAAAACAGCTATATTTCATGCACGCAATATTGGCCCACCCTAATATACTTTATAATGAACATTTAGGTTCAACGTGAAAAACGTATACATGAATGTTACCTATCTCTCGCAAGATTTCTTCTTTGTTTAGTCATCATGCTCTTGCTCATCGCTTTGGAAGGTGTTTTCTTCGGTGTAGACTCGGCACTGCTTACTGGAGGATCGGGGGTAGCGCTGTGTGCGTCAGAAAATTCTGTAATTTCATCGTCGGCTATTGTAGCGTCTTCTCTTAGCGTCGAATCACCAAGGTGTGTCATACAGTCTTCAAAAAGCTCCGTTTCGGTACCTTTAGAGACAATATATTAGTCAAGATGTCAAGCTAGTACTGTTTCTGGCAGCTACAACACCCAAATTGAATTTAACTACCTAGTTTTTAACACATCTATGATACACGTAGTGGCCAAATTTTTTTACGTAATAAACGCATTGTGACTGTCCAAGTATCCTTGATCGGGACGCCGAGTGTCCATCAATCTCCTCAGTACGATGATCAAATCATTTGGCGAGAATAACAAATACACGCGTATCTGTTACGTAAACATCATGGTTAAATATGAATTGCCATAGGCCAGACTTCGCCATTTGTATTTAAGAAATAAAGTTATCGTTACTATTATTATTCTGATTTTCAAAGATTCCTCTCACATGACTGCGGTACCAACAAATGTTGACGGGCTGTGCCAAGTCAACAAGTGAACTATTATTGGTCTGAATTTAGGAAGAATCGTACAATATTATAGGTTTTCAGGATTACAGACTTTTATACTTCGTTCCAAAAACCCATCTAAGACCTCAATTTGCTCTGTAGCGTTTCGGTATTCAGTCAACATCAAACTGTCAACAAAAATCTGTGTTCCGTTATCGCATTTCCGAGGCCATGGATTTCATCGTTTTGCTCGGAAATCAAAATGAGATTTTAGCGACATTTGTGTCAAGACTGTCAAGAGATATTTTTCACTTGACAGCTAACAACAACATAACCTATTCTGCTTTATTTGTATGCATTGACATTCTAACGGGTACGACTATTCTGACACTCTGACCGTGAGAAAACAGCACAGGTTACGTGATATGTCAAAATTGTCAAAAAAAGATCTTGCCGTTTCATAAAAATTCCAACATCCCTAACATCTGGAAATCTCTAAATCCTCTAAAATTCATCTGCTCACTGGATAGATGGGATTTTGGAACGTAGTATTAGAATACCTTGTGTAACCTTTCGTCCAGGCCCAACTGTTGTAGGCGTGGTGTAAATGTGTTTCGTGTAAGGGCTGAGACCAACATAATTAGGGGGACAATAGTGACTTTGTTCTGTTTCCAGAGTATTTTACTTCTATGGCAAGACTAGTGTATTTGGATATCTTCCCAGCGTAGATGTCTCGGATATTGGGAAGAGCATATCTATTAAATAGGTAACTTTGTCTGCCTTTCACTGACAAACTATATCTGGCCTATTTGCTGGGATAGTTTTGTCTGTATGTATTTCAACGTCCCAGTATAGTTTGTTTGGATTGTTTTCGAGTACTGATGTGTGTGTGTGTGTGTGATGGTGGGTGCGTGTTGTGTGCGTGTGTGTATAGTAATTGTAATATGGATCTATGTTTTCTATAAGCTTGTTTGTCGTGGCTATATCTGGCTGTGCATTCGGCTCCAGCAAGAGTTTTACATACGCTTGTTATGAGGTCGATTGTTTTTTTCCTGTTGGTGACATTTCCTGCAATTATCGTCGTTTATGGATGGACCTTTATGTATTTCATGTAGTTTCGTGTTGCAATTACTTGGTCCTGGCTAGCAAATATAAAACTCTCTGGAGAGAGTTGGCCCTCCTGCAGCTAGGTGTACGACTGCCTTTCATTATTGTGTTCTTGTGTAACACGGTATCTGTGTTTGCCATGGAGTGCTTTCCGCGATCAGGTGTGGTGTTTTTTCTTGTTGTGATTGTGTGCGTATGCTGCGTCGTCTGGGCAGGATAGGGTGAGTGGTGTATGATTATCTGCTTTCACTATTGATCTATGTAAGTTTGTTTGCTCTGCAAATTTCGCAGGTATTGCGTTGACGAGAAAAAGAAAAGCAAGCTGCTTTGTTATTTTCTCACGTCACCTTCTGTCCCTTCACTCGCCTCGCCGTGCTACAGAATTCTCGACCGTGAGTTAACTACAAAAAATAAACAAAAAACAACATAGCACGTATATGAATGGATAGTTATCAATGCTAAACCGGTCAGTCGATAGAGGTCCACATCCAAACAACAAAACTGCAAGTTTTCGAAAACAAAAACATATTGTCACCTGATGTCCACAGATAGACAATAATTATTCAATTTCGTGGCCCCCGATAGAAAACGTGGCCTGCTCAAAATTGCGGATCGCGTTTTTTATTATTAACCCAAAAAACGAAAAACTTTTTTGGGTTAGATCCAGCCTAAAGAACCGACACAAAACACCAACATAGCAAAATATTTTCCTGAATGTTTTGGTTTTGTTGCCAAAAGGATTGGAAAAATCGAATTACTGTATTGTTTTTGTTTTGATGGTTTGATGAAATGAAGAATTAAGGGTATAAATACATGTGTTGTTATGATTTTTCCCCCAACATCTATATTATAAGTTTCTCTTCGTACCGCCGCTAAGCTAGAGGTTCATGCTTACGCACAAGTGCGCGTTTTTGGGCTAGCAATGTTTAATATTTCGCTGTGATTTGCTAATATGTACGTTACTCATACTTAATTATAGATTATTTTCTACATTGAAAGTGTGACTGCGTCTTAATCGTTGATATTTTCTAATGAAATGATGATGATGATATAAGGGAGTTAAACTAGAATTTTTAACATGAACGTAGACTGGTGTTTGAAAAGATATATTTTATCTTCATAAAGTTGACATTTTTTCCTCAATTCAGAGTGACCTAACCAATCAACCAAACCAAACTGTATATCCTTATGTTTGGAGAATGGGTTATTTTCCAACTTGCTAATATTGCCTGTTTAATGGCTGAAATGGATTACTTGTATCTGATTTGTAATGATGTCACTGTTTGCTTTCTGCCCACGTGGAGTAACGATAGAGTTTGAAAATCAACCCTTTGAAGAGAGCTTATTTAAATATCTTGAACCTCCCGCCTAAGAAATCAACCAATCAAAAGTGATTTTTATGTCGGATGCAGATAGTATGTGACTATGTTAATTTGGATTAAGCGTAGATTCAAGGTTGTCACGTTGTTAAAATTTTTCCTAGTTTTTCTATAAAGGATGTAAACTCTGTTTTATGTATATTTAGTTTTCCTCTTTTTAATTGAATAAAAGTTCATGTTTGTAGACTATAAATGTTATATTGCACTGTTATACCATTTTTTGCATTATTATGTAGTTAGCAGTTTACTCTGAGAATGTTTCCTAGTTACTTTTCACAATTATATTCATCATTGATTCGGCAACACTCGTCTTTAACAGCCTGTCACTAGGGTCATACATATATAACCTCCCCTTGTGTAACGACTGTCACGGTATCTAATTTAACAAAGATAGATCAAGAAATGGTCTAAACAAACATCTGTCAATGTCAATATGAAGCGGAGGTTATGTTTGCAGATGGAGATAGAGACGGACATATCGGGTCTTTTTAAGTTGCGGATCTAGATCACCACAAAGATCCGGAACAGTGACCCGGTTCACGGGTCAGTCGGATCCCGACTAGCGAATGCAATCGTTCACCTTCGATCTTGACCGAAACCCGAGGGGAACCGCCTAATCTGGGTACTCGGTGCAGACCGAAATGAGTTTCATGTATAATTTGTTTTATTTTTATATCAGATGATATTTATTTTCTTTATAAATATGTATTTATAATATAGATGCATATTTATTAATACTGGTTTTTATAAAACGTTTAGATTTGATTTCGTTTAATAAGTAATTATTCTGTTTTGAGTTTCTCTGATTTGTTAAAATACACTCCTCGCACGTAAAAGTAATTTTTTGTCTTTACTATAAACAGCCACAAGTCATCATACACGAAAAATATTAATTTATTATTCACCCTAAAATATCTATCTAAATATTTCTTTAAATTCAGTTCCCAGAACATTAAGCATTATGGCTATCATTTAGCTTCAGCTAAGCAGAACACTGAACCGAAAACTGGACACATCGCCAAGGGCTAACCATCAGACCGACTGACCGACATATATCGCCGTGGCACGCACCATACTGCTTTGTGATTCTGAATAAACAAGCCGCCGGATTTGTGACCCGACAGACCCGTTGAGTTTAAATTAATTTAGGATTCGGTTCAGTTAGATCACCTTAAAGATCAATGAACCGGATCAGAACCGTTCTACACATCTCTAGATGGAGAAAAGGAGGTCGGACGACAAAGTAGAGTCACATTCTAAGAATAGCTCCACGAAAGACTTATTACGTCACGCTAAGATTTATTAAGTCACAGCTTTGGCGCGAAATTTTATGTTTGAATTCTGGAAGGGATTTTAGGCCACTTCGCGTTCACAGTAAAAAGTAAAAATGTTCGTTACATGATTTTTGGAGACCTAACATCAATATTCCGTCATAAAATTTTGTTCGGAAAATACCCCATTACGAAAAAATGAAGTCAAGTTGATTGACTCAGTACTTCCCACACATTACTGTGATATCAGTTTATTATTTTCCCATAGCATGAAGCTTTAGACTGAGATCCCCTTGCAACCAAATCATCGGCAGCCTCCCCCCCTAAAATTGTCTTATGCCGCTAGGTATTTCCTTCAGAGGTCAATGGACAGCCTAAAACATCTAAAAACGAAGTTTGAGTTGTTTTCATACTTTTAGTTTTTTGATTATTACTATATGCGCTGCCACTGCTGTTAACAAACATACGCGTTTTCCATCCTCACCACGGTAATAATACTGTGTCAAAATTTAATTAGAATCAATTTAATAGTGTCCACGTTACAAAATACAAAAAGATCTAAAGCAATAAATACTCGTATGTATAAAGAAAATTCGAAGTCCCTTAGTTTCCGTAATAGGCTAGGCAATGTTCGGATGGACCTAAAAAGTTGATTTATGTCGCTAGGTCTTCTTTCACAGGTTAGTGGACAGCCTATTATGAATACAAGAAATTTCTCAGTTTTTCAACCCCCCCCCCACCAATCCCAATTTCACCCCCACCAAAAAAAAAAAAATCAGAAAATGATCAGGCGCCTCTAAAACGCTTAAAAACGATGTTTGAGCTGTCTTTATATTTTTAGTTTTTTTATTATTTCTGCGCCGCCACTGGCACGATTTATAGAAACCATACGCGCTTTCCATCCTCGCCACGGTAGTAATACTGTGTCAAAATTTCATTAACCTCAATTCAACAGTTTCCTTGTAACACAATATAGAAGGATCTAAAGCAATACTCTCGTATGTTTACACCAGAAAAAATTCCAAGTCCTTTGGTTTCTGTAATAGGCATGGCAATTTTCGGATGGACCTAAAAAAGTTATTTATGTTGCTAGGTCTTCTTTCATGGGTCAGTGGACAGTCTATTATGAAAGCAACAAATTTTTCAATTTCACAACCCCCCACCCCCCAACCACCCCAATTTCACCCCCACCAAAAAAAAAAGTGAAAAATGATCAGGAACCCCTAAAACGCCTAAAAACGAAGTTTAAGCAATGTTTATTTTTTTTTGTTTTTTGCTAATTACTCCGCCGCCCATGCACCGATTTTCAAAATTATAGGAACATTACCTACTACGACCCCACAGCATATCGCATCCCAATCCATGCAGCGGTTGCTGAGATTACGAGGCTAGAAAAAAGCGACAGACAGACAGACAGACAGACAGACAGACAGACCGACGGAAATGAGTGACGTGGATTTTCGTTATGTAGACATCATAAAACGCCCAAAAAGCGTATTATCTCAAAATCGAAAATTTTCGCGATCACAATACTCCCCTCACCTATCGGTGTGGGAAGTAAAAATGTTAAATACAATAATTAACGTGATGGTATACGGTTTAAAAAAATTTCAAGTAAAAGTGTGATCAATATAATATATCCCACCGCGTTTCCCTTCTTTTTAGATGATTTTGTACAGTCCATTTCATGTAAGAAGATAACAGTGACGTCACAGTTACATAGTTGCGCTGTGTATGCAATAATCAGCTGGTTTCTGAGCAGGCTGATATGGGTATAGTATTTTTTTATAATCGTAGAATATTGATGGACGGTCAACTTAAGCGGTACTTGTAGCTAGGTGATATATAAAACTTACCTATGGCTTCGCTAGGTATATCGGCCAACGAATTACAATAGTCCGTGATTTCGTTGAACAACGAAGGGGGATTTATATTTTCCAGCTCAAACTGTGACCCACTGAACGGCTGCTTAACGTTAAAGATAGGGTGCGGCATCTCCTTCTCGCTCGGAAGACTGGCAACGCTAGTCATGCTCCCCTCCATGTCGCAATACAGAAGATCTGATGGAGGATTCACGTGATCCAAGTTCGAAATACTGTAGTTCTCGAGACTTTCGAGGCTCGAGCCATGGTTCAGGGAGTTGCTCAATGCCCTAAAAATATTACACGTTAGATTTCGATATTTCAAATTCAGACGTCAGTAACTTGTGTAATCGATTTGAATCTATGTAGATGAATCATAGAGAAAACTACAGAATGAATTCTAGAAGCTACATATACTTTTTAATAAGGCCATTGTTCCGAAAATTATGTAGCCAGATTTATGGATAGCTGCTGTTTTTTATTTGACTTCAGTATAATAAGTATGTTGAATGCTAATATACTTTTAGACAATTTATATTTATTGGAAATTTTCGAAAATAAGTTTGAAGTATACAAAACATCAACAAAAAACAAAAAAATGGCGAATAAATAAAATGTGTACATATATTTCAACAAGTCTATTTGAATACTTGAAATTTGTTGATAGAAATATCAACTGAACAGCTGATAAACTGTAGAAGCAGTATGACAACGCTTCGATGATACTTAAGGAGAATGAAACATTACCTCCGAACCATAAGTCCAGATGGTAACGACTTCTTTCTGACGATCATCTTAGGACTTCTGGGCGTTATCTTGTGTTCAGGAGTAACTGTGCTGTTTGTCAAAGAGTTCATTTGCGATGGCGGCTGAACGTGATCCAGTTCTAAGGATGCAGCGCTTGTTATGCTCAGTGATATTTCTGCTTCATTCTATAACATCAAAATTTCGATTACCAACAAGTGCAATGCGTCAGAGAGTAACTGACTGCTAGTTTTGTGTAACTAGGTCAGTCAGCTAGTAAAACTGCATGCAATTTTTTTGGGTAACTAATTGAGTACTATGAACATATTTTTAACTCATTCATTGAAAAGGATGCATATTATGTAAATAATCTTCAGAGTTGAGTAATCATTAAGCACCCGATGTTCTCGACTTAGACTAATAAGAGATTAAGGTGGCCTATCCTATCAATTATTATTGGTACAACTAGAAATCAAGTATTTTTTATTGTTGCTGCAAAAGACGCATAGTAAATTAGTAAGGGCCGTATCAATAGTATTTGGCACCTTCAGACTTGAGTATCTCTTCACAGTCATCTGACACCTACTTGAGCGTCCCTCACGTAAGGATCACTTGAGAGATACGTAACGAAATGTTAACATGACAGGCGATATTGTAGGTTAATTATGTAAGTAAGGTGTTGTTGTCTCTACCTCTCGTAAATGTTGTCTAGGAAACAGATGCTCAAGGACATACTTGAGTGTTACTCAAGTGGACACTTGAGAGACGACTATGAATACGGTATTCCATGAACAAGACAACTTCGACGAAATACTTGAAGAAATAGGTAACAAAATCAGCTAAGCTAATATCTATTCATGTACCTTAAAAACAGTCGCCATCTTAGTAGCTTCCATGGCGATCAAAGTGCTATCAGTCATTGTGGATGTATTAATAGATGAGAAATCATTGGAAGGTTCTCCGCTCTGAGCTTGTCCGTCCAGTTGGTCGACACCAGCTGCCTCTTCACTCTTTTTGTTTGGCACTTCGTCCTCGTTGCTGAACGTGATCACGTTTGGTGCACTGCCGGATATACTGGGGAAGGTGATGTCATTGGTGGAGTTGTCGTCATTCCAGGTACTGTCCCCAGCCGAAGACCGCATCTTATTGTATTTGTCATCATCTTTGTTCAAGTGACTTGCCTGTAAGATAGGGATGGATAGGAATAGATTCGGTTTTTGTCAGATACCATATATGTAGATCTTGCTATAGCCTCGAAAATTCAAGGAATGTGTCTGAGGTGCGATGCTGTGTCGCCACTACTATAAGTATCTTGTGTACTGCTACAAACATATTTCCAACGGAATTCGATAGAAAGTGTAAATCGAAGTGTATGTCTTACCACTGGCTTCTTAATAAGAGAAATACCCATTACTCTAATCAATTTAAAAGTAATAATTCAAGTATAAATGCGGTAGACGCCTTATTTGAAACTATTGGGAATCTTGATTATTATTAAATTGATTTTTCACTTGAGAACCTCGCATTAGTGTAAGTTACAGTTGAGCTCTTTGAAATGATGTATCTTGCAATAATTTTCACTACCATATCTGAAAACTGCATAGCACTCTTCTGTTCTTCAGAACACAGCTGATATTACACATACTATCCCATAACGTGCGGTACTAAACGAGTGTATTATCATAGCGCACAGTATACATAACCTTTATATCGCAAGGTCATATTCATAACTGGTTGGAATAGTGGCTTTTGTAACAAGGTTAATTAGGTATAAAGATTCTAACCGAGGAACACACTAAATTTTCTCCACGTCCTTTAGTAAATAAAACTTCAAAAATCCATGGCAATCTACGTTGAAAACCAACCAATTAATAGCGGTTCTGTGATTTATTACACATTAAAAATACATTCAGAAAGTATATGCAGAAAAACTTTCAGAAAAGTTCAATCACAGGTACTAGAAAGTTTATTATTTTACTATTATATTCACTAATGGTCGTACCCAATCGACCCATGTGGTACCCAAAATTTCATTAAAATTGGTGCAGCGGTTACTGAAATTGCGCGGTGACTAAAATATCAATAGATCCACGGAAAGGTGTGACAGATGAACTGTGTGTGTATGACAGATGTTCGTAATGTAGACATCATAAAATGTCAAAAAAACCAATTCGATTTTTTTATGTACATATGATGCAGGAAACAAAATTTGATGACAGAGCTCATAAATTACGATCCTACCATTTTCGCCCCGCTCTTATAAGCCTCCTAAAACGGAATGCTTCAGGATGAAAGAATCTAACAGTACCTAGTACTACGCATAGGCTAAGTGCGTCTGATATTTAGGACGGAACGTGACATATGGTCCATTTCATTTATAGACATAACAGCAACGTCTTAGTTAAGTAGGTGCACAGTTGACGTATAATCAACTGGTTGGCTGCCATCCAGTAGATTGGGTTAGATTGATTTGCGGAGCATCATTGGGTAGTCGTTTGTAAGCCAGTTATTTTATGCTGTTTGTTTTTGGTTTTCTCTGGTTTTACGATTTATCTAAGTCCAATGTCTCCGAAGACATTTATTGAATATTGAATAACGCACTTTTATTTTGCATTATTCAATATTATTTAATATCGAATCGAGAAAACAATTGTTACGCCTCTGACTGTAAGAAATATCATGCGCCATGTGCTGTGCTGTACAGTCCATTTCACGTAAGAAGATAACAGTGACGTTACACACACACTTGATGACGTACCGGCGCGAACCACATGGCGCACGATATTTTTTGAGTCAGAGGCGTAACAATTGTTTTCTCAATTCGATTTTGAGTCATATTGAATAATGCAAAATATAAGTACGTTTCTTCACAACATATGTTTTCAGTGACACTGGACTTCGGCAAATTGTACAACTACGACCACAAAAATACAAACCGCACAAGATAATTCGCACATGAACGATGTTCCGCAGATCAATCTAATCCACGCTACTGCAGGGCAGCCGACCAGCTGATTATGTTACACAGCGTACCTATGTAACTATGACGTCACTGTTATCTTCTTACGTGAAATGTATAGGCTTTCATAGCCAAAAACATACATCTTAATATCCCACGAAACTATTGAAAATGATTTTCAATGTTTGTTATACGTTTATTGATATTTTCATATGATATACAATTGATAAATAACGCTTATGAGCCACCACTGAAAAGTGCATAACTCACCCACCTCCGGATGGAAATTTATGATAGACGATGTTAAACGGTTATGAATATAGGGTTAATAATCAATGTTACATGATTATTCAAGCAACAAAAAACAAACTAAGCTTATTAAAATAAACAAAAATTAATGTTTATACCCACATACTGTCCGGATAACTCAGTCTCCACAGTAATAACTTTTGACTATTCTCCAAAAAAGTGGGTACTATGTTTGCTTACCTGTGAAACCAATTCCGCAGTAAAACGGTCCAGAGATTCAATCATGGCGTCAGGATCCAGCATCCTGTTGTCGACAATTTTTGAGTCCTCGCAGCTCCTCGCTAAACAATCTTCAAGTACGATATTGTCAAAAGTCGCTTCCAATAGTTTTGGTAGAGATTTGTTAGATCCATTCTTCACGTGGTCTGTAATACAAATTGTTTAGTACCACGAATAAGCGCGACATAAATATTTTGGAATATAAATCACACATTTAACAGTATAAGCAAACGCATAAAACGTGATTTATGGATACTTAAGAAATGTATCTATTACTCCAGTGGCAAGGTCACAAATATTGGTCAGCGTGATAATAATGTAATTTTATCTACTCTCATTAGGTTATACAGCGATTATTAAATTACTTTTGAACAGGTAATACTACCTATAAACAAACAGCATGAATTATTTTTCATATCTCTCGCTCTAGCCGTGGGTTATAAACAACGCCTGCTAGGTACCACTACTGATCTCTTGGAAATGCATATGATCAAATACACGCTATAATAACTGCAAAGTGGGTATGAGACGGCAAACGCTAAATCGAATCCCGTACAGTATTTATTTCAGTGACAAAAGTGAGGTTAAGCTGGCAAGTTTGCAATTATTATGTATTTAAATCATACTATTAATTGCTTTGGTCTTGAGGCAATGATTCCCTAGTGATTCATATACCCAGTAAAAATAATGTTCATCGATGCGGTAATGAAGGTAATAACTCACGCGTTGAAGTAAATCAACAAGTGAGCTAATTACCGCAAGTTGAGTACTATACCTTATCTACGAACGAAACAATTAATAGTACGATTTAGATACATGTTATATGCTCCAAAGCATAAATGTTTTTTTAAAAAAGGTGTTTATTCAATATGAAAATTAACGTTAGTCTTTACATTGAATAATCTTGAGTGTGACAGTACCGGCTGAAGGCCCTGGCGTAATGCGCTATTACAATGGTCTGAAACGCTTTATATAGGTTCGGAATGCTATATCAGCATCCGGTCAATTCTATTCCTAGAGAATAGCTGCGATATGGTTGCCACGAAGTATGATAAGATACGTGCTTATTAATGCAAATTCTGGTTACGCGGGAACGTCATGTGTGCGTGTGTGGGCTTATAAACTCATATAACATACATAATAATTACGAATTTTGACAACTTAACCTCCTCACTTCTGTAAAATAAATACTGTACACCGTCGAATTAGCGTTTGACGTATTATGGCATGGCCAGCTTTGCAGTTATTATATCGTGTATTTCATCATATGGGTTTCCAAGAGATCGGTACTGGTATCTAGTAGGCGCTGTTCATAACACACGGCTGGAGCTGCTTAAAAATAGTCTGATAATCACTGTAGTATAGTGTACTACCCGCAGTAATGGTAATAACTCGCTTATGGATTTACAACACTCGCCTACGGCTCGTGCTGCAAACTTGAACTGCGTGGGTTATTACCGTCATTACCGTTGAACAATATTTGATATTTTAAACCAACTCGTAATTTTAATAAGACTCCCATACCAGTCTACAGAGCAGCACCGAGTGTTTTCTCTTTGATAAAACATTGGTCGAACCAAGCAAATGCTTAGTTAATTTCATTACTCGATGTGTACTAGGTAGGTATGTACGAAAACGACAGTTATCTACATGGCCACTTGTGATTGGAACCACACAGTATATCCAGCAAAGATTCGAAATAAGGTATTTATTCCGTTATTCAGACATACGTATTAGTTCAATACCAACGTGTTTTTTTCCGAGTAGCTGAAATTTGATCATTTTACCATTCACAATACAGCAAAGCAGTGAAACAACGAGTCCAATGCAGCACTAGTCAAAATACAATAGATTGCAAATCTGGTCAAGAGAATGGGTCCCGTATAAGATATAATAGAATAATCTATCATTTACAATGGTCATCTGAAGCTTTTAGATGTTTTTTAAAATTAATATCCGTTATATAGTATGTTTATACTCGCTTGATATAGGTAGGTTCTAGGTACCCAAGCTACTCGATTTGAAGACGTTTATTCATTACGTTAGCAGACAACATGTAAGGGGTAGAAAACCAATATTATTTTAATTGAGTTACAAAATTAAAGTAGTCCAAATGGATACACTGATCTACAAAGCTGGGGATATAGGTAATTATTAAATAAACACTACACAGGCTTTCATTATAAAGAATATAAGTTTTGAAGCATATGATTAAAGTGTATGATTATTGACTAAATCACCAATTAAGAGTTTATACAAGCATTCTGTTATAAAATTATCGTCAGTAATGTTTAGTGGATGATTCGTACAAAAATCTTAAGGTCTGAATGATTCATGTTACGGTTCGTCGCGCATAGCGCGTGTTAGTGGTACAAGAAAATGCTTCCAATGTTACTGGCGATGAAACTTGGCTTCACTATTATGACATTGCAAGTTAATGAAGATCAAGAAATATAGATGTTATATAACGAGCAATACTCAACATAGATCAAATGAAGGATCGCTATCGGAAAAAGGAAGAAACTGAAACCAAAGTCGTATACAAGCAATTGGCACTCCTATCATAACGCGTGATCATAACTTTTGTTGCAACCAATAAATATGTGGTTCCATTGCGAATTAACCTTCTTAGAGCTCCGATATCAGAACTTGCAATTTTGGACTTTCTTCCGCTGATCAAGAACTATGGCAGCGGTTTGCTAATGTGTCACAAGGGACCAGTGGAATATGATCGCATGCACGGAGAGTGTATTTGTAGCTATTTTCACATATGTTTCGGATCCCATTAAACGTAAATGTTTTGAAAAATTTTCTCTAAGCATCTATCTAGCCTCTAGCCGCTCAATCTGCGGAATTGCAGCATACATGCGATTGAAAAAATTTTGTCCAATTTATGAACTAGGCGTTGCTTGCGGAGTACGTGTAATCATAAATTTTTGAGATTTCTGCTGCATAAACCATGTTATGTGGATACTAGCTTAATCATTATCTAAATGACATCAAATACTAAACTACACTCATTTATGATAAAATTGGTAATAAAAACGTCAGGTTTCAGGAAAGTTATGGATTTACATTGTTTTTCACTCTTCCGTACACTAGAGGCTCTTACTACTGAATGATTTTTGACTAAAACAACACACAAGATTAACTTCAAAACTATTATGTTCAACAAATTTCATGCCTAATACATTTAATCAGCAAAACCTTGCACGTTTTCAGGCAATAACCAGCGATATTTCCGTATATCTGGATTTCAAAGAGGACATAGCACTGTGGCAGCTCTAGCTAAGATCCTGAATGATACAATAACTGCAGTCGATAATGGTAATGTAACTGTATTAGTGTTGCTTGATTTTAGTAAAGCCTATGATATTTTGGGGAGGGAATTACTATTTGGAAAACTACACTATTATTGTTTTCCATATAAATTTATTAAACTCACTCGAGACTATCTTTCGAACCGCTATTAATATGTTACAATATAAGATAAATTTTCAAGTTCACGACCTGTGGTGAAAGAAGTAGGCACCTCAGAGTTCAATTCTAAGCTTTTTATATTTTTATTATATGCTATGGATATGAAGCAAAATGTTGATAATTGTGAAATTCAGCAATATGCTGATGATACGTAAGCTTATAAAAGTTTCAAGAGAGGCCAGGTGAATGAAGCTTATGAAAGTTTAAATAAGTCTTTACATAGTATATTCAGTTACTCGGTCAAACATAATCTAAAAATTAATCCTACTAAAACAAAATTAATATTTTTTGGACATTTGCATGAAAACACTAGACAATCTTAAAATTGTTTTCGATGGGAATACGATTGAACCCTGAGAAACTGTAAAAAGTCTAATCTTAACTCTTGATATTAAGCTTAGATTAAGGACACATGTTAATTCGTTATTGTAAAAATGCTATGTCATTAAAGAGTTTACTCGTTTATTATAAAGGAAGAAAATTTTTTAATGTCGCAATTAAGAAACAACTATGTGGATTCGTATTGTGTAAGACTTTCGCGGCCATGATCCGATGAACTATTGGTTTTTGGGCTGTTCGGCCGGCGTGGACACGCTCCGCCGCCTTGACGTCAGCGCGCTTCCAACAGTTCATTCAACTATGTGAATTATTAGTTTTGAGTGCGGACCTTGTTTGTGGACCTTGCATTGACGCATGGTCTGCAAATAGTATTCAAAAGGTTCAAAAGTGCTGCATCAGACTAATATTTTTATTAGGTAATAAATAAATTAATTGAAATAAATTGGTTAAGTATGCACAATAGAAGGAAATTACACATGCTTTATAAAGTTATTCCGAGTAGAATGCCCACATATTTGGAAAAAAACCTCAATAATGAGGTCTAAAATTCATAACTGTATCACGAGGAATACTCATTTATTAGAAATTAAGCCACACAAATCATCACTTTATCATTCATTCATTACCTTATACCTATCAACGTGCAAAGTAAAACTAACCTTTTCACCTTCAAAAGAGCCTTGAAAAAACATTTCATGGAAAAATATTAATAAATGTTAATTTAACTGATATTAATTGTTAGAGAGTATTATAATTTATCTGTTTTTGGTACTCGGTTGAGTAAAGCAGCTATTAGCTGGCCTCCGCTGAGGGTTATGAAAATAATTTCGTAGATACGGAGCTCTGGGACTTACGGTCGTGGGAGATCCGGTCAACGCTGAAAGCAGTGGAACTTGCCGTCGTAAGGTGCAGGTGTCTTTATTATATAAGCGGAGGCAGTGGGAGATGCGGTTGACGAAAAATAAAATTGTACAAATCCATAAGGTAATCCTTGTGCTATTTATGGATGAATTGAAAGAGAAGTCATTGTCAGTTTCAGCATTTTATACCAAGGAATAAAAAACATTCCACTTTGCATTTTTTATGATTTTTTTCAATTCTTTTTTCAAACTCTATTCGGTATTGACAATATTAGAAATAATAGACAAAAATCTTATGACATTTCCGTTTCGCTCATACTTGGTAGTATTTCTGTCGATTCTGTCATCTAGTATCTATATAACTCGATATTATAATTGCATTCACAAAAGCAAATGCAACTGTGCACTTGTCAATCAACAACTGTACAACGAATATAATCTGCCCAGGTGTGAACTCGTTAAAGTGTAATTAAAACAGTATACCCAGTACCCATTGGCCGCATCTCGTACTCAATCTGGGTGAGAAAAAAAAGGTGATCGCATCTCCCACTGACCGCATCTCGGAATGACCGGAAAACGCACGACACCGTAGATACGACCCGACGTAACATATACACGGAGCAAATCGAAACACCTACCTATCACATTCAACTCTCCGACCTGTTGCTGCAGGCACAGGGTACTGTTCCCCTCCCCCGTCACCTCTTCGGCGTCTGCTACGCCTGCCGCCGCCGCGCGCGTCCCCCCGCCTCCTCCCAGTCGGGCGTCGACCGCCTCCGGCCGAGGGGGCGGCGGCAATGGTACGGTCGATGGCGGCGGCGTGCTCGCGACAGCAGACGCAGCATTCACGTTTTTTGGAGACGACAACTGGGCTGGAGCTGCTGGAACCGAGGATGTTCGAGACGTTGACCTATAAACAACAAAATTAATCGATACTAAGTAATAATAATAATACAATTTATTTCCATTTGACTCGTACAAGCAAGCACAGAGAAAAGTCGAGATATATCAAAGTATTAGAGAGAAAAAATACATATTAAAATGATTTCATTAGGTACCCATCTATGGAGTAAAATGGATGAGTTATCATTGATTCGCGAAATTTGCGCTTAAAAGCCAAAATAGATGGAATACTTTCTATGTAAGAAGGTAAATGATTAAATAACTTAACGGGCATGACTGAAGCTACCCTAGAGACCGATGCAAGCTTGTGAGCTGGCATGACAATATCGATTATAACCAAAATCGGTAATCACATCAATTATGGAGAGATATGTTTGATAGTTTTCTTTTACAGAAATGACACTTTTAGGGCCCGTTGTACAAATGCGGGTTTAACTCGAGCTTTATTAAACCTAAGCTTAGCTAAGCTCAGGCTTAAAGTCGACACCCGTTGTACAATCGTCGGCTTAGTTAAACCTGCTGATAATGAAACTAACTATAGTTGGCATCAATGAAGTAATACGTACTGACATAATCATCTGAAAAATTACCTTTTTTGGTTAGGCACTTATGACAGTTTATGTCAAATTTCGGCAACGACCGTTTCTGTCTCTGTTCTTTCATTTGCTCTATTTGTTAAATTAGACACAAACCTTTTAAAAAATATGACCTAATAAAGAGACAAGCAATTTGAAGGTTCCTCCTTGACATTTCATGTCACTTGTATCGGGTTAAGTTAAAACCTCAGATAAGCTCGCCTTAAGCTTCGGCTTACGTAAGATCGTGGTAAGCTTGGAATGGGGGGCTAAGCCAGCATTGTACAATGGTCGTTTTGCAACTGACGTGGTTTAACGTCGGCTTACCTTAAACCGAAGCTTAAGCTTGCATTGTACAACCGGCCCTTATGGATATACAAGGAGTAAACAGTCATTATTTCCAACTCCTTAAAGAGCTGATTACACGAATGTCTACAATTTTTGAAAACCATTCATCTCATAATCCTTTTCTATACGATAAATAAGTCGTTCAGTCGATGGCTACCACCCCACGCCAGAATGCAGTAGGGCGGAGTGCACATAAGCAAATGAGCAAAATAATGCTCTAGCGTCTCGATGTTAACATGATGCCGAAGCTGCAATAAAATGGAAGCTTGGATAGACATCTTCTTGACCAAGTGGCCAATTTGAGTTACAAACGTTAGTTTGGTGTCCAAATGTAAACCGAGTAATGTGACACAGTTGTTCTGCTTTCCCCCACTAAGAAGCAGGCTGAAGTTTAATTCACTATTACTAAATAATATAAAATCGGTTTTTTGTGAATTCAAAATAGTTGCTAATTTGAACAAAACCGTGGTTAGTCAAAGTTCCTAATACTTGAGGATCCCCTAGCATGAATACTAAATGTTGTGTCATCTGGGAACATGGTTTTGAATATTTGGGGGGACGAAATGAGTGTATCATTTATAAACAAAATTAATAATAATGGACCCAGTGTACTACCTTGAGGTACTTCTGATGAAATGAATGATGCATCTGATGGAACTGAATGATGGTTATGTTGAACTTTTGCTACTTGCATCCTACTTTGTAAACAAGATTTTGAAACTAAAACTTATTGTAAGCAACATTTGCTCTATATATCGCGACCACTTCAACCTCGTTTAGATTGTTGAGAACATTGTTGGTTTGACGGAGCCGCCTTAAGGAGATTCGCAAATCGCACTGGTATACTCTGTACAAACAATTAAAAAAACTGGATGCAGTTTCTTATATTTATGGATATCCAGACAAGTTTTCAAAATTTTTTCATAACTGATAAATATTGACAAAAAAATTGTAAATACATTTAGGAGTTTGCAATACATTCATCCCTGCTCAGATTTTTCCTATAATGTGCTTGATTGTATAGCAGAATTCGCCTGTTCTATACCCTAATGAAAGTTAACATAAATTTCAAAGCTCAAAGTCCAAACAGAGATAGTTATAGTATTGAATCAATGAAAGAAGGAGAGAGGCTTTCTGGTGATAAGAGCCACCAGTGCATAGGCCTACAAGCGGGCCCTTCTGCACCTCTCCTTACTCTAGTTCCAAAGCTCAGCCATCATCCCAGGCCTTGAGTTCTACCATCAACCCATCTTATGTTTTGGCCAGATAGCAGGCCTATAAGTAAGCTTAGCCGTAGTAATTGTATTAGCAATAGCAGTGATTGCGTCCCCAGCAGTGATGGGGACGCGAACCCAGGAAAGTAGGCCCCTCGAACTCTTTTTGACCCCACATGGAAAACTACTCATTGTTAAACATCGAGATGTTCTGATAAATGTCAGTACATATCCGATCAGTTTTCTGAGTCTGAAACGAACAACCAATAATGACACCTTATTTTCGATTCCTCTAAAAATAGTTTGCAATATGCTTGAAAACAATGTTGAGTTCAGGCCGCATAGAAACGTTTGATGATATGGAGGTTCACAAAAGCTAAGTTAGAGAGTCTATTTCTGACATGAGATATGAGTTTTCCTCATACATACATATAAAATGTATTATCCAAGTTCATATTGTTTCGAGAATAGAATAATTCGCCTATAGACCCCGAAGTAAAGGAAATTAACGACCTTCAGTAGCAGTGAATTATATTTTGACAACCAGAGCAGAGCAGATTGTCGTCGGTATTAGAAAAATATATTAATAGTATGTTCTCTAGTTAGCCGTTATGAAGTTACGTCTACGCATAATTATCAAGAATCTAAATTCGGTAATGCAGTTCTAGAGAAACAGGGCTTCGTAGTATATATAATTATTATAAAACAGTTAGTTATGCAGAAATCGACTGCGAGATTGATTTACTGATATCTGTAGATATCAATTTGCATACATACTATTTTAATAAATTACTATTTGGGATGTTGGAAAACACATCAAGTCAAACCCAATATATATTTTTTTTAATTTTAAGAACTCGTTATCGTATCTATAAATATTAATTTTTCACCACATTCATATGACAGTATTTTTTAAGTTAGGTTGGTAACTAAAGATTTTTTGGAGCTCATACAATATGTATTAAATAATTTCATAAACATTTATTCATTCTGCTGATATCATTTGGCCATGAGTCATAAGATTTTCGTTAACGTATCAAGATAATTTTTCCACAAGCTTAAGAAATCCAACAACCTACCTGGCTCCTGATGTTTCAATGGACTTTATGGGTGAAATGGACTTGCTCTTAGGCTTCCCCGATGAAATGCACTGCTCCAGTAACGCTTGTTCGGCCTCCAAAGAACCCAAAGATTCAACACTGACAGAAGACAAGGATTCCCTGCGCTCTCTTGCGATATTTGAATCAACTAAAAGAAAATCATATTTGTTATTGTCGCATATAACACATACGCGAAGACAACAATTTTACCTGTTTGATTTATCAGCCGTTCTCCATCAGTTGTTGGGTTTTGTTTATTATTTGAAGGAACCGGTCTGTAAAGAATCAACTTATGTAAGTCTATATAAGTGGAATAACGGAGATATGGGGATGTGGGTGTTATTGATTTTCAAGGAATAAGTGGGACAAAGTAAATTTGCAATATTCAATGTTTACATTGTGTTCATCATAATACTATCCAACTAGTTTTATCGTCCCGCATACGTCGAATGCTTTCAGCTTATCCTCATTATATAATGTTTAAATAGAAATATCTAGGTACCCGAGATTAACAAAACTGACGAGAAGCGACAGAATAATTTCAATCCTGTATGCGCGGGCGCCGAATATGCTGTTTTACAGTCAGTTGCTCATAGTCCGGTGTCAGCCGAGAATATTTGTTAGTCTCGGGTGTCAGTATACCCGCCGTATTAAGCTCCCTTCGACATCAAAGGACGATCAAAGACGACGCCGCTGCCGGCTGTCGCTTCTCGTTAGTTCTTCTCTTTTCGGATGGTATTATAATGTATTGGTGGCGAAGTGAATTGGAGCAGCACTTGCAGTGCATTCCATACAATAATGTAGTCGGTATTAAAATATGTACATATTTTTTATGGTTTTTGACTATGCTGTATAAACATATTTTTTGAGTTCTGTGCAATAATATTTTGATTAATCGCTCAATAAAGTGGTAATAATCAATATCCATTTTTTTTAAATGATCTAGAATGCTGCGAAGGTCACAAAACAGTGTTTCTTCTTGCTTTAGTAGTATGAACATGTAATTATAAATATGTTTAACTTCCTCGACAAAGGGCAATCGGCCCGTTTTCGGAAATTTTACTAAAATCAACGTGGGAGGTGTCATTTTCAAGGTAAAACCAAAAGATAGAGAACAAAAACCTCTTTATGAAGTTTGAAATTATTCGAAATTATTTTGTGACAGTTACTGACATCTTATAGTTCGAAAACTTGCTGCTGATTTGCTAATTTTTAGTCCGCCGGTTTCAAAATTTTACGGCATGCGGGGTAGCGCTTTCGACATGAGAATATCACGTTCTGACATTATTTTTTTGAGTTACCCACACCCCCACCCCTTTTTTATCATCGCAGCGGGACCGAAAGCTAGATTTTTGTTTCCAATGGTAACCTTTTTATAGTGACCAACAAGAAAATCGCATGTGTTTGTCTGTACGTCCGCGATTTCGTTCTCCAACAATTACTAAAAAATGCCTCAAGCGACTGCTCCCAAATTTAGCCAACTTTAATTAATAAAGATCATTTCGAGTTGAAAAGGTTTTAATGCCGATTGGACAATGGGGGGTGGGGTATGTCTACAACGATATATCACATTTTATTTTTTTCTGAAATGGAGGTTAAAAAAATTAAATAAATTGAAATACTTAAATATCATTAACTGTAAGTGCACCGAATTGTTTCATAGTAGGTAGTCGTAAATAACTGAAAGATGTCTAGGTACTTCAAAATAATATTACTAATACTATTCGATTGGACTCTTAACGGTTAAAGGGAATGGGGGTGGCACAAAAAAATATCATACAACACACTGGTATACCCGATTCCACCAGTCAAAAGACGGTGTGTTCTTAGGGGATGAACAACAACCACTTGAATCGGGAAAGATCCTAGAACGAGATCTACCTCGTTCAACATCCACATTTTGTTATTGTAGATTCAGCAGTGCAGCCTTAATGCCTCTAAGTATTTTAACATCTAATTTTCTATCCGGGATCACACTTTTGGAACAAAAGGTGAAAGGTAAGTGCAGGTCACGACGTGATGAGCAGAGGTCATGATAGGTCAGATTAGTTTGCAAAATATTCGAATGCTCAATTTTACAAGGGTTTTGAAAAATTTAATTCGATCGAATTGAACATTTCTAGAGAATCGCGTCAGTTTCAGAACACATTAATTCGCGTATTTTACACAATCAAAGTAGGTCTCTAAATACTGACTTCTTGTGGCAACTTTCAAATTATAATTCTACCGCTATTTTCAGTCTCGGGTGGAAAATATGATCTTGAAATTATGTGCGCTATTTTCTTCGTGAAAAAAACCTTTGTAAGTCACTTTTTTGAGAATATAGATGTTAGGGTATTATAAAAAAGTTCTGAAACGGTCGATTATTAGGTAACATCTTTACGGTATTGAAAAAAGTTTTAAACTAGGGTTTTTAAATATCTACTGTGTAGTAATTATTATTAGTAGTAGATTATTTAATGGAGCTTCAATGCATCAAAATTGCTTTTTTGAAATGGAACCCTTGCACATTATTAGTGTTTCATTTCTTCCTTAACTTTCAAGCAAAATCTGTATGCATACTCGAATTCAACCATTTCCAGGCTATCGAGTTTCTAAGATGATATACACTATGACCAGCCCTGTATATTTAATTTTTTGAACTACTAGTAGGCACTCGAGAACCCTAAAACATTACGATGACTTGTATACGTGTATTTCACTCAATAATAGATCGTTTAGAAACTGTATTAATACGATCTATAAACTCTATAACTCGGACACTGTTGTATTTAGACACATTATGTTACATAGAGCTTTTGGATTAAGAGATGAAGTTAAATTTTTATTTATGTACAGGGTGTTCAATTAAAAAAATAAGTTTGGTGCACCACGACTTTATCACAAATCCTGTGTGATTATAATTATGATTTGTACAGGTTAAAAAATCCTAAACCTCTTGCTTAAAACTATTTTCGATACCTTAAATATGATATTTGATAATTGGCCGTTTCCAAACTTTTCTAAAACCCTGTATACATCGTGTCCCAGGACGAATCCAGAAAAAAGAAATCGCACTTAGGTTTCGGAATGTGCAGTTGATATCAAAAGGAATTATTCTTAAATTTGCATTTGTTGCAGAGAAATCAACGTTTGAAGTTCTGTTGTAAATATGATTGATACGTGTGCGGTCCACCTTATTTTACTTTCACTTTCGGGAAAAGACTTTCGATGTTACAGCAAAAAAGGGAGAAGGCCGTTTAGAAGGATTACGCTAACGTGTATTTTTAATGTTTTTGTGAATTGTTTACCTCAACTAACAGATGTTGGTGACGTACGCATATGATACTAAATCCAGATACAACATTTCGCGATCTAATTAAGAGCATTACAACTTTTTGCTATTAAGGATAAACATATAATTTAAACATGTTATAGTCGGTGCCAGAAATTATCCCTTAAAGTTTTCGGGATTCGTCGTGGGACACGGTGTATAGATATAAGCACAAAAATCTCAAAATTCGGATATTTAGCCGATTTGATGAAGTATTACAGCATGTAGAACTTGATTTGGAATGCACGTAAAGATACGGATTCCACAAAATTATGCTTCACACAGCTCACCTTTTCAATCCAGCAACACTACCGTCTACCGTCAAATCGCTCAAACTGCTTCTCAGAGAGAAATGACAAGGGCTGTTCTCGACCGCATAACTGGCAAGTTCATCCTTAGCGCACGCCAGACCGACGGCCGCTTGCTTGGATATGGCTTCGACGTCTCGTTTCGCGCCACTACCGCCACCCCCGCCAGTGGAGGCGGCTGCGGTTGCCTGCGGTCTGTACAGCGTCGTCGACGGCTGCAGACGAGCCGTCGAGCAGGTAGAAGACACTTCCGTATCGGTAGTCGTCAACTTCTTCGCTTGCGGCATGCCCGACTGAATGCATTCGGCCAGGATGTTGTCGTTTTCACCTGAAAATTACGGTCAGGTGAGGTTACATTATCGTACAATATTTCACTCGCCGCACCATAGGTGAGGGGAGTATTGTAATCGCGAAAATTTTCGATATTGAGTAATTTTTTGGACGTTTTATGATGTCTACATAACGAAAATATATGTCACTCATTTTCGTTGGTCTGCAACTTGTTATTTTCCTAACAACTAATCGCAACTCGTAGTAACCGATTCACTGATTTTGATTAAGCTGAGGTGCCTGGGGTTGAGCTAATATATTGTCGGTCTTAGTAGGTAATGCTGCTATGTTTTACAAAATCGGTATATCAAAGCAGAAGTAGTTAGCAAAAAACAATTTTTTTTCATTTTTTAAGGGAGGGGGTGAAATTGGGGTCGTAGGGTGGGTGCCTGAACTAGAATTTTTTTACTCATGAGTCTCTCGATAAACTTAAATTACCTAGGTTATTTCTAAAACTTATCCTTTGGGTAAAGTAGGTTCCTAAAGTTATCCTGTAGTTGTCTGTTCATTTCATCGTATGTCATTCGCCCTCTTATAAAACCATATATGCTTGATACAGGCATACTCTACACTTATTTAACAGACATATCTAAACAGTGCCTTTCATGGCAGATCTGCAGGCAGAGAAAGAATTTTTCTTTCCACTCCATAACTGAGTGGAGTGTTAAAGATTTTGAAGAAATTTGGGTTTTGACATGTTGTGGGATCATAAAGTAACACTTCTTTATTTTTGAAAATGAGTGCATTGGCGCTGCTGTAATAAGAAAAATAAAATCAGCAGAACAATTCCAAACTTCGTTTTTGAGGTATCTCATCATTTTTCATTTTTAACGGAAGGTGGATGAGATGGGGGATTTTTTTATCCAAAAATAGCCCCCTATTGCCTTAAAGGACCTTGAAGTTAATCTACACTTTACAGACCTACCTGAACTTGCCTTTCAATTGATATCTGTGGACTTTTTGTCAATTTCTCCACAAACTCCTTCGAGGTCACAGATTTGATCGATTCCTTGACCGTGTTAAGTAGTTTTTAGTTGTAATGACATGTTGGCATATAACCACTACGACGGAGAGGGAAGAATTTTCTTTACTTTGTTGAAAATTGTGCCAATGGTGGCAAACTAGTAATCAAAAACAAAGCATTTAGCTACCAATGAAAGTTTGTTTCTAGGTAGGATAGTAGGTAGGTTGGAAGATCGCCTATATTTTTACTAGCACGACGAAAATGGAAAAAAGTACTGTTTCTGTACATCTTTGTATTGCAAATAAATGATACTACTCTATACAAATTTATAAAACCAGTGCCTCATAAAATCATATACTTGTATGCTTATTTACCTCTCCCGTGTCTGGCTTTTCTGCCAGCTGATGCCGCTCTCGGACTTATTTACAGTTACTGAAAACAATTTTCAGTAGTGTTACTTGCGTCAGGAGTTTCATAATCCATCAAAGTATTTTATGCAACCTTGTTCAAAAACATTTGATTATTATTAACTAGAGATGCAGGTATGATTGTGATATTGGGATAACACAGAATTTAAAAATGTTGATTATTACCGAGAATGTGGGGCAAGCAACTTGACGCCAATTTTTCAGCATAAGATCAAGTAGATACGTATTTTTTGGAGAAACCTGACACACAAGTTTTACAAAACAAAGACAAATAGCCTCAAGTAGTTTGCTGCATTATAAAATTATGCAAAAACGAATAAATCCAAATATGGTAATCAATCACAATTCCAAATTCACCGTGATAAAATTGAGTCAAGTTGATAAATTCAGTATCGTAAGATTAAGCTATACAAGTCCTCCTCGAAGCCATATTGTCGCCCACAATAAAGATTCGTCCCGAAAGAAGCAGTAAAACTTTAATATTTTTTGCGATATGGATAAATACTAATATTATACATCCTTTAACATGCTCGTACATAAAAATTTAAATTCAACCACGGTTTTGCAATCTTGATAGCAACCCCTATTCTTGAATAGGTGGCGCCACTTACCGCACATTGAACTCGTTCAAATTAATCAATATGTTTTAAGTGAAAAATGTATACTTTGTTTAATATAAGAGGTAACCGTTTTCGAGATAACCTTTATTGAAATTTCCAATGCGACTGAATTATCGGTATTTCCGCACAAACGAATATTAGGCTCATACTTTTACATAGCATTAACTAAGTATTCTTGAGCTTCAACACCACCTATTTCAAAATTAGATAGGTTTGAAACATGTTCATTGATCTAATATTAGTTCGTCCGAGAAAACCGATAATTCCTTCGATGACATTTTACAACTAATTGGGGTGCCTTGGGACTTGAAACTTTTTTTTTACATATTGATGAAACAATTTTTTTATTAGTCACATTGATGCACCAAATCTGAAAAAAGTTTTGTTAATTTAAAAGAGTTCGATGTACCGTCGGTGGTGCCCTCTATTCATGATAGCAAAACCTTGGTTGAATTTGAATTTCTCGCCTTAAAGAACCCCCAATACGTAATTTCAGATCATGTGCCATTTCAGTGCGGAATAATTGAGAAAAAAAAACGAAAATAAAAGTAAAACTTTGACACCCTGATCTTGAAAATTAAGCATTTTAAGGCTTCATGTTCTTATCTCAATGTTCATAAATATGTGAGGTCTATCACCTGCCAAGCGTTGTCGCTCGAATATCCGTACACCCTATATATGTTTTTCAATATTTAAAAAAAACTTTCTGATAAGCTGGTTAGGCATTGTAGTAAATGTAGATTGCATGAAATAAAAAAAATCAGATGATATTTCCTCCGCGGCACAGGATTTTCAAAGTGACAAGCCTTAATGTAAATCCTGTATCATCTATTGTGGTGTCATCATCATAATTATATCATATCCACGTAGCAGAGTGTATGTAAACTAAATGTGCTTTTATTTACGAAATACCCAATCAAAATACAATATACTTAATCTCAAACAAATTGAAAAATGACAGTAAATGCCCACCGGTCAAATTACATCCACCTTGTTTCCCTGACTCAATCACCAAGATCATACAAAGGTAATTTCATTCAATGTAGGATTAAACATTATTTTCTGACGAGTAACAAAATTATGTAAAGTATAATCGAGAGTATAATCAAATTACATGAAATAGGAAATTACGGATTTCCAAGACAGTGAACATTAATATCAAGCCAACTGTACCTTATGGCGCACTGAACACCTAGGTGATAACAATAACCGACTAGCCTTTATAAATTTTGTGGAAGAAATGGCATGTGAATTAAGATCATATCGAAACAATTTTAAAAGTGATAAGATAAAGCTGAGAGATATGGTAATGTATATGTTTGAACAATTCTGTGCTATAAATATTATGTAGCCAATGTTAAAATGTGGCAATGTGAAGGTAATAGTATATTGTTCAATGAGCGGTAATGACTGTAATAACTCACGCAGTTGAAGTTTGCAGCACCAGGCATTTCCAAGAGACCAGTACTGCTATTCAGTAGGCGGTGTTCATTACTCACGTCCAGCTGTGCCGAAATAATTCAAGCTGTTTGTTTATAGGTAGTATAATCTGCTCAGTAGTATGTAGTTTGGTAATGACTGTCTAACTTGAAGGAAGTAGATAAATGTCTTTATCTACGCCCATTAAGTTATGCTTATCTATAAACATACAGCGTGAAGTATTTTTCCATAACTCACGCTCCAGCCGTCGGTTATGAACAAAGTCTACTAGAAACCAGCACTGATCACTTGGAAATGCATATGATTAAATACACGCTATAAAGGTACGTTTACTTATGTCGAGACATAAGTGTCAGATGTCTGATATAAAATAGCATTGACCGTTTACATTAACGATGTAAATTTCTTGACATTTATAGCTGACAGACGTGTTGACACTTGTGTCCTGACATAAATTTCAAATGTCTGACATAAATAGCATTGACTGTTTACATTTGTTATAGAAATTGCTTGACTTTTATAGCTTATATAAGTATAAAGACAGCCACAGTCCTAAATTTGTACTCGTTGTGTGAATAGTATATCTGTACAATGAAGGTATCAAAGATAAAATATGCAGCCATTGTGACTTTAATGAACAGTTTAAAAAAAAAATGGATCTTTCTGGTTATCTCTTCAACCGTAGTTGCGAATTTTTCTGCAATCCCACTCAGTGTATCTTGTTTCTTCAGTCTATTTTTATAAATTTTGTTTTTCACATCCCATAATTCTGGTTTATTATGATACATATTGATTAATTCGTCCACTTCACTTTTTAACCATTCCTTTTTATCACCCATTTTGTTCAAATGCCACTATAAATCTCCCGACACTTCTTCAAAAGTAGACGACTACTCAACTACTGCGATTTCTCTCGGACAAGCTGAGACTTGCAGACGCAGTGGTGTTTACATCAGTGGTATAGATCTCTCGACACTTATTACCGGAGAGTGATACATATATCTCAGACATAAATTGCATGCCTGTTTACATTTGCACATATCACTATCTGACATAAATATCATGTAATAAATGTCAGATGTAAACGTACCTTAATACCTGCAAAGGTGGCAGGGTGACATCAAATGGTAATTCGAACGTGTACAGTATTTATTTTAGTGACAGAAGTGAGGTTACGTTGTCAATAGTCCGCAATTATTATGTTTTTAAATCGTACTATTAGTTGATTCGGTCGTAGATAAAGTATAGTGTTCAACTTACGGTAATAGCAATAACTCACTTATTGATTTACAGCACTCGCCAACGGCTCGTGGTGCAAACTTCAACTGCGTCAGTTAATACCGTCATTACCGCCCGTTGAACATTATTTTTACTGGGTATATGAATCCCTAGGGTATCATTGTCTCATTTGGAGGTAACAATTATGATCCGAGCATCATTCAACAGACCGTTATACACACACCTTCATAAGAAAACATGTATTTTCGTATACCTGTACCGGTTATATTGAAGTACAATAATTGCATATAGTGTGTCTTCAATATGGACAAGTGTTAAACAGCTCATAAAAATTATATACGTGTATCTGATGATTATTTTAAACAGCAAACTTTTCCTAATCCTAAGACAATCTGCGCATTGACCTTTCGTAGACAGCTTTAGAAGTATTAACGGTCAATCAATACTGAAACCTTCTGTATCGCAAACACGTGCTAGTTAATTAAAAATCAATACAAAAATACAGACGGCATGTTACGGAAAATTATTAGAGGGCATATAAAATAATTGCTGCATTTTTTAATACTATGCCAAACAAATGTCGTATATTCATTAAACTACATCAGTGACCTTGCATTAAAAAAGTCGTTGATAGTTTTTTCTCTTTATGGTATCGGTTTTTGTTCGTTTTACGAGATCACATAAAAGCAAGTCACTCTTTCACATTATCACTGCTGGACTGAAAACATTGATCTGATTTTATGTTTTATAGTATCTCACTACTGCTGCAAGAATAGAAACGTTCGTTTTTTAAACGTTGCTAAAGCGGCGGCGCAGAACAGATAGAACAGATCAGAGTACATAACATGTCAGAAATGCTAAAATTTTATTCCTAGATCAATTTGCTTTTTGAGGAAGAAAATTGGGCTGAAGAGGCGATGCACATTGGAGGAACATTTTGAAGCTTTTGTGATTCAACGCTCTAAACAAATTGGGCAGTCCTATATCCTGTACTTTACAAATCTGGTTTCTATATATTATATACAATACTACATATAATACAGTATAAAAAATGCATCAAGGAGCTTGACTCAATATTTCCCAAACATTGACACAAGTTACTAAATTCTCTACCTCCCCACCATATGAATTTCACCTCCATACCTATGACCACTTTCTGTGATAAATAATCCAATGTTAATTGTTCGCTGTACTTAAACTGCAGTTCGACGGCAGCCTACTAAAATGCCGTTAACAGATGTGACGTCATTGAAGTGACGTATTTGACGGCTTTGTAATTGCTGTACTTAAAGTGCCGTCAAACGAAAGCCCACTGAAATGACGTTCCAACAGCTTCATCAGTATTCCTATGATCAAATACTTACTCTTTATGAGACAGATAAGATGCATTTAGTCTCTGTGCTATTCGGTAGGAAATCATACTTATTGTAGATTTAATCTGATTTGACTGAAGTCCATGGATAAAATGCATTTTGATTGCGATTTAATTCCCGTTTACTGTTCTTTCGGGAGCTGAAATAATAGCCGCAATACGTGAGAAAACTGTGCCAAACTAGTGATGTATGGAACTAGAAAGGAACTATATGTTTTTGATTCCGCTGAGAATAATCAAAGTGATTTTATTAAAAAAAATTAATAATCGTCTACACACACTGCATTATGTCCAACAGTTTTTTTTTTAATTTTTACAAGTTGTTTTTCAACTTCTTGCACAAGTTTTGCGATTGAGTTCCATAGACCCCATATGAGCATATTATCCCAAATATTTTTTTTCTATGATTTGGTTTTTCTATACCAGTTTTTTCCTTCTCCTGAAAATTTTTAATAATGGACAAAACGCAATTTGAAGGTCTGCTTCTCTAATTGTCGATGAAATTTAAAATTTGGTGTTCGGTTCTAGACTTTTATTGGAAACTTTACCCAGAGAAATACATATCATGCAACATTATGGGATCTTTTCACATATGTTACAGTACTTCTTTCCTTTTTCTATGATAATCTTTTTGTCTTGTCCTTTTGGTTGACCCGACTCCAAATTTTCAATAAGATAATTGCTGAACTGTTGACGTCATTTGGAACTAATTCATTGATATTTAAGCTTAATCAACTTTAATTGAATAAGGTATTATATCCTCCTCTACAATGTCACATGGTCTTAAGAGATGAGGGATTTCTGTTGTCTTATACCAAAATCGCTTTGTCACCAGGCGCAGTTCATTCTCCAGATAACTGACACTGGGATGATGGATTTGCATTATCTAATACAAAGGCTTTATTCGTATTGTTTTGGCCTGGAGGAAGCACCTGATCAAATACTCCAGATTGTTCATCAGAAACTTGATTTTCGCTTTCAAATACAAATCAGATGCACCCGCTGCGGCTCTGCCTACGCGGTCTGTTCAGTTATAAAAAACCCTTCATCATTGCTTACAATGAAAAACTGAGTCTGATTCTCGCCACTATCGTTTACATTTACAATTACAGCATTAGTATCATTGGCCCATAGCGTTTCAAGATTTTTCAATACATTAGGTCGTTGCTCAAACAGGTCTGTCCATTGAGCGGCTCAAAACTAATCGGAAGACTTACTCCAGACAATGCCAATAATATCTGGATTCCCATAATTCAGCAAAACATTGTCAACTATAATGCAAACAAGTCAAAAAAAATATAATCGATAATGAAATGTAGCGATTTTTACAAGAAATCGATATGCTATTAGCAGCATTTCAGTGGGCTACCGTTTGACGGCAGTTCAATCACGGCGAATATAAAGCCGTCAAATACGTCACTTCAATAATGCCACAGCTGTAAACGACATTTTAGTGGGCTACCGTTTGACGGCAGTTTAAGTACAGCGATTACAAAGCCGTCAAATAAATCACTTCGATGACGTCACATCTGTTAACGGCTGCCGTTGAACGGCAGTTTAAGTACAGCCTTAATTGTTTTGTCTTCATATGGTGTCTTGATGTACAATAAGACTTCCTAATACGAGGATTTATCAGAGAATAACGAGACTCGTGCTGTAGTGTAATAGTGAAATATTTATTTAAAAATATTCAACAACTATCCTTCAGTCTTCATCCTGTTGAACACTTATCTTATCGCTTTATCCACCTGTAATAGATTTCCGAGAAAATACCTTTTGATAGCCTGTTTAGTATACCAATCAAAGCATTGTTGAGCTCTAAATCTGACTGAAATATTCAACCTCTTTTTTTTGCCTCGGCAAAGAAATGGTAGTCACATGGAGCAATGTCGGGAGAGTAGTGGTGAACCATAATTTTCCTCCTTATTTATTCAATAATTATTCGTTCACAAATCTGATCTGTGAGCCGGAGCATTATCGTGATGCAGCGTCCTACAGAAGTCTTCATAATGCGGCTGTTATTGCTTTAATTTTTCCAGTGGCGACTCCCGGAATTGCTAATTACTACTACTATTCCACAGTTCAATTAAATTTTATAAAAGATCTATAATAAATCTTATACACTTGTATACTGATTTATATTTTTATATTCTAATCATTTTTACATTAGCACTTATATGTTCATTGAAGAAAGGAATCTGAGGCTATAGCTTAAAACTATGATTATTTATTAGTTTAAGTAATTTAAAAAAAAACGTTACATTCAACGCTACTTTAGAGCAGTGGCGGATCCAGAGAGAAATTGGAGAGGGGGGGGGGGGGGGTGTTGAAATGGAGAGCAGGCATATGGAATATTCTTGTAGTAACATCTCTCTCCCTCTTGGATCTGCGCCTGCTTCAAAAAAAAAAAAATCAAAGCTGTTTTCATGTCTTATTTTGTTTGTCTTGTAAAGAAGTTAGTACACTAGTTTCGTTAATTACCTGCATAAATAAGAATACAAATATTGCCATCTCGAAAGCTACGCTTTGTAAAGGTATATGTTGTTAAGAAATGTACACTACGATTTAGTTAACCTAATATTGCTGAAACTAGTCTAAGGGTCGTATTCATAGTCGATACTTATGGGTCTCTTAATACTTGAGGGTCTCTTAAGTAAGGTTTTGTGTTTCGAAACCTTACTTGAGGGTCCCATACGTAAGGGTCCCTTGAGTAATACTCAAGTAAGGATATGTCAACATGACATGTCAAGATGACATTTCGTTGCAGTAAATGCGATTTTGCAGGTTAATTTTGGAGTACGGTGTTGTCAGTTTCTGCCACATCCAAAAAAATGTCCGGCTCAAAACACGAAATACTGGCACAAAACAAAAAGAGATAACAGAAAATATCAAAATACGTAGTCACAGACATAGCAAATTGACTTAAATTTGAAATATGATAACGTCGCTGAATGAACCCCGCCGTCTGGTAGATGTTGTCTAGGAAACAGATACACAAAGAAAGCTACACTTGAGGGTCCCTTAAGTAACCCTCAAGTAACCTTCAAGTATTCCTTGAGTAATACTTAAGGGATACTTGAGAAACGACTATGAATATGGACCTAAAATATCTTGCGTTCAATGATGGTATCTGCACCACTCCTAATTCCTAGTGGTTCACAAATAAAGTTCCTCCAGCTCATCTTAGGTACGGGATATTTTCTAACCCTTCTCTATCATTGAAATTAATATTATTACTAGAAATTTTAGCGCGCATTTGGCGCTACCATTGATACACAGGCTGAACAAGCTCGCCAAGGCCGAGTAACTTCTGTTGCATTAAAGGATGCAACGAGATGGCGCACTATTAACTACTCCTTCATTAGGCTGTTGATGCTGGGATACGTATAGTACCCAAAAGCGGGGACGATTATCAGAAGAGAATCCGTCTTTTTAAAGAGGAAAATATTCATTCCTCACCACACATTTCCTCTACCCTCCGAGAGAAATATCCACGCTGTCATCAGAGGGATCCCAGCATCAACTAAAGAGCAAGAAATCAAAGAGGAGCTCGAACAGAAGGGTTATGCTCCCCACCACATAATTCGCCTGAAGCGAAACGGTGGCGTGCCCATGCCTTTGGTAGTGGTGATTCTGCCAAAGACAGAGAAATCTCAGCAAGTTTTTAATGAACACGGATTTCTAGGACTGTCGGTCAGAGTTGAGGTACAAAAGAACTCCCGATTGATAGGTCAGTGTCATCGCTGCCAGAAGTAGGGACACGCTCAGTCGTACTGTACTGCTTCTCTAAAGTGTCTGAAATGTGCGCAAGTACCACATGCCCACAAACAGGACAGGAGGTGCGCAAATGTGTGAACTGTGGTGGGGATCATCCGGCAAACAGTCCCACTTGTAGATTCATTCCTAGGAGGAATCTGCAAGTCATCGCATAAAGGCGAACCTCATACGCGGACGCAGCCAAGGTTGCAACCTTGAGTACTCCTGCTCATCTTCGACTGCTCAAAGCGTAGACTTGGCAACAGCGCTCAAGTCCTTGCAGCAAATAATTAGTCCTACGATAAGCGCCACGCAGGCCTTGCAGGCGATTTTTTCGGTAAATATCTGGGTACAATAGTAGACAGCCTATATTTATCAAAATTCCTTTTTGGAATTGTTTAGGTCTAAGGAACATTCCCAAAAAACGGGAGTTTCACCAAGTTCTTTTGGATGAATGCATAGATGTAGCTCTGCTGCAGGAAACAGTACTTAATCCGGGAGATCGCCTAGATTTCTCGAATTATGATGTCATTAGCGCTGATAGACTGAATGGTCGGGATGGCGGCTTGGCGGTGCTGATGAAACGTGGTATTGACTATCACAAAAGCACAAATGCTGAGATGCAATCACATCGGTGTATGTCAGATGTGGTGCCAGGGTACGTGAGGCGGACTTGGAGGTCCTCTTGGACTACCGGGCCCTCTTCTCGTGGCAGGGGACTTCAACTGCAAACATCGTGCATGGTATTCCAGGCTAAATTCTACTAGTGGAATTCGGCTGTATAACCATGTAGTACGAAATGGGCGTTTCATACATATCACTGAGGAGCCTAAACACTATCCATTCAATCATCTTCAAGAACTAGACGTAATTGATTTTGCAATATCTAGAAACTGTACATAGAGTATTACTTCTCGTGTCATGTATGACATCTCGAGCGACCATCCTCCTGTAGTTTTAGTGGTGGGTGATGGGAATACTTTGGAGGAGGATACCCCACCAAAGAAACGCGTTGATTGGGCACTATACAAGTCCCTTCTAAGAGAGTTTCCAAATATCCCGATCATAGATGATGAGAATGAAATAGATGCCGCTCAAATGGAATGGACAGGGTTTGTTCAACCAGCTTTACAACGTGCAGCCGTCCTTCCTGTACGGAGATCGGGCAGAACTTTTCTCCCTGTCGACATTAGGCAAAACATTTCGGACAAAAGGTCAGCAAACAAACAAGCAAAAAGGTCTTGTCATCCCGACGACATCCGTAGGGCAACGAATTTTGTCCATGAAGTGAGAAACGCACTTCATGAATTCAGAAACGAGCAGTGGAGCGACTTTCTGGCGGGAATGCTGGACTCAAGTGTTCCTCTTTGGAAAGTAACAAAATCGCTCAGGAATTGCAAACGGGAACAACTTCCACATATCCATGGTCCTGGGGGTATTGTATTCACGACTGAGGAAAACATGGAGGTTTTTTGCGAATGCCATGGAAGATCAACACCTTTTCAACATTACGGCCTATAAAGGCCGGAGTCCTCAGGGTTCGGCCCTTGGGCCAATCCTTTATTAATTTTTTATACACGATGTCCCTTGCCCCCGCAACTGTGAAGTATATCTCTACGCTGACGACACTGCAATTGTAGCTTAATCGCGGACTGGAAATCTAGTCCGCGATGAGTTGCAGCTCGCGGTGGATGAAGTGTTAGAGTGGGCGGAAAAAACAGAATTCGAAATTACGTTTCGTCAACTCTACCCTAGGTTATGTAGAACTTCAAAATTGAGTTTGGTAAATAAAATATGACTTTACAAGATGATTATTAGACCAGCAATTACATACGCATGTTCGGCTTGGTGTTTCCTCGTCAAGACGCACATATGAAACCTGCAGGTTCTGCAGAGCACGACATTGCGTACAATAACTAACGCCCCAAGGTATGTTTCTAACGAAACCCTCCACAGGGACCTTGACATCCCTTACTTGAGGGATTACATTAAACAACAGGTGCAACGACGTTATAGTCAAGCGGAATCGCACAGCAACCCTCTGTTGCGCGAGTCAGTGGACTACACAGTCGAGCAAGTTCGCAAGCACACAAGGCCGAGGCTCGCACTGTGATCAAAATTAAATCGTGCAATTTTGGAAACAACTAAATGTTAGCCCTTTTAGATACCGAACTCAAATCGACTATGTCAAGCTATACCCTCCAACCGACACACCTCCTCCTCTTTGCTCTTCTCCTTCCTTCCTCTCTTTTTCTTCCCTTACTTCTCCATGACTTTGTCTGGTCTCTGGGTAACCACACCTGACAGACCGATCGACCGACACGACCGCAACTAAGAGCAAAGGTCCTCCGGACCGCTCTGACTAACAATGATGAATATTACTGTAGTTTTTCGAAATTGTAAATACGTCCGGGAGCGGATTGATTATCAAAAAACTAAAAATTTCAAATATGCCTCAAACTTCGTTTTTAGGCGTTTTAGGGGTTCCTGATCATTTTCTACTTTTTCTTGGGTGGGGGCGAATTTGGGGTGGTTGGGGGGTGGGGGGCTGTAAAACTGAAAAATTTGTTGTATTCGTAATGAGCTGTCCATTGATATGTGCATGAAAAATCTAACAGCATGATACACTTGTTTAGGTCCATCCGAACGTTGCATGCTTATTATAGACCACGGGACTTAGACTTTGTGATGCATACATACGAGTATTGTTTTAGATTGCTCGATATCGCGTAACGCAAAAATTGTTCAATTCATTTTAATGAAATTTTGACACAGTATTACTATCGCGGCGAGGATGGAAAACGCGTATGTTTTGGAAAAATCGGGTGAGCGGCGGCGCGGCAGTAATAAAAAACCTAAAAATATAAAAACAGCTCAAACTTTGTTTTTAGGAGTTTTAGGGCTTTCTGATCATTTTCTACGTTTTTTTGATGAGGGTGAATTTGGGGTGGTTGGAGGGTGGGGGGTTGCAAAACTGAAACATTTGTTGTACTCATAATGCGGCATAATACACTTTTTACGTACATCGTACATTGCTTATCCACCATCAGCAGGAGACGCCGGAAAGGTGAATAAGCGTACACGTACAGGTTTTTACGCAGCACTGATTTTAGATTTGAAAACAACAGCATTAACTGCAACGACACACAGGAAGACCTACAGATCGGTATTTTGTTTGTGGAGTGACAATTTTTTGAAAAATATTAGTCCACAGGTCGGTGTCCAATAGAGCTTCATACATTTAGCGACTTAATGATTTGAAAGATTTTGGATATAGTTGTGACAAAGACAGTGCAGATGAAATATGTTTTAAAGTTATTTCGAAAAACCCAATTTAAATCTTAAATATTTTTCCTTCTCAGGGACACGCCTAATCATTATTTTGGTCTTTTGTGACGTGAAATAATGTTATACTTGAAATATCACTTATACCAGACATAAAATGAGGAGGATTTTCAAAACATCTAAAAACGTAATTGCGGCGTTTTTTATATCTGTTTATGGTGACTAAAGCCTGTCTCTGCTGGGGCGACTTTCAAAAACAAAACACTTTCAAAAATAACACCACTAGCATGATTTTCAAAAATTGTATAATTGTTTCATCTAAATCGTAGTAGTAATACAGTGTAAACATTTTATTACAACCAAGCTAGTTATCCAAGTTACAGGTTACCAAACAATTCTTCCTTAAAGGCAATATAGATAGGTTTGTAAAGTACAGGATATCACCAATGTCACCAAATAATCAGGAAACGCTTAAAAACGATGTTCGGAGGGATTCTGAGAATTTTCTGTTTTTGAGATACTCGGCTGCCAATGCATATAGTTTCAAAAATAACTAGGACCACACATATGCATATTGAACTCCAAATTTCAACATAATGGGAGCAGTCGTTATTGATTGCGTTCAGGGAACTGAGCTATCTTTTGGAGCGTTTTGCATAGAGCGCTCTGTTAGAGCGAAATACTGAACGGTCCACCTCTAAAATGGCATACTCAAAATATTACATCTTGACATGACATACTGACATACATTCACTCACAATCGACAGATTAACAGTTTGTTTCAATTGGTGCCCAAAACTGTAAATACTGGTGAAGAGTTGAAAATGAATAAATAAATAATAGCAATAGCTATTGATACAGGCAATATTAATAATGGTTGCATTCAGTTGGCGTTCTGCTGAAAAGCATTATTTAGTGCGCTCTGAGATATCACGATTAATAGTTGGTGTCGACTGTCAGTTGTCAGTAAAATGTCAAATGAGTGGTCACATTTGAGGTTATTAAAAATTAAAAGATATGTCAAATTGTATCAAAGTTTTGGACTGTGTAAAGTAGTGTGGACTTTTTCTTTTAAATATGACAACATAACCTATAACACAAGCGTCATAACATGTGACACTCACAAGGTCAAAAGTAGCTTAATCCGCTCCGCTCAAGTGAGCGTACTTTTCTACCGCTACAAAAAATGGCGACCGCTGGAGCGGTAGCTGCTAGGTAGCGCACGCGTTCAGCAGAAAATTTGGTAGCTGCTCCGCAACTGTTGAGTCTGCTGAATGCACCCATTGTTTTACCTATCGTGGAAGAGCTTGCGCAACGACTCCATGATAGCCTGGAAAATAGGATTGGGGTGACCAGAAACGTAAATTATTATGAAAGTGTGACATCTCGGTATACCGATTTCTTTGCAATCTATGTTTCCGTCGTTATATTACACGGTTAAAGATTGGATTTCCATTTTTCGGTAAAGTCGGAGACGCTTCCTGTCATTTGACAAGTCAGAAAGATGACTTTAGGTTATGTTTCCCCAATGAATTGTCGCTGCCCAAATAGAGCGTAAATCAAAATAATTTCGGTACATAAAATGGCGTCCGCTCAATAAGTAGCTGGGCGTTTAGTGACTGTTTAGTGACACCCTGAACGCAATCATTGAGAGGGTAGAAAAGTGGCGAGAGACAGACAGGTAGGGTAACCAAAAGACATGAGTGACATAGACTTTCATGACGTAGAAATCATAGATAGATGGTCCAAAAAGCATATCTCAAAATCGAACATTTTCGCATTACAATACTACCTCCAGTTACGAAATAAAATAGATAATAAATAACTCAAATTTCTGTTTTAGATTTGTTTGCAATTTTTGGGAGAGGGTAAAACTGAAGTGGGAGAAGGATGGAGGTTTGAAGATTCTAAAATGTTATGTACTTATAAAGTAATGTCCATTGCTATAAGTTGAGAATGCCTTTTTCCTTTAAACTACTTCAACCTATGATTATTTGCATGAATGTTGTCGATAATTTGTAGTATGACGCATTCCTATCATATAATTCTGAAAAAACGTTTATGATAAACTGAGAGAGAAACTTACCAGATAGATTACTGCTCTCATCAGAAGAATATTCTTTTCTGCCACTTTTCTCATGCGTAATGGACAACAAACTGAGATCTGAATTTGATCCAGCGTGACTTAGCTGAGCAGGAGTATCTTCTGTGCAGTATGTTTTCAAGGTGTCGTTTGCTGGTCTTAGCTGTGGGATTATAAAGTATTTCATAGAATTAACATCAAATAGTTATTTATGTACGAAGGTCATAAAATCGATCTTTTTGGCCGAAACAAAAGTTCCGGTGAGGCACAAAATATCATTCGGTCAAGGGCAACTGAGTTAAAAAATGGGTATATTTTATATGAATACTTTTTTCAATAGTTTATTCTCCGTATACTGGTGTAGTGCAGAATTTGTTAAAAGCCATAGCTTTTCTGATAAATTTGTTTTCCGACAATTGAAGTTGCTTTATTTGCAGCTGAATAAAATTCGGCTGATACGTCACAACTGCGTTCACTCATTTTGCTTTTCACTATTTGGTTATCTAATAGTAAATTACTGATTTCAATTATTATCGCGGTGGTAGCACTGACAATTTGTATTTAAAATGGCAGTGACCGCGCCTGTATTTTATTTTATGAATAAATACTAGCTTTCATGCAAACATTATTCAATATTATAGGGTACCATCGAAAAGGACCATAGAGTAAATGAGGTTAAAAAGTGACAGTTTACCTGCGGGTAATAATGAATTCGTAAAATTAATTTTGGTCAGTCGCCTAATAATATTTATTTCAACATTGAAAGCAAAATTCTAAAATTGAGGTCGAAAGTCGAATATGACATCTGTCATAAATCGGCTGATTTAGCGCAAAACGAAATGGCCATATTTCTTATATTCCTCCATAATATAAAAATATAGATAAGCCAGGAACACGACTTGGCATGGAAAGTTGCAAGATCACTACTTTATCATAATATACAGGGTTATTCACGTTATTCGACACGGAGCATTATGGATAAAGTATATGATAAAAAAGAAAATAATAATTTCGGATGTATAGAGACCCATAAAGGCTACATTCTAAAAATATTTTCATGTTATACAGGGTGTCCCAAAAGCACGAAATGTATCAAAGTTATGTTTTTTTGAATGGAACACCCCATATATTATTGCATATTCAGATTCCTTGTAGAATTCTAGTGTGACTTTATGTGTCATACATGGGACCTAAAGCGAACGGTTTAGGTGTAAATCACCATTTTCGGTATAAGTAGATATCAGGAAAAAATTGAATATCGCAGAGATTATGAAATATGGAAGGCTGTGACTTTGCCGTATTGTATTACTAAGCATAAAATGCGTCAGCTTTGATGAGACTGTCAAATTTAAATTATGTTTCTGCTTGGAGGAATCGGTCGATTAATTAAGGAAACTTCGATCAGCGATAACTTGTTTGACTTGTTAGCAATTAAACCATTTTTTACCCACCTCATTGTTTAGTCTACCAACTAATGGGCTGTCCGGCACTGGATGTCTGATTTGAGGAACCACTCCTCTAGGGCTGCTCCTTCTCATGGGTATACTGGTAACGTGAGACGGTTTTGGAGCAAATTTGAAACTGCACAGTTGGGGCAGTTTACTGGTAGGTGTTGACGTTGCAGTTGGAGGCCCTTGAGAAGCCCTAACAAGCAATTTTAACATGATGAGAGGAACGTAGAATTCTGGTACGGGTGGCAAACTTAATCATGCTCGAAGGGATAGCTATCTAAATGACTCCTCAAAAGCCAGCGGTAATGTTTGCTATACTGGTAGAACAGTATATACAGTAATGAGAGTAAGGGGAAATGTACCTGTTATTCTGCATTCCATCGCTGATGCAGGCGGCTAGAATGTCTTCGTCTCCGTCGTCTTCAGATTCAGGAACAAACTCGTCATTTCCATCAGATCCATTCGTCTCTTTCTCTGCATCTTTTTTCTCAATACCTTCATCATTTTGACTAGTGTTGGGGACGGTAGGCGATGGTTCTGATACCTTATTGCTTGAATCGGCCTTGTGTACAATATAATTATGTCAGTCAAGTCAACAGAAATACGGTTTTTTTAATTCGCTTAAGACATAGCACTAAAGAATAGTATACATTTAAAAAATAAGTAAAACAACAATGTACATACACTTTCTTATATGAAAGTTTAATAAACTAAAATTATTAGAAGCTGGATAATTTTACGTAAACGTAACCATCGCCGCCGATTGGAATGACAGAGAGAGAGGAGAGAGAGATAGAGAGAGAGAGATAGAGAGAGAGAGAGAGCGAGATAGAGAGAGCGAGATAGAGAGAGAGATAGAGAGAGAGAGAGAGAGAGAGAGAAAACAACGTCTCTTAAAATAATGCCAACGTTTCAGATGAAATATATATATTAGTTTATAATATCGTGCGAAAAGCTGTATGTTGTATATTTTTGATCTGCAGTGCATTTTAGAAAAATGACACGATACTGAATAAGCAGTTATGGAAAATATGCTGTACCAAAAGTAATCTGATTCTTAAATGCTATTGCAAGGACGACGGAGACTACAAATCGGTTGCTGTGGTGAAAACAGCCAGAGGCGTAAAATGTGAATGCGTTTCAAAATAAATGTTTCGTTTATTTTGATAAGTGTCGTTTTATTAACAAAACTAAATCTGACAAGAATATCACTCACGTCCTCTTTGGGTTCCTCATGGTCGTCGATCGTCAAACTGCTTAAGCTGGTCGCCGTAGAGAACTGAATGGGCGTGCTCTCTTCCTTAAACTTGGTAACATTGTCTTCAAAAATGCTTGGCTTGGGAGGGGGCCTAGGAACTCTTTGCCTTGACCTTGACGTTGAAGGGAAGTCTATCGAAGTCTTCCTTGGCTTAGGACTGGGTGGTACAGTCTGAGTAGGAGAATCTGGCAACTCGCTTGGAGAGACTATACCACTGGTCAGGCGGCTGAAGTCCGATACCTAATTTGAACAATGGAAAAGTATATTTTGAGTAACAGTAGAATGACATTTGGAAAAATGAGAAAATGATTCTATCGAGGAATTTATTTAAATTTTCTGCAGTTCCAGCCCCCGTGATGTATGACTCACATTTATGCGATAGTAAACGTCATGACATTTCTTGTCTTCATCTCAAATTCTGATGATCACCTGAATGAAACTGTAGTATTAAAATAGAAGGCAGTCAAGAAAACTTGTACCTGAAATACTTTAATCTTTCCTGGAACCTGCAGCCTTGTTTTAACATATTATATGCATCAAAAAATTGATAAATCTTGTCAGTCAATAAATAAAATGCAATCAACAAAATATTTAGTTCTTCAGAAGTGACCAAAGGTATGGCATGCATGAGACAGCTCAAACATAGCCGTTTCTAGATTTTTTGATTCAGCAGTTGATATTGAATTTCAAAAATGTAACAAATTCTTACAGACTTACAAACTCTTATAGTTTTGTTGGAGTAACCTTCGTGAGTTTCAGTTCATCGTCAAATCAAATTACGATGATAATAAACTGGGATGAATGATATTCAACAAGTTAAGGATTGAAAAAAACACTTCTTTTCAATTATTTATATGAAAGCATTGATTATTTCACAACATATGCATTAAGTGCTCATTGCTATACTTCATTACCCTTGCTAAACACATAACACTATTTTATTCCTGGGAAATCGCATTGGGATACTGTATAAACCCATCCGAACACCATCGCGTTTGTGCGCTTATATAGGAAAAAAAACGAATCCATCGACCGATTTCACATGGTTTGAATCAATTTCCAGCAATAATCCATCATTACTGAAAATAAATTTCTGTTGAGAGATTTCTCAAATACGTAAGTGTACCACCTTTCGTAAAAAGGGGAACTAATTGCATCATATCAATTTAAATAAGGTTTCGTGTTCATATGTGTATACGTTATAATAAGAATCAATGGCCATTTCTGTGATTTATCTTCCTCAACTCGTGTTTGCCTTTATAACCCAATCGATCGTTTAATGTATCATGAAATGTAAGCTTCTGAACCTCTTGACACAAAAAATAAGATTGTTATGTATATAAACAACACGGAACATCAGTTCTGTAAAAATAGGTTATAATGATTTGTAATCTATAATTTTTTCAATATCATTTAGTGTTTATTTTCTATAAAAAAAGATCACAAATGACTGACTTGAAATTACCATTGGGAAAACAAAGGGTATATGAGAAAGAAACTGTTGCCAGTCGGTATCGGCAGCCTATAATAGTCTAACAGCATTAGCGAAAAATATTGAGGTTTGGGGCCGTCATTTATATTTTTCAGGCTGAAGCTGAAGGGCTGACGGATCTCTGAATATTTGAATGGTAGTTGAAATTCTTTAGTTTGGGGATCAAATTTCATGAAATCGGGCATAAGTGATTCTAATTAATAAAGGGTTATAGTTAAATGGTTAATCCAACGAATTCGAATAGGTAATCAGAGTGAAAATTTTATACTAACCACGGAACTCCTATCATCATGTATTGAATGCTGTTCAATGCTGTCCAGAGAAGCCAGAGAGCTCGATCTCGAAAACATCAAAGGCGTTTCCTCGGCGTAATTGACAGCCTGCTCAAACTTCACAGCTTTTGTTTCTGCTGTATTGGGCTTCGGCAATGGCTTTTCCTCACGTTTGTCAGTGGACTCGACGACCTTTAGTAAGATTAGATGTCAATTATAAGTTATTCAATCTAGCCGCCACTTTCTTGTCAGGTAACACCAACCTGTGGACTTCTGGGTGTGAGGTTATCTGAAGCCACAAGTTTATACCGACAAGCCTGGGACTCGTACAGCATTAAAGACAGCAAATATGTCAAGGAAATATCGATACATGTGACAATAATGTTATTGCAAATGTTGTCAAATAGTACCTATGTGTCAGAATAGGTGGTCGTAGAAAAGATATGCATAATTTATAAATATATTCAGAATAAATCATAATTATATCAATACTCTCTTTTAAATGAAGAAACAAACGATATAAACTTTCGTAAAGAAAATTAGGTAGGACAAAATGCTATTTGAAACGGGTTCATCCATTTAGAAAAAATAAACGGAATTTTGTAAAAATTAGTCTCTGCACAAAAAATGGATTTGGTTATATTTTCAACAATACGAGACGCATATTGTCTAAGATATTCAAGCTCTGATGATAATTATTTTTTAACTCATTTCAACTAAAGTTCCTTTTAATACCGTTTCGCATTTTATAAAAATACTATCTTCGATGAATGGACAGCCGATTAATTTCGCTTATGCATAATGATATTCGTTTGCCAAAGCAAAATGAAATGCAATGCATTTTCTTACCGTTTTCTCTGGTTCTTTTGCCTCGTTCTTAACATCATTCAATGATCCAAAACTACTGACTCTGCTGAAGTAACCAGGTGTACCTTCTTCCGCATAATTTACAGGTTTCTCGGGTGACATAAGCCCTGAGCTTAATTCAGATTTTGGAATTTTGTCATTTTTCTCTGATATATCTTCTGTTGAACAGCGTTCTTTCTCTTCAACGTCTTTAGCCACCTCCTTCTTGCCTGAAAGATTATAATGAAACACACATATGACACAAAGAAGTAATTAACAAAAATGCGGTTATAAAACGAATACTAAATGCTTGTTGGACTTGTGCGAAGCCCTTGAACTGCTAGTAACTCTGTACTATTATTCAGTATAAACAATTTTTTTATATAACATTTTGTTTCGAAGAACAAATGAATACATGTACGTTGTTATATTATAATGAGACTAAAAATATGATCCCATACCAATGGTTGTCCCTACTATTTTGTTTAGTAACAATAATCATATTTGTATGTATACATGTGTGGGTATAGGTGTAAGAAGTAATGGTAGTTCAAAATCGAATTCCAAAGAACGGCTTCCTCACTTTCATTATACCTCGTTACCACAATTGATAGCATTAATGGCATTAAGATATCTAAGTGGTTTGGGCATTAGATGGAAGATCAGGATTAGACACTCGCAGCTTATGCATGCATAATTTGAGAACCTGTAGTATATTTGTTAGAAGGGCGCGTGACAACATTGCTTATGTTAGCTTGCACTCATTTGCTGCCATCAATTATGATAATAAGGTAAATAATGCTTCATAACTCAGTAGATTGATGTAATAGCCTGTTTTATTGTAAGATCAGCCCTTCACTGAATTTTGCGGACTAAAAGTAATTATTGGGTGTTTAAGCTTTTTTATTGAAGATCAAATGCTCACCTTTGTGTTCTCCTTTTTTCATTTTATCATTATCTATAATCTGCTTATCGTCCATACGCAAATCTGACATAGATGTTGCAGTTGAAAAATTGAATGGTGTCTCATATGGAGTATCTTCTGTACAGTACGTCTTCACGGTATCTTGCACAAATTCTTGTGGTTCAGTTTTACCAATTTTACTACAGATATCAGAATCAGAGTCATCTTCTGCATACCTATAAGAGAAATGGAGATAAACAAAAATGCTTGAGAAAGATGAGTAAACGTTTCAATAAATTTCGATTTATTCATTGCGATAATTTATAAAAACGACTACAGGGTAAAATAGATTATTTTAATAGTTTACAATCATCAAGGAAAACATATCGTCGGTGATTAAAATCAATCGTAACAGCATTGACAACTCTACAAAAGTATATTTTTTCTAAACGAATATATCTTTTAAGTACGAGTACCGTACATTAACACAGACCCTAAGTAGAGTGGACATGTAAGCCATGATAAGCAAGGAAGAAAATATTATTAAAATCCTGAGATCTTGCATTGAAACGTTGCTTCATTTTTTTAGATGATTTGATTTCCAAATAATTACGAAAATTAAAAATGCGCTACTCTAAAGTAAGTTGAGTCATGTTCATGTTGAGGAGTAAAATCCTACAGCGTGATAAACAAAACGATAGTGATAAGCAACAACGGTTTGGTTTTGCAAGCCTACCATTCCGGACAACATGGGAGGTACCAGTGTTGTCACATTAGCCAGAATTGAATGTGACGTGCTAGCGTCTTAAACCTAGAGTTGCGTGACTTATGTAGCACCTCGTACTTAGTTGATCTTTATAAAGGCAATCTTATTGAACACCACAAAGAAAATTACTACATGGCGTTATGTAAATCATGGTATAAGATTTCAGAGATATGAAGCAAAGGTATTTCATGATTGAAGTATGTTCGATATTTGTCGCTCCCAAGTATCACCACTATCACCTCAATAATACGCTGTAAAATTGCTACAAGAATATAAAATCCAATAGTCTATAACTACTCGTATTATATCATTAATAAACCACATACCATCTTACAAGTTTTTGGGAAAAAAACATTAAAATTGTTCTAAATCTGTTGACTTGACTTATAGAAAGAATAACGGGATTGGCAGAAGAATCAATGTTTACAGAGCGATTGCCACCATTTTCTTTGAACCAACATCTATGATGAGCGATGAAAGGATAAGTCTACATGTATACGGCTGATTATGGGAATATATAAAGTAGCATTGTTGAATTATTCGCGAAAATTAACGCAAAAACATTCCAATTTTACAAGTCTAATCAAATAAACGAATCAGAAAGAGACCAAATGACACTTATTGCTCAGTGCAGAAGCCTTTTGTAGTCAAGACTTAACGATGAAAGGTCGTATCAAGCACCTCATTTAATTATTGAACTTGGAGTAGATGCCTTATACAAGATTCAAACTGGATTGTACAAACCGAGCCTCTATTTTAATAGAACTGGAATCATCAGACGGATAACATTTTTTTTATTTTACACAGTATATATAGCGATTATTCAATCGGCTTTTCATAATTTTGAAAGTTTTTTTTAGAAACAGCACAAGCCGTTTTTAGCATTTTTATCTTATTTTGAAGCTCATACTAATTAGGTTATCAATTCTATCACTCGTTCTTTCTATAAAATATGTCTTCTTGTGCGTTGACAAGCTAGATTGCTCGATTCATTCGACACTGACTTTAAACCACTCAATCCGATCTACTCAAACAGGTCTACATTTACGATGTACATGAGGTAAACGTTGCTGAATGTGCAATTGCAGTATTAAGATTCGGGTAATCCTTTGGAGTGTGCAAATAGCTTTTTTTTTAATTTTTGTAACCACATTTTTTTGAGTTTTAACATTGTAATACCCACAATTTTGTATCATCGGTTATTTAAATTCTATAAAGCAATCTTCCAAGTTCGAAAACAATTAAAACAATCTTTCTAAAAGCAATCTCAAACATCATTTAAATTAAAAAAAATCGTCATAAAGCTGTATAGGAATAAAAATATGACAAATTAGTGAGCAGTAAATCACTGCAGTTAATTACCTCTAATACATAAAAGAACATCACCTAAATATAGCTATTATTAAATTACCTCAACGAATAATCGGTTGGTTGGTCTAGATCAGTTTCCGCATATATACTGAAGCTCTCTTTCTCTGCTTGCTGTTTTCCGAAGGAATAATCCCGCTCCGAACTGGGGGACACGTCAACGTTCGCAATTGGTAACTTGGTCTCGGCATACTTTTGACTGTAATCGATCGGTTGATCAGAAATGTCGATCTCGTCCTCGTAAGCACAGTCGGAGAATTTATTTCTCACTGGGATGAAAGTGCAAGGGTTTGGCCTTTTGACTGGCGGGGGTGCCATGTAGGGCAAACTGGAACTGCCGTAGGTCTGAGATACTCTAGATTTCGATCGGAGTTCGTTCGTGTAGCTTGTAGATGGTTCATTAAGGTTCAGGCTGGAGAAGTTACTGCTCAGTTGCGCTTCATTGATGAACTCTGTACTGCTTGAATGACCTTTATTTTTTCTTTTCGAATCCTGCAGAATTAAAACTGAATAAATTATAGTTGCAAATCGCTTTTACAATACTATATACAGGGAAACCAAGTTTTAGAACAAATACATTGAAACTCTCTTTTTGTCTCTTTTCTAGTAATGTGTATCAAATGACCTTTATGGACTTACTCAATTCAGTACTGAGGAAGAGCATATAACCAGCTATTCATCATTATGGTTGTTTCAATTTTTTCAATTATTTCACACTCGAGGTCATTCATTATATAGGTACTTTTAGTCTATAGTTACGTTTTTCATTTTTTCATTTTGTTTCTCCTGAAATATACCGGCCAATGTATTATGGTGTCCGTAAATTAATTGTACACAACAAAGGTCCATATTATTCTTTTTGTGTAAAAAAGTAATGATTTAACTAAGAACTATAAACCCACATACATGCTGTTAAATTTGTAATTTATTATGTGCAGGGTGAAAAACAAAATTGGGAACTCGGAAGTTTTTTAAAGCAAGGATTTCAAATCCGCTCGTAGTTCGAACGTCACTTGCTTCAGATTTAATCTATTTGAAACTTAACTATTTTTTTGTGACATGTAGCTGCCGCGGTACTTGATGGAATCAATTGTCCTGTCTGCTTTCCGCGCAAGTTTTCGTGTATTTTCTGGCTACGATCATAAGTTGTCATATATCGGGTAAACTAAGCACACTTTACCCTTTACATCGACAACTTCACTATAGTTCAGATCGGCATTTATGTATAGTCCGCAATTAATAAACTCTTCTTTTAATTAATCGCTCAACCCCAGAGAGGGTAACTTTTTCTTTATCAATTATAAGGGACTTGGCATATATCTCTAAGTTGTGATATTTCCAGGTTGCAGGTCAGTATACTTCCCATAACAGATACATCCATAATTATATCGTTCCTACTTTCAAAAAATTGATCAAAGAATCCGTATCAAATTTTGTGCGAAAAACTACAGTAGGTGCACTGACGCATTCTTGTTAACATTGCTCATGCTCAGGAGCTGATGGTCTCGGTCCGCGACAACACAAATTTTGGTCCGGAGGGTCATAACTGGTGACGAATCATGGGTGTATGGTTATGAAGCTGCCGCATGAGCCAAAACAGGCGCGCCAAGTTCAGTCGAATGTGAAAGTTTTGGTCGCAGTTTTCTGCGATTGCAGGGACGTGGTGCATCATGAGTTCTTGCCACAGGGTCGTACAGTCGATAAGGAATATTACTCGCAAATTATGCGCAATATGCGCGAAGCAATATGCCAGAAACGGCCGGATTTGTGACAACAAAAATTGGCTGTCGCACCATGATAACGCCCCTGCTTACACATTGTTGCTTTTGTGCGATTTTTTGACCAAAAACAACACTGTAATGATGCCGCAGTCACCGTAATCCCCAGACCTGACCCCCTGTGGCCTTTTTTGTTCCTGAAACTGAAGAGGCCCATGAAAGGATAGAAGCTAAACAAGAGCACAAAAAATTTGTTTGGAGGGTTGGAAAAAACGTTAACAGAAATATATTATACCCCAGGGGAATAGCTTTGGAGGTGACAAAATACATGGTACAGAATAAATAAATACTTTTTGAAAAAACATAAAATAAGCGATACTTTTTGAACAGATCTCCTGCATCAATGTGACCCACAAAAAATATAGAATTCAAGTCAGTACCGCAAAAAATTTTTTTTCTTATTATTTTTATCAGTTTTGTGCAATCATAAGTCGTTGTAGAATCAGTTTTGATCAATACATACAATCTAATTGAGCTTGTCGGAATTAGATACAAGTATTATAGTGTAGCACGAGAAGAGCGAAATTTCTGACGTTGAAAAATATTTATGAGTACGTGCCTGTAAGAAATCCATGAAACCTTCCTTGTCCTTTTTCTTTACCGGTGAGTCCTTGTCTAGATTCTCGTATGTCTCGCTAAGATTCTGATCGAGATCTTGCAGTAGCGCCTTCTGTTTTCGAGCCCCCAGAGTAGGTAACGCCGGAAGGTCCAAAGCCAACGCTGTCGAGTCTAATTGCGGTGTCAGGCTTTGCTGTGGCTTGGCGCTCAGCAGGTTTTTCAATGCCGCACTGGACCCCATAGCTATCATCTTATGCTTGGAATGATTTAGGCTGCGGAGCATCGCTGGAGCACCCATTTGCCACAATAATTCTTGGTCCACTGAGGATTTTGCTGAGAGGTTCCACAAGGTTCCGCAAGCATTACTTACGATCGTCAGGCTCGGCGATTTCAGCTGATCGAGAAGAACCTGTAGTTGGAAGGTAGAAAAACAACAATTTATTTTTACATACAACTGATACCATAAACCATAAATTATAATAAGAATTAGGTCCTTGCCTTGGAAAGCACACTGTCTGTCGCTATAGAATATATTATGTGAAGTTCGAAAAATGTACCTTTTGAAACTCATCCATTATTTTACCGACCAAAGAATAGAACCACATTCGTGAAATTCTCAAATTTTGAATAACGTTCCGTTGCCACTGTGCAATTTTATATATTAATTTTTTCACACAACGGATGAACCTTACTACATGTATTGTTGTAAAAACCCTTCTATGTTGAATATTTTTTAAATGCCTATAAATGGTATGCGCAAAAGGTACTGTTATAATTGGCTTGAGATCACTCAGAATATAAAAGTGTCAAAATTAGAACGCGACAAAAAACAAAGATAATTTAATATTTAGGCTTTGAGAGGGTATTCACTAAGTTTCTTTATACATTCTGGAGGTTGTAAGAAGAGAATATAAAATTTCATTTTAAGACATCATCAAATAAATAAGTTTTAGAATTGTTTTGAATGGAATCACATTGATCAATATCTAGATAGCCTATTTCACAACAAATCATTATCTTTTGTATTATTTAATAATTCGGTGAATTACATTCATAATGCAATGATGCTATTGCTAATTTATTTATTGGAGATATTACAGTCACTTTATAACAAAAATAAATGATAAAAAATGTGATTATGTGGAAGCGCTAATTTCACTGATAATTAATTTTTCATATTTCCTATTTGTACTTTATAAGAATTAATCAATAACAGTATACTATAATAAACAATTATTTATTTCTCTTTCCTATTACTAGTCCTTAAGTAATTTTCATATTTAAATAATGCACCATCGTTAAATAAGTTAAGTGCCGGCTGTACAAATGCTTTAAATAATAAGCTTTATTAAACCTAAGCTTAGCTGAGTGCTTAGGCTTAAAGTTGGCATCAGTTGTACAATCGTTGGCTTAGTTAAACCTGCTTGCAAAATTCTCTACGGTTGGCACTAATGACGGATGCATACTGTCTAAAAAAAATAATCTCTTCTGGGTTGTCACGACAGTTTGTATCAAATTCGGGCAACTTCCTTTTCTGTCTCTGTCCTTTTATCTGCTTTATTTGTTAAATTAGACACAAATATTTCCTATATAGAATATAACCTAATAGAATGACAAGAAATTTGAAGGTTACTGCTTGACACATCATGTCAGTTCCATTGAAACCACAGTCAGACTCAAGCCACGTGATTCCTCGGTTTACGGTAAGCTCGTGTTAAGCTTGGAGTGGGGAGGTAAACTAGCATTGTACAATGGACGTTTTGCAACTTCAGTGTCTTAACGGTGGCTTACGTTAGACCGAAGCTTAAGCTTGCATTGTAGAACCGGCCCCAATTACCATAGTATCACATATGACTTGTATCTTTGAGCAGGTATCCCTAATTTCCTATTTAATTTTTTTCTCGAATATCCTATGACAGTATGTATAAATAGTCAAAAATTGGATGAGTATTATTGAGGTTAAATCTTCTGTTCTTGGTTGAATACATCAAAATAGATATTAATGTCTTTCAAAGCATTGTATTATACAATGTGTCCGGGCATCGGTGTCGCAGCCTTTAGGTGGATAAAATACGTTAATTTTTATCTACAAATCATCCTTCAAAAGTAGCTTTTCTCCCATCATAACAAAGTGGCAGCCATTTTGTTTTTTGTTTAATTGATGCACGAGTGTTGAACTAATTTAGCTATAGCTACCTATGTAGAGGTTTTACAAACACAAAATACGTCTCATTCGATAGCGAAACATGTAGACCATAAACTAATGGTAAACATTTTCCAAATTTCATTTCATATCAGAGCAAAAACAATTGTTGAAAGAAAATTATTATGTAATTTTTTGCGTTTTTTTACAATTTTAGTTTTTTCAAAAAATCTAAGCCGTTAACCTACTATTTTTTATTTCGAAGCGATAGTACATGATGTTTCCTAAAAAAAAAAACAGCTGTACATCTCACCCTACGTAAAGTAGTTTTGAAGCTATGATGGTATGAATTGGCCCTTTATTGTCTAATCCGGCAGTTGAGAAGGCAATAAAACAAGATACTTAGTGGTCACGACATTTATTTTGAAAAAAAAACAAATGTTACAATCATTGTTAAAAATGTCATCCTTGGTGTTCAGTAGACATGCTGTTGCTCTTACTGGCACATGTTACGTAGAGCAACTGATCATCGCTTTGTCATTCCGTAATTAATTTCCGACTTGAATAATTTTCTAATAAGCTCCTCGCGTGTATTTGGAACGTCGACATAAACTTTCTATTTCATTGTACCCCTCAAGAAAAAATCAAGTCCGGTGAACGCGGTGGCAAAGCGATTGTTCCACCGCATCCAATCCACGGCGAATATCTTCCTTTTAAATGGCTTCGTACATTTGCAGTAAGTATGAGTAAGAGTAACGGCATGTCTGCAACACCAAGGAGGACATTTCGAACAGTGGTTGTAACAATTGCTTCGTTTTTTCCCAAAATAAATGTCATGCCCATTGCCTTCTCAACTGCCGGATTAGACAATGAAGGGTCATATTCAAAACACCATAGCTTCTGAACTAGTCGACTTAGGGCTAAGATGTACAGCTATTAAAAAAAAACATCATGTACTATCGCTTAGAAATAAAAAAATTGTAGGTTAACAGCTCAGATTATTTGAAAAAGCTAAAATTGTAAAAAACCCAAAAAATTACATAATTATTTTCTTTTAACATTTTTTTGCCATTTTATGAAATACAATTTGAAAAATGTTTACCACTAATTTATGGTCTACATGTCTCGCTATCGGATGAGACTTATTTTGTGTTTTTAGGACCTCTACATGGTAACTATGGCTTCGATTCAAAAACAAAATGGCTGCTTCGTTCCGAATATTGTATTCTACCGAAATACCATAATACAGACCCTTCAACATAACGAACTATCAAATAAGGTATAATCTCAGTGTCTTATCACTAACCTGAAGACAGTTGTGCTTCCTGAGGACCTCCCTATAATCCTCTCTAACGGCAATCTGACTAGAAATGTTTCTCAATATCCCTCCAGAGTTTTCGATAATAGCCAGCGATTTGGAGGGCGTTTTGTATGTCAGCATATCTACTAGGAATCCGAGAGCTCCCTCTACTGCGCAGATCTCAGATTTGTTCTCCGTACAATGAGCAGACAGGTTCCATAAAGCCGACAGAATGGATTTCAGGGTGTTCTCTTTATTATCCATCATGGCAGCCTTCATCAGACCTGTGACAGCTCCGACTTCACGCAGAACCTCTTTAGAAGTGGAATCTGCACGCCACGACAGATTTCGGAGAACGCTGGCCGTTACCTGAAGAACGAATGGGATGTTGCAGTTTGAAGTAGATCAATGATAGAAAAGTTGATCACACACACTGGACATGTTGTGAACTCGTAAAATGAGTACATTTTACGAGCTTCTCTTGGGGTACCTTTAAGATCTTTAATGCAGTAGTTTCCCATTTGCTTTCTGCATCCTCATGCCGTTGACCAGATGGTATCTACTGGTTCATCTGCCTTTAGGGGCAATTTCTCAACCCAAGGACAAGAAGGTGTCCTGATTCTTCTCAACTCGTCCAGCCAAAGCTGTTGGTTGACAAGAGGTTACTGCTTAGAAGTAGGTCAGTTCCTTTTGGTCGCCTTTTACGACACATAGGATATACGATGGGAGATATTCCAACCCGCCCCCACATGGGTGGCAATACTCTAGCTCCGACTTAATGCATTTTACGAGTTCACAACATGTCTGCTAAGACATTTTGACTATGATGATTATGATCATTCCTGCTAACAAGTAGATATAGGTGGTCCTGGTAGGTAGGTAGGTTTTACACAGCCCGTGATGATTCTATAGTTCTCGTTCAGGGTAGGGTCAAGTTTGTTAGCATGAGACAATCTAGATGCTACAGGGCTATTGATGGGAGACACAAAATATCGCGTAAAAATATTATTATTAAAAAGTACGCACTTTTTCGAGGACCGTTAAAAGCAGTTGCCTAGCTGTTCGAATTTGCTATTTGTTGGTAACTGTAGTGAAGCTTTACGGACTTGCTGTGCTATATTCGAGTGTAGTTACAGTTTTTCGAGATGGAACTCAAAAAGTGCAGTGTTTGTAACATGGGTTGCATTGGAAGAATTTTCAGGTTAGTTGGCATTACACAGAATTGTTTACAATTTGAACTGTCACTGCGAGGTCACAACTGATCAATGTTTGAAGGCTAACGTGTCAAAAATCTGTTTATTTACTTAAGATAATGGCTTTCAGCACGCCATGCTAAAGTGGTTTGTTTACTATCTCTGAGCTCCAAGCTTTCCTACTACTGTGCTTCATGCCTAGACTCTATCGTATTCCCCCAAGTCCCCCTTCTCTCCTTGCTGAAGGGATCTAGCAGTTTGTTGCCCAGTTGAGTTGTTTTATCGGCAAAAGGGTCGCGACCGAACTGTTCCAGTACAAACATCGATCAAATAAACAGTTTTAGAGCCACCTATTTGAAGTAAGTGATAAACGAAAAATATTTTTTTTTCTAAATGTAATATCATGTCGCTACTTATCAGAAAGGCTTACTGTATATATACGTATATCACCGTGACAGTACAAATTACATTTATTTTGTTATCTCTGCTATTCCACATAATTTTGTTTGTTCGTTTTTCGTGTTTGTGAATTTCTTAGTATATTACGTTGACAGTTCGCCAGCCATCATCGTGTTATCATTAGCATTATTTAGATGTTTATACCTTAATGTTAATGTCTTTTATATGTCTATGTCACAGTATACTCATGTATCAGCAGCGCAACTGTACAATTATTGAGGTTAGGGCATCACATTACGAGCAAAGCATCACGACCGCTTCTGTTTCGTTCAGATTGAGGATGAGAACACTGTAGGTTTGATGAGTCGGATTAAAGAAATTTGGTGATACGCACGTATATATACCGGAATGCGTTGATGTTCCAGAGACTGAAGATACTTTTTATGGAGATCGTACTCAAAGAACATTTTTAAAATTTCACCATCACTGATAATATTGTTCAAAAATGCATAAATATATTCAGAAATTCGCAATACATTCACATCTTCTCCCATTGCTGGCTAGCAGACATTTATCACTCATGCAAGTGGTAAAAGATGGACATAACCAAAATGTCAATGTCACTCACATTCCATCCGTGATCTGTGCATCCAAATTTTACGTTCAAATGACGAAATCACCAGAAAAATATAGAAGAATGCATGCTGCTGTTGAGAATGAATCCGTAGAAGGTCAAGAAGAAGAAGGCAAACGAATATAACAATTCAAAGAGAACAGCAGAGAAATTAGGTTAGCAAAAATTTAGTGTATATTTCAATGCCAATACCTCCCACAAGGCGTAGCCTTTGAGGTGGCAATATTCGTATTACACAGTACAAATAAATGAAATGAAATGAAAAAATAAGATAAAACTTCATAAGAAGGTCTGGAAGGTTCGACAATAACAAGTTTCCCAGGAAGCTATGAGGATGCTTAGTGACGATTCTGTGGGGGTAGCTAAAGTGTCAAATGTCGGTGCTTGCCTCGCTGCATCTCCGCATCACTATTACTATCTACACGATATACATAGTTTAACAAATCATTCATCATTCATTTGAGGGTATGCTAATTTTTGAATATCTCATCAGATAGTGACGATTTGATTTAACATCATTCAAAACAATTTGCTAAACGGTTACAACCAGTGAGTTTAAGATACAATACTTAACAGTAAAAGTAAGTACACACTATAGTTCAGTTCAACTGTTTTTCAAAAAGTAAAGTACATATTTCATAGTTCGGTCGATTTCCACCTGGAAGAAGCGATTTGCACAGAAACAGTTCTCGAACTGAATGTCAGTTCGAAATAGTGAAACCTCTGCTCTGCTCACCTGTCTAAGCTCATCACTTCAGTTGTGTAGCTGCACAACCAGAGTGCGCATTTTTAAAACTGTTAGGCCATTGCTAGCTAGCAGACATTTATCACTCTTGCAAGTAGTAAAAGAGGGGGTTAAGGGAGAGCGGAGACTCGAGATCACCAGATGTTTATAGGTCCTCGAGCCTCTTCTCTACCAGGGGGGTCGTAAGGCCCCCAAGACCGTCCAGGAGTGGGCAGGAGACCAATCCGTCACCTGCCCCGTGCAGAAATGCACCTTTCTCGTAGTGGCCCCTGTCTTCGTCAGATATGACGAAGCTAGTCCTGGCGGATCTAGGCTGGAGCCCCGAAAGGCTCCCTGGCAATGGGCAACAGCATTGCCAGTATCGGTGCCAGCTCCTGGGGGAGGGTGTACTCACGATAAAAGTGAATGCACTCATGCCTAGGAGATCGCACCGAACGTCCTCTAGGATAACTGAAGAACCCAACCCAATGTGTCATGCGATCCATGCTAAAGGGTGCGTGGCGGTGGGGGTGCACCGTCTCTAACGGAGCCTCTGGGATACCAGGCGACCTCCCAGAGTAGCGAGCCTTACACCCGTGCAGGGGGCGCCGCGGGTGCGGACCATGTAGTTCCCCCTTACTCGTGGCACCGAACGTCCTCTAGGATAACTGAAGAACCCAACCCAATGTGTCATGCGATCCATGCTAAAGGGTGCGTGGCGGTGGGGGTGCACCGCCTCTAACGGAGCCTCTGGGATACCAGGCGACCTCCCAGAGTAGCGAGCCTTACACGCGTGCAGGGGGCGCCGCGGGTGCGGACCATGTAGTTCCCCCTTACTCGTGGGATTTATTATGAGTAATAAAAATAATAATAAACCCAAATCCCGGGGCCCCCCATCAGAGGACCCCGAACAGAAGCTGGGTGGCCTCTCACCAGGGGACCCCGATAGAACCCTCACTGGCGAAGAGCAAGTGAGAGACATTTCAAGGGAACTCGCCAAGAGGGTGGGGACCTTGAATTTGAAGAGAAAGGGTAGGACGGGAGCGCAGAAGAAGCGGGCCCGGAGGCTAAGGCTGGCGCAGGAGGGGTAGGGCTCCGGAGGTCGAGATGCCTCTTCGGGGGCGTCTGCTTCGGGGGGCGCTGCAGCTTCTGTGCGGGCTAGGGCGCCTTCGGGTGTTATAGCTGCGGCATCGGCGGGGCCTAGCATTGCTGGGAAGCGCCCGAGGTCGGCGGGTGTAACACCGGAGGGTGCCTCATCGCGGAAGAGAGCTTGCACCTCCGCTCACGTTAGCTACGCTAGAGTGGCGCAAACCGGGCACAGGGCAGTATTCGTTCCCGAGGACTACCCTAGTGTTCAGTTGGTGGAGACGCAAGTCTTCAGTATCCAGGAGTCAGTGAGCGGACTGATGGATGGACTCTCACTTGAAGGGGACCTTCCAAGGTTTGCTGACTGTTACTTCTCGAGGGGGGCGGCCATCTTTGTTTGCGAGAACGAGATCTCGCAGACGTGGCTGGAGGCTTAGGTTGGCAACCTGAGGCCCTGGGAAGGAGCGCGACTCAGGGCGATGCGGTTTGAGGACCTGCCCGTCTTCAGGAGGGTGATGGCTTGGTTCCCGGGCCCTCACGTGAAAGAGGACATCCTCGTGAGGAGGTTAGGCAGGCAAAATCCTGGGATACACCCCAACTCGTGGAGGGTGATGGAGGTCAAGATGGAGCTGAAAGGCGTGCGTCTGGTCCTCAGCGTTGACTCCATTAGCTGGGGTGTAACCGAGGGCAGGGGGCTGCGGCTCTACTGCGGAGCGAGCTCAGCAGTGTTTACTCTGCTGAGCAAGAATAAAGATCAACGCGGGATCAGGGCCCAGGCGAGAGCCAAGAGCCTAGGAACCAAGGGCAGCTGGCACCTGGGGAGGCTGTTGTTGCCACTCGGGCTCCTCCAAGGGGAGGAACAGGAACAGACTCCTCAGGAGTCTCCGGAGTTGGACAGGGATGCGCCCACACCAGGAACTAGTGGGCCACAGAGCAGCACACCAGTGAGTGAGGGGCAACTACTGGATAGTGACTCCGACTCAGCACTGGAGGGAGCCAGGATGCTATGGCAGTCAGATGAAGTCAGAGCGAGGGTAGCGGCAACGAACGGGGCCCCACCGTGGGGCACTAGACGTTGGTTCGCTACAGAGACGAGAGTGGACTGCCAAAAAAAAAATATGGTGAGTTACATTTCATTTATTCAAATTAATTTGCAGCATTGCATAGCAGCTTCTAGGGTTCTTACTCAGACGATCACTAGGGGTCGCTATGACATAGTTCTTACTCAGGAACCCTGGATAAGGAATGGCATTATTAGCGGGCTTAACATTCCAGGGTATACCATTTTTAGTAGCGCCCCGGAGGCAAAGCCTAGAGTGTGTATATTATGTAATAATATGAATGCATGGCAACTAATGGACTTTACAACTAGGGACATGGTTGCGGTGGTGATTGGCCTTAGAGAACAAGGCATCGAAAGAAGTTTAGTGGTATGCTCAGCGTACTTACCGTATGATTCAGGAGATCCTCCTCCTTCAAAAGAGATGGAGGACCTTGCGTCTCACTGTCGAGATAGTAGTCTCGAGCTTATCGTGGGGTGTGATAGCAATGCCCATCACACCCTATGGGGTAGCTCTAACACTAATAGACGTGGTGAAGAGCTGATGGAATTTCTAGGGACTTCGAACCTAGAGGTTCTGAATGTTGGCGACACTCCTACCTTCTCAAACAATGTGAGGGACGAGGTGCTCGATATAACACTGAGCACGGTCGGTATTTGTAATGAGGTCAAGGACTGGACCGTATCCTTGGAACCGTCACTGTCCGACCATAGACATATAACGTTTAGGATTGACGGAAAAAAGAGGGAATCTTCGTCAGAAATCCTAGGCGAGCAAATTGGGCTTCTTTTAAAGAGGACCTAGGCAGCAGGCTCCGTCCTATAGATCAGGATCTCAGTAAAGGGGGGGGGGCTTGGAGGCGGCAGCTGATTCCCTGTGTAGGGACCTCCGAGCCTCCTTTGAGGATAACTGTCCCCTACGCAAAGTGGGCGTGGCGGGTAATTCCACCTTCTGGACTAAGAAATTAGAAACCAGGAAAAAGTCCCTGCACAAACTACTCACAAGAGTTAGGTACGGGAAAGGTACTCCTGAATGGGAGGAGTATAGGATAAAGCTACAGGAATATAAGAGGGAAGTCAGGAGGGCCTCCAGGGAATCTTGGAGGAACTTCTGCAGGTCCATCAATGATATTCCTGCGACGGCAAGGATGCATAGGATCCTTAGCAAGGACACCAAGTCCAAGTTGGGGACCTTGACGGACTCGAATGGTCATAGAACCAATAACGAGGAGGAAACGCTTGAACTGCTAATGAGTGTGCACTTTCCGGGATCGGTTGCCGCTCAACAGACAGGTGCATAGGCCACTCCGCCGACCTCATAGAGAGAAATGGCAGATGGCAGGAGAAGTCGTCACTTATGACCGCACAAGATGGGCGATAAATACGTTTGCTCCATACAAAAGTCCAGGCAAGGATGGCGTCATTCCAGCCATGCTACAACATGGACAGGATCTGGTACTACCATACCTAGTTAGGATATTTCAGGCCTGTGTGGCTACTGGCTTCACACCCAAGAGCTGGTTGCATTCAAGGGTCGTTTTTATTCCTAAGCCGGGCAGAGGTAGCTATACTCGCCCGAAGGACTTTAGACCGATTACCCTTTCGTCGTTTTTACTAAAAACACTGGAGAGGTTGGTTGATAGATATATCAGGGATGGGCCGTTACAAAGGGTTGAAATTCATGCCTATCAGTTTGCATACCAGGCGGGAAAATCAGCTGAGCTGGCACTTCATCATTTGGTCAGCAGGCTTGAGAAAACGTTAGATCAACGGGAAGTGGCTATGGTAGCATTTCTTGACATCGAGGGTGCGTTCAACTGTACCACTACCAATTCGATAAGACGCGCCTTAGAGAGACATGGAATTGGTCCAATCCTAGTGGAGTGGATTCTTACCAGTGCCGAGTGGCTTCTGCAACGTTTAATGACATAAACTATAGCGTTGCAGTGGCGCGAGGCTGCCCACAAGGAGGTGTTCTTTCACCTCTACTATGGTGCTTAGTGGTGAATGACCTACTCGTGAGACTAAGTAACACAGGGGTCTACGTGCAGGCCTATGCCGATGATTTGAGCATAGTGGTCAGGGGTAGATTCATTAATATAGTCTCCGAGGTAATGCAAGGCACGCTGCGCGTTGTGGAAACGTGGTGTAATGAGGTAGATCTGTCAGTGAACGCTGAAAAGACGGAGCTCGTTATGTTCACTAGGAGAAGGAAAATGGAAGGCCTCGTGAGGCCTACCTTTTTCAGAACGACACTTGAATTGTCTCAGTCAGTATAGTATCTAGGAGTCATACTGGATCACAGGCTGACTTGGAGGCAGCACGTGGATTATAAGGTAAGCAAGGATCGAAACTCATTATGGGCCTGCAGAAGAGTTGTCGGTAGTAGCTGGGGCCTGAGCCCAAAAGTGGTGCACTGGCTCTATACTACAATAGTCAGACCGTCATTAATATATGGCTCCATAGTGTGGTGGACCTGTATAAAGACGGAGGCAATAAGAGCCAAACTTAAAAGGTTCAACGTTTGGCATGTCTGAGCATAACCAGTGCAGTGCGCACGACACCTTTGAGTGCCATTGAAACACTATTGAATCTTCCTCCTTTGGATCTGGTAATTCAAGGGGAAGCTAGAAAAACTGGGTCCCGTCTCTGGAGTCAGGGTAGCTGGACTTTTATGAATCCAGGCAAAGGACATTCGACGATTCTAGCAGAACTGCATGAGGATAGTCCTATTTTGTTGGCGAGGAGCGATAAAGTTTCTCCTACGCATCGCTTCAATCGCAAATTTACGGAGGAGGGCTCTTGACGACATCTCAGCTAAACACAAGGTACCACTGATGTGGGTACCTGGGCACGCTGGGGTAAAGGGTAACGAAATGGCGGATCATCTGGCTAGAATGGGATCCGGCAACAGTTTTGTGGGCCCGGAACCAGCCTTAGGACTACCTGCAAACATGATTAGGAAAACAACTGGAGAGTGGATCCAGAATCAACACTCTTTGAGATGGAACAACATCTCTGGTCATCTCCGTCAGGCTCGGGAACTATTAGCATGGCCTGCAGAGAGAATAGGACGATTTTGTCTCTCTCTAGATAGGAGTAACTTGAGATTGCTAGTAGGCCTATTAACGGGTCACAACACCTTCAGGCGTTACCTGTTTGTGATGAGGGTGGTCAACGACCCAACGTGCACGTGGTGTGGTGAAGAGGAAGAATCCTCGGCACACATCTTGTGTCGCTGTGAAACGCTGGGTTATCACAGGCAGACTATGCTGGACTCAAGAACCTTGGAACCAATAGAGATAAAACGGATAGGACCTAAGAATGTACTTGCCTTTGCCAAAAGGGCAGGTCTTAGGAACTAGCGCGGATAGAGGCGCAAAAGGGCCCATCGTGTGGCCTAAGCACCAGCCACATTCCGTGCTGGATAGCCTCTGGTCCTTATTCATTCAAGTAGTAAAAGATGTTGGGAATAAGATAAATCTTCATAAGGACGTCTGGTAGGTTCGACAACAAGAAGTTTTCCAGGAGGCCATGGGGGTGTTTAGTGACACTATTACTATCTACACGATATACATAATTTAACAAACCATTCATCATCCATTGGACTGTATGCTAATTTTTGAATATTTCATCAGATAGTGATGATTTGATTTAATATCATGCAAAAAAATTTGCTAAATGGTTCAACTAGTATCATTAGGATACATAGTTGACTGTGAAAGTAAGTACAAACTATAGCACAGTTCAATTGTTTTTCAAAAAGTTAGAGAACAGATTTCATAGATCAGTCGATTTTCCTCCTGGAAGAAGAATTTTTACAGAACCGTAACAGTTCTCAAACTAAACGTCAGTCCAAAATAGTATAACCTTATGTACTAATCAGCGATTCACTCCATATTGCTCACCTGTCTAAGCTCATCGCTTGAGCTGCGTAGCTGCACAACCAGGGTGCGCATGAAGTCTCGCAGGCTGCATAACAGCGCTTTATTTCCGCCGTCTCCAAACGTGAGGTTGGTGAGCGCCATGCACGCGTACCTCCTTAGAAGTATGCAATGGTGCTGTTCGTTGGATACAGTGCTGCTGTGTTTCGCATGTTCAGTCTGCAATGTTATATTATAGAGTAAATTAATGAATAAAACTCAAAACATTCTTGAGGTTGATTGCACACACGGGTTGTAGGTATGTAAAAAGTGACAGTTTAGGTCACGGTGTATTGTATTTATGACCTACATATCTATGTATACTATTAAAAATATCCAGTGATACAGGTAGTATCGTGGTATTTTATTATTTGACAAACCGTTCATTTTGGATATAAGATTTACAGCTACGGAATATCAAAGCAATCATGGAATAAATTAGTGACTTTTCTTCAATTTGTTGCACAATGAAGTGTCTAGATAAGGTGTGATTTTTTATTTCTGGGTATTCTTGCACCAGCTAGGTCAATAAGTCTTTCTAAGGCCCGGTTGTACAGTCTCAGTTCAAGCACAGTTCAAGGTTGAACTCAGTTCAAATGTGGAAGTCCAGTTGTACAAGGTCAGTTCAACTCTAAGCTCGGTTCACTAATTTATATTTTTAAGGTTCAGCTGAGCGCTCGAATTTGGGCGCTTAAACCGAGTTCTAAGGACCTAATGTGTCGTAAACTAATTTAATAATTTGATTTAGAAGTACGTAATGGATCAACAGCTCAGAGAAAATCTCCTGGAACTAACAGATCATGAAGACTTCGTTGAAGCAGTAGAAATATTAAGAAACGCAAGAAGGCGTCAAAAGAAACACAGAGATAGAGTGGATCATTTTTTGGTGTGGAATAAAGTCTCCAACAGAATGGCGAGTACTTTTTTGTTCATGTAATGAATCAAAAGTATTTTGTAATCCTATTGTTTTTCAGGAACTGTGCTGTAACCGCTGAACAAATGGTTCTTGTCACATTGAGGCATTATGCGACTCACAAAACATATACACTGAATGCGACTGGAAACATAACATAACCAACAAAACAGCATTCAAACAACTAATTTTTGACAGAACAGACCAACTACGCATGCGTTAATGTTACCAACCTACTACTTCTTTCTTGAACCTGGTTTTGTAGAGCTGGGATTATAAATAGGTCGTACAACGGAAATGAATTTTTGAACCAAGTTCATCATTGAGCATAGTTTAATAGAACTGTGGCTTGAACTGAGACTGTACAACCGGGCCTTAGAGGTCCACATGCTCTACATTGTAGGAAAGATAACTGCGAAATTATAACGTCTCTATAACGTCGCGTCGGTTTAAGTGTAAATGTAAACATTCACCTATGACTAATACGCATGTGCGACCCATCCCATACCATCAAGCCTGAAGTAACATTTTGAACAATTTACTTTACACGACGGGCCTTCACGCGATTAGTGTGACCATTATGTACATTACGAATGCAGCTGTTTTTAATATCGCGCGTTTGATCATGCGCGCTTGATTACTGATTAGTAATACCGCGTCCTTAAGATGAACTTTCGAAGATGCTTTTTTCAGAACTTGCTATAAAAACGACGTCAAGTAGATTGAGTCCGCTATTTCGTGCATTTTCATGTTTCCGGCGCTCACAATTTTGTATAACATGAAACGTTGTTTTATACTTTAATAGGTGATTAAGTACGGTAGATCAGCAGATGTGGTGTAAATTGTTGCAAAACATCAAGGAAAATGGTGTATGTAATATGTAATATCGTAATGTAGTATTGACCATTGCTTTATGATGTATATTTCGTTGCATATTGAATGTGGATATGTACAATAGAACCTAAACCAGCCAAAATAATGGGGACAAACCTCAACAATGGAAGCTATGGTGTGTATCCCTCCTAATTGGCATATGGCCTGCCTATGACCTTCATCAAATGAGAGCTTCATTAGATGCGCCACTGTTTGTACAGGATGTCTGTCGTTATCTGAAATAATACAAATTTCTTAAATACTGTATTCAATTATATGACAATTTTAAGGACACACTTGACGACCTGAGTATGAACGGGACACGCATTCGTATAAAAGTATTGCTTGTAGAGCCCTGACTTATAAATAAAGTAATAAAATGTATTATCATATCTTGTAGATAGTAAACATCCGTATTTTGGGAAACTCCTCCATAGTACATACTCTAGGCTGACTGTTGAAAACAAGTTTTACAAATAAAGTTTTTTTATGGCCAGCCTCCCGCAAAGGCTGAAAGCTTATGACGCTGTAGAAGTGCTGCGTGAGGATAAGTGTCGATGCACGTTAGATTTGAAACGCTGCAGGTGGTAGCTGTTGGGCAGCTCATTTTCACAGCGTCGAGGTTCTCCAAAAGAAGGAAGGTTTTCGAAAAGAAGGAAGGTTTTCCAAAAGAAGGAATGTTGGAGGAAACTGGTTTGGGGAGTAGGAACCTCGACCTGGTAAGAATGAGCTCGCAGAGCCTCTCTAGTGTTCCTCATTCGGACGGCCTTTGGTGTTATCTGGGAGAGTTCACTCGAACATCTTCCGTGATAGAATCTGCAAAACAGGGGCAGGTCTGCCACCCTTCCTCGATGTTTCAGGCTGTGGAGGTCCTTTGTGAGGTTAGGAGTATCGATTAGTCTAATTGCTCTGTTCTGGATAGTGTCCAGAAGCTTTAGAGCGCATCCCCACACATGAGAGCGATACTCCAGCGATGGTCGGATCTGTGCCTTGTAGAGCAGCCGTAGTTGCTCCGCCTACAGCGGAACAAAGCTCCAAGTTTCTGGGATGCCATTTTAGCATGACGTCGTCCTGGCAAGTCATGTTACTGTTGGTGTTGATCCCCAAAAGCATGACGGAAGGTGACTCGACTTGTTTGTAAGTGTTGTTGCCTGAGTTTTCTGTGCGTTGAACTGTACTTTATTTACTAATCCTCACTAGACAATTGTTTTATATCTACATTGATCTGTCAGATATGCTGCTGTCGCCGACGTGCCGTCTCCTGGGATGATAGTGGCTTGCCTGGTTCCATGCACGATATTAGTGTACTGTCATCTGCGAAGCTGTAGATTGGAGTGGATGTTATTTCCAGCAGCTCGTTGATGTACTGCAGAAACAGTGTAGGGATAGGAGAGATCCCTGAGGAACATGTTGACATGTGGCACATGTTATACATATCTTTAAAGTAATTGACAGAATGTCTGTCACTGTAATAGCATCTTCGGTTACGTTCTAATTAGCGAAGTACTAGCCTAATAAAATTATAAAACTGGACATTAGCCTTAGAACCCAGTGTTCTATTTGCCCTATCTGGCTAATACCTTACTTACGTCATATAAAATGTTATTATCTTGTTTCTAGATGTTATTTTAGTTGAACTAAGACTGAGGGAAACCCCTTAAATAGATTATTTTCGTATTACATCACAAGTGGGCGTGCCTGATGTACGAGGTCGTACAGTGTTGCCAGATTACACGATTACCTAATCGTGTAATTAGACGATTTTGGTCCCTATTACACGAATAGAAGGCAAATTCTCACGATTTTTAATACTGCAGGTGCGATGTATTTCTAGTATTTTTATGACTTTACACGATTTTTGGGAGTCGAGTTGCACGAATTTCTCTCCACTTCATCTTGTGACGTAATATGAAAATGATCTATACCCCAATTTTCACCGTAAAAATATCTTGGTATTTTTATTTCGGATACGACGCACATGTGTTTCACGCCAATAAAGAAATAATACAAGTAGGTTGCTTTGACACTTAAGAAACAACGCAACTATAAAATGTCGTTGGTAAATAAATTATTACATATATAATGCTGAGTAGGAATTTTGCGGGGCAATAGCTGACTGAAGCTATTGAAGGAATTTCAACTATTTTTTTTTCGAAGACAGAATTGACTAGGGGTGTAAAAGAGCATTTGTTGACAAATAACTATTAAAATTTTTTGCAATCCAATAATTGGAAGCAAAGTGAATATGTTTTTCATTATTATAAAGATATATACAGGGTGTCCCACGACGAGTAAGTCAAGCAATATATCGGAACTGGGCAGTAGTAGCGAATTCTAATTTTGGGGTGTAAATTAGAGCAAATATTATTCTTATTGTGTCACCCAATGAGGTAGTTGTTTTTGATCACGTAATGTTCGATTCAAAATTTTTAATGGGTCATCCTGTAAATTTGTGACTTTTTGTGTTCCACCCTATAAAACAATTCCAACAAACTAGCACACTTGGGGACTAAAGTGATTAATTCCGGAGCAACAGGTACTTAAAGGATGGCACCCCTACAGTTAAATTATTTTGGTAGTGTATTGTGTAAGGCTTTCGCGGCCCTCGTCCAATGAATTTGTGGTTCTTGGGTTTTTAGGCCGGCGTCGTTTAGCGTTAAGGCTTGACGTTTCGCCACAACGAGTGGATGGCATCTTCAGAAGTTATTTCACATCGGCGACTACCAAAGTACTGTGAGTACTGTGAGTACTTTGGAAGTCGCCGAAGTGAAATAGCTTCTGAAGATGCCATCCAGTCGTGGTGGCGAAACGTCAAGCCTCAACGCTAAACGACGCCGGCCTAAAAACCCAAGAACCATAAATTCATTATTTTGGTAGTGTTTCATATGGTAGTGGTTCAGTCCTTTAAGTACCTGTAGCTCCTGAATGAAATGACTTTAGACCCCAAGTGTGCTAGTTTGTTGGAATTGTTTTATTAGGAGGAACACAAAAAGTAACAAATATACAGGGTATCCCATTAAAATTTTTGAATCGGACGCCACGTGACCAAAAACAAATACCTCATTGGGTGACATAATAATTACATACTATTTATATACATAAATTTGACACATTGATTGGAAAAGAATCTACGAATCTATCTACATATTATTATCATAAATTTATTTTTTTAAAACAAAAAATCCGATATATTAATAATAATACCAGATAAAACAAAATAAATTTAATATCATAGTACCTACTTGGTACGGCAGGGACGAAGAGAGTTGTTTTAATCGGTGATCGTCTTTCAAGAAAAAAAGTGGTTTATGCATAGATTCATTTATCAAATAATTACATATATATTTCTTAAAAAAAGATGTTCTTACAATTTAAACTTACTGATTTCAATTAGATTTGATTCTTACCTTCAGAATTAGTACTATCCGAAGGTTCGTAATCAGTCCCATTGCGTAAGGCTTCAGTATAAGCTCGACATTGGTCCAAAAGCTTCAATACCCTGCCCTCCCGTTTTCGTAATTTTTCGTCGGGCTGCGAATTTACCAAATTATGCAGTGCTTGGGAGGCTTTTTTTCTTGTCTCACCATCTCTGTCTGATTGTACGAGTTGGACTAGGAGGGGTATACAACCTAGAATAATTATTTAATAACTTAGAATAACACATAAACAATGAAAATAAAGGAATAATAAATATAAATAAGTTACTTTTTGCGAATTAATTTCCTAATCAACTAACGGAAATTCAGAAATCTTAGTATTGCATTTGCGAGGTTGATAAATCGAAAATGAGAGACAGTTATGTACCATTATCTAAGAATCATGATGCTGTCTTAAGAGTAAATAATGCAATGCAACTCCAAGACACACCGCAATCCCAAACCGAGACACTCCCACATCTCATTAGGGACCCGACAAGAAACCCTAAGAAAACTTCTTCACAATATTTGGTTTGAAGAATTTTTCCTTCAATCACATCCAGCCATGCTAAGTAACAGCTTACCGATGGATTAAAAATCGAATCGCGATTCAACTTTATACTTTTGTCTTATAAGTATTACCCTCCTTTAGTTTTGATGTTTCCTCTTTAGTTCTGTAATTTTTATGTTCTTTGATGCTAAATTGGCTTGAAGACTGACCAATATCACATGCGCAGCACTGTTCAAAAGTATCAGGGCAGTAATAACATTCTGATTTTTTGTTAAATTTAAGGTAATTATTCTTTCTTATACTAACACTCCCATTGTTCTGATTGCTTGATAACAGTATTTTACTTACTTATTACAAAAAATTGGTGAAAAATTGAAGATACCAAATTGTCTGTATGTAATATTGTTAAAAAATTATTATTCATATTCGCGGATCACTTCAGAATGCTTAAAGATCCGGACGGCCCCAATTACTTCCCAAATTGAAGATAGAGATGTTATTATCCAAAGCAAAATAAACAAAAAAGATTAAAGTGGGCAGAAAATCATTTAAAATTAAATTGGACATATCGGCAATAGAAGAATGTGTTATGGTCAGATGAATCCAAATTTTTTGGGTCCAAGCGTCGAGTTTTTGTGCCTCGCATGTCAGGGAACAGTTTCAACAGCAGCATGAGGGCGGGTCTGTAATCGTTTGGGGATGCTTCGGAAACAATAAAGTTGGAAAGGAATTTTGAAAAAAAAATGATATAAAGGCATTCTCGAGAAGAGTATGGTGCCCTCTTAAATACAGGACTTATCGGCCGTGAGTTCATTTTCCAATAGAATAATGATTCAAAACATTTCCCAAATTGTGCAGATGATTTTTTTGAACAACAAAAAAGACAGAATACTAAATGTTAAGCAATGGCCACCCCAAAGCCCGGACTTGAATTCGATCGAGTTGTTATGGGACGATTTGGATCGGATGGTTAGAAACGAGTTCTCTACTTCTAAAAAACATCTCTGGTAAATTTTGGAGAAGTCATGGGAGCTGATTGAAACTCTTGAAAATTAGATACTCAGAATGCCACGGTTGTGCCGTGCTGTAATTAAAGCAAAAGGAGAATTTTTTCAGGAATCCAAAATTTAATAATTTGTTCCATAAATAAAAGTTCAATTTTACTTTTGAATAAAGTTCTTGTTATTGTTAACTAGTATGAATATTTTAAACTATTATGGCTCAAAAGACTAAAGTTCTTATACGGTATCGGTAGGGTAAAAATGCACTGTCCGGATACTTTTGAGCGGTAGTATACAATGTATTTTGTATATTTAATTTTTTAACTAATATTTTTTTAGTTGATTTTGTGGATTTAGCATTTGTAAAATAATAAAATTTATTCACTATAATTACAATACAGTAAATAAATATAAATGAATCCACAGTAGGCATTGCCTGTGGATGGATATAAAATGTAAACAAAAATCTAATTTACATAATTTTAAATATTTTCAAATGTACATATACGAAATATTAGTAAAACAAATTTTACTGATTGAATATATTGAATAAATGATGGAATATAGTTTTGTGTGGTCGTACTAAGGTTGATGACCATATTGTATGTCTAGTACAGGGTGACCGACGGGAACCGGACGTTTTTCAAATGGTGAGTATAACGCCGCTAGCGGGGGTAGGGAGGAAATTCAGGTACAGTCGCGTTGTTGTATAATGCCATTTTAGTAGCTATGGAGCAGTGGGCCGTAGAGCACCGTATGTTCGCTTATGACGCGTCTGTTAGAAATGCTGAGTCGGTCACGGCCGCGCAGCGACTGTTCCGCGTTCATTTTAATCTTGGACGCCACGATATTATTCCAAGCCGCAATACCATTCTCAGATGGGTTAACAGTCTGAGAACAACAGGAATAATTGTGAAGAAAAAGCCACCTGGTCCCGCGAAGACTGCGAGGACGCCAGAAAACGTCGAGCGGGTAAGACAAGCGCTTATTCGGAGCCCTCAACGATCTGCACAAAGACACACGCGTGAGAATTAAACTTAAGTCGTGAATCAGTGGGCATAATATTGGAAAAAGATTTAGCTTTTCATCCTTACAAGATGTTTATTGTTCAGCAGCTTAAGCCAACAGATTATGAGCAACGAGAAGACTTCGCCATTCGAATTAAAATACTGATTGGAGACCATGAAAGTGCAGTAATCGTCATGAGTGATCAAGCTCATTCTCATTTAAGCGGAGAGATAAACAAACAAAATTTCCGATACTGGTCTCCAGGTGGCTTTTTCTTCACAATCATTCCTGTTGTTCTCAGACTGTTAACCCATCTGAGAATGGTATTGCGGCTTGAAATAATATCGTGGCGTCCAAGATTGAAATGAAGGCGGAACAGTCGCTGCGCGGCCGTGACCGACTCAGCATTTCTAACATACGCATCACAAGCGAACATACGGTGCTCTATGGTTCACTGCTTCATAGCTACTGAAATGGCATTATACAGCAAGGCGACTGATACCAGAATCCCCTCCCTACCACCGCTAGCGACGTTATACTAACCATTTGAAAAAAGTTCGGTTCCCTTCGGTCACGCTGTCCTATATACATGTATGTGTTCATGTTTCATTCCATCAACACAGATTTTGTGGAATAAATTGGTAGTATGTAAGAAATAAAGTTGCTTAATATCTAAAGACGGTTGTGCTATTATATCTTTTGTACATGATAATCCTTATATACATTATGTACATATGAAATATACAATGTTCTGTCATAGGTGGATAGTTGCCTCGGACCTACAGTTGGTGAGTCAAGTGTATGTAACTGATTTTTAATGAATTTTTCAGCACTGTCATTGCTACAAAGTATATTTTCTACGCCTTACTGAAAATGAGCTGAAATAATATTTGTCTGGCCTCTTAAGTTGAAGATTTTTCTTTATATTAATGGTGTGACTAAATTTAAAATGCAAATATCTGTTAGTGTAACCTATTTTCTGCGTACCGATGTTATAAGAGTCACCATTTCTCTCATATTAACATTCAAAAAAAAAAAAGGAAAAATCTGTCTACTTCTATTTTCGTTGTGAATTTGTTTGTGGTTTCTTGATGTTTATTCCATCTAAAAATAATTTTGTCATTCACAGTATGTGACGATCTAAACCATCCGCAAACCATTATTCTCTTGGCCTAAAAGTAGTAATATATGCACATATTCCGCTATGCAGAATGAGGAAACGATGTGAGCGAGGGCAAATGTTGTCCAATTCACTTAATACCATCTGGATAAGGATGATGCTTGTTCAATCATACGACAACAACAACTAAAATCAAGACTAAACAAATTCTCACCAGACTGACGCATGGCCAAACAGCTCTCGGGGCAACCACTGAGGGCCAAAAGTGTTTCGCCCATGTCGACTCGCTCTTGACCCGCCAAAACCGCCAGTAAGCCATGGACGACGTCCATCTTAGCCTCCAGTTGTTGTGAAGGCCACTTTCTTTCGGGGCTGCCTAATGATCGATCCAATGGAGCACCGCCTGAGCTTGAGGCGAAGCTCATCACGCTGGTTACCTCCTAGAATAAAATAGCTATTGATGAAGTGGACATCCAACGAACTAATTTTTTGTCGATATTTTAATTCATTGATTACAGCTGTCATTAACTGTAACATTAAAAAACAAGATGTTTCCGTGTTTTTTTTTTAATATTGTCGGCTATTCAAACTGAAATTGATCTGTATTGTACAAAGTGTTTCAATAAAATCTATCAACCCTGAATAATTTATTATAACCAGGATGTTTTTATAAGGGATAATTAAAAAATAGGTCAAAATCAATTTAAATGGGGACTTCTGCTTCCTCATCTACATATATACTCGTTATAAAATTGACCACCTCACCAGAGTCATACCCTTATTTTTTAATGAACCTCCTGTAAGTTTTTTCAAAAAGGGATTCATTTTTTGTATACTGTGTGCAAAATTGAACACTGATGACATCAAATTGATGGTGGTATCATACAAATTTTGATTCAGCATATAGCTAGAATTAATGTTTGGTATGGCACTTTGTGGTAATTTAGGTTACGTTACAACGCCGCAAAGGTGGCTGCCGAACTAAAATTGCAGTTTACCATTCTAAAGCCTGATTTCGTTTATAGGGAGGTAGAGTAATACAAATATCGGTGCAGCATAATGCCAGAATTATTGTTATGTTGAATTATTTTGTAAAATTTTATAGCTCATTATGAGGTCACAAATATGGCCGTCGGCCAAAAGTCCTGGGTAGTTTACTATTCAAATCTCTAGTTTTATTTGTAAGAAATGGTAGTATCATACAACTTTTGTTGCAGCATAAAGCTAGGATCAATATTTGAGATAATATTTTATAAAATTGGGTGGCTTAGTGACAGGATCATGTCAAAAAGATGGTCGCCGAGCAGATATCTGTCCTGTTATTTGAATTTGCAATTCAAAAATATGTTATTGTGGACGAATCTGCATCCAATGAACTGAGTATATAGAAGAATTTGATAATCTCGAAGTTCTGATATCTACCGAGGTTGCCAGTCGTTACGTTCAATGTAATGGGAACAATGGAATCTCAGAAGTGAAGTCTTACAAAAAAACACTTAAAACGGAGGTTGGAAAATTTGTAAGGCTCCAAAAATCATTTTGTTTCCAACGGTATCGGTCACCTGTTAATGATTTAGTTCGAATGAATGACAAATTATCTGCAAATCTGAAAGCAATAGACATATCCCGATAAGAATCCGATTATTGCTGCACCAACGGCTGAAGACCTGCCTTTGTCTGAATTCGAACTTCCAAGGAATATGCATCTGTTCCTGCAGCCTCTTTTGAGAGGGAATAAAAGAATAAACATTCTAGTAATGTCTCGTTTAAGTTGGTTATTAGGTCAAGATTTTATTCATGCTGTCACAGAAGGAAGTTTAAAACGCCGAAGCATATTCTACCTCCATTTGCTCTTAAATCGCTCTCTGGCAAAGTCGTTGAATTAACTAAACTTCTAAATAGATGTGGCCATGGATTTTCATATTCTCAAATCAAAAAATTGAGACAGCAATAGCTATGCAGAATATTTCAACTAAAGAAGCGCAACACTTAGTAATTCAGAGAAATGTTGTTCCAAATGCATTTACACACCTCGCATCGGATAATGTGGATCCCCCCCCTAAATAGGCCTTTGGACTAAAGACAATGCCCAAGTAATAAAATTCAACGAAATTTTTTTATACAACACAAATAAATACAATTAAAATTTAATTAAAAACGATGAAAAAGTGGGTACAGCATACATCCGCGCTCCACAGAAGAAGATTGACGAATGACCCTCTGGAAATCATTTGGTGTTTTTCCGTATAAATCACAACAAAATCTAATGTTTTTCATTTGTAGAGGCGGAGTACGGAAATATGCAAAATAGACTATATACAACAATTGGTTGATCTCTTAGGTAATTTTTTTTATTAAATTTAGATAAAAATTGCGCAATTTTATTCAACGATTTTCGCCCGGCGGCCATCTTTGTGACGTCATAATATCACTAAGCTGTTATTTATCCTACCTTCATGACGAATTTAAATTTGAAGGTTACACTTACACCCCATAAAAGATACAAAATCGTCCGTCCTGACACCTGGCTCAACGCCTGAATTACCCAATAGTATACCCTTTATATTATAAGACTGTATTTATCAAATGAATGTGAAAACTCACCATCTGATTGCCCAATTGATCCCCCCTGACCCCGTCCTTGGGCTGCCCCTTCGCTCCGATGCCCGTAGGCTCCGAGCTCCACATGGGCCTCTCGACATGTGGCCAGCTTCCATGATACAAAGCAGTCGGTGTGGTTCTCGATCTGCCACAACCGGGGGTGGGTTCGCTGCTCACAGACAGGCCTCCGGTACTACCCCCGCTGCGGTGCACTGCACCCATGGACGTTGATGGGAAGTCGTCGTCGCTGCTTGTAACGGCGTGGTCGTACTGGAAAGGAATTTAATTTATCTATATAAATAGTGGCTTTTGGTCGTGAAATTGCGAAGGTTCATATCCAAACAGCATTATGATTTCCACATTTCCATAGTCGCGAGCAGGTATTATAACGACAGTTTTTGATTTCTTGTAATACTTTATACAGGGTGGGCCAATAGTGAGTGGACGGAAGATTGTGGCTTACTAAAAAATATTTCAGAAATCTGTCGAATGATCATAGTAGGAGCCCTCGAGGGCTAGAATGTAAACGTATTACCACATAAATTTTGACATTTATACAGGGTAATTCATATCAATGGAATGAATGAATGGAACCCCCTATATATTATTGCACATTTGAACCGAACCGTTTAGGCACAATCACATATTTTGGTATAAGTAGGTATCAGAAAAAAAATTAATATCGCAGCTACTATAAAACTTAGAAGGCCGTGACTTTGCGGTACGACTAAGCGTGAAATCCGTCATCTTAGGTCAGACGGCTAAATTTGAATTCTTTTTGTAGTTCGAGAAACCAGTAGATTAATTAAGGAAACTTCAATCATAGATAACTTGATTTTTCAGATAGGAATGCCTATTTTTGTTTATAGAATCAAATGTAGAATTTGATTACCTTTCTAACGATATAGGAATTCTCAATATCAATATTTTAGTATTCATTTTATTTCCATTTTTCAGTCAAATCGGCGTTTTTCAATTTTACTACGTGTAAGCAACCTAGCAGGCCATGAAAAATAAACCAAAGCCCGTTAAGATGGAAGAAACCAACTAACTTAGTGGAAAGATGCAAACAAACTAGAGTACAGAGGTAAGATTATGAAAATTCCTTACAGCGCATTAGCTCTAACCACAAACAGTAGCGGCGACAAGAATGCTTATTTTCCACAGCCTACTAGCTATTGGTAAATTTCCAAAGTCAGTAAAAAAAATTTTAACTAAAGTAAAACTACCAGCGATTGTTGCTGGTAGTAGAATATCTTCTATGTCTGCTGAATAAATTTTCATATTTAATGCTATCAAAAAATAGTCATTTCCGTAAGTCAAAAGTAATAATACCTCTGACTGGAGCCCTGCAAATTCTTCAGTAGGTAGTTTCACTTATTAGCAAAATCGCAGAAAATGAAGCCTGAATTGTAGTCTGTTTGAATTATAAAACATAATTTAGTTGGTAACACAATTACAACATGGAGTAATAAAAAATTCTACCAATGATTTCAACAGATGCTCAGAATGCTCCAGTTAGAGAGATCTTTACTTTTGACTTATCGGAAACGACTAACTTTTTATCCCATTAAATGTGAAATTTCATTCTGAAGATGTTAGACGTTGAGCAAAAATCGCTGGTAGTTCTTTTGTTTCAAAATTTCTAATCACTTTGGAAATTTGTCAGGCTCTAGTACACCTCAATAGCTAGTCATCACCATAGTCACAATGTCTTAGCAGACATGTTGTGAACTCGTAAAATGCATTAAGTCGGAGCTAGAGTATTGCCGACACTAATATTATCAATAGTTTTGAGAACTGTAGCTCGCCATCTTTCGCGATTTACTGTCAGTTCAGTGGCGCTTTTGATACTCATATCCAGCAACTGTTTCGTCGTGTCCACCCAGCGTGTATGGGAATGGCGACGGCGTCGCCCACTCGGTGCATGACCGTGAACTACAAGTCTCAATAGCCAGTAGGCTGTGGAAAAAAACGCCTCCGCCATACTCCAGCTTCTCATTGACATTAGATATCTTACCGCTGTTGCGTCCGGTTAGAGCTAATGTGTTGTAAGGAATTTTCATAATCTTACCTCGTTTGCATCTTTCTACTAAGTTAGTTGGTTCCTTCCATCTTAACAAGCTTTTGTTCATTTTTCATGGCCTGCTAGGTTGTTTACATGTAGGAAAATTGAAAAACAACGATTTGACTGAAAAATTGAAATAAAATGAAAACTAAAAAAGATTGATATCGAGAATCCTATATAATTAGAAAGGTGATCAAATTATACATTTGATTCTATAAACCAAAATAGGCATTCCCATTTGAAAAAATCAAGTTATTTACGATTGAAGTTTCCTCAATTAGTCTACAGATTTCTCCAACTACAAGAAGAGTTAAAGTTTAACCGTTTAACCTAAGGTGACGCGTTTCATGTTTAGTCGTACCGCAAAGTCGCGGCCTTCTATATTTTGTAATTGCTGCGATATTTATTTTTTTCTGATACCTACGTATACCAAAATAGGTGATTTGCGCCTGAACGGTTCGTTTAAATTCCATGTATGATACATAAAATACTAGAATTCACCAAGGAATCCAAATATGCAACAATATATAGGTTTGTTATGAATCACTCTGTATAAACGTCAAAATTTAAGTGAACATATTTTAATGTTATAGCACTTAAGGGTCCCTACCATGCATGATCAAGTGACATATTTCTGAAATATGTATTAGTAAGCCCACAATCTTCCGTTCACTCACTATTGGCTATATACAGGGTGGCTGTATACAACTTTTCAAGAATCCTAGCGACTAACAACAATACTACCTATCACTTACAGGGCTACTCTCAACACGATGTCCACTTTTCATTAGAGTTGTTTGTTATTCTTGTATTCAATGTATATTGTTGTAAAAGCTAGATATCATATATTATGTGCGCTGTTCCCCCGTGTCTGTTAGTGTCACCGAAAATCACAATAAAAACTTACTTTTTATAGGTGAACAGTTTTCTTGGACGTTTTTCTCCTCTTTGCAGAGAATAATAGAACTGACGAGATAAGTTTTGATTCGAGTTTTGTATACGTATATAAACAACTTATAATTTACAGCTTTAAAAGTCAATGAAGCGGTGTTTTCTAGTCTAACTTCACAAAGTCGAGAAAACACAAATTCTCCGAATACTGCTCATTCCCCAATCGTAAAATAATGACCAGCTTATTATTTCTGTAAGTAAAAACTCCTAGTCAATTTCCCTTTGTTAGAAAATGTTTGCTCTGATGTTCCGAATAATTTTCCAACGTCACCGCCAATTTGCATGAAAATTTCACAATTATTAGAAAGTGTGCGTTACTTTACGCCTATTGGAGAAAACATCACCAGCACCACACCAGCTCCGTTTCAAGCACCGTTCTCAGAAAATTAAATAAAATCCTAATTAAGATATTTCATAGACAAGCTAACCCACGGCACTGACTGAGCCCTTATTGTTTGTGCTGTTTCTGTATCATTTAGCTGATTACTAGGTGAGCTGTACACTTGACAGTCGGACGAAGTGTTTGATGCGTTATTTCCGTTTTCTGGGGTAGGTAATTATTTTATGCTCAATGCGAGTACATACTCAGATAGCATCTTTGTTAGTGATTCGCAAATATTTCATAAGCAAGTGTTTGGTAGTTCATAGTACAGTAAAAATTAATGTTCCCTTCCGTGGGAAACTCGTAAAACATTTTCTCCCATAAATCTTGGCTGTAGTCTGAATTATTTAAAATCAATAACTAAGGGTTAAGTACTCCAGGTCAGAATAATTTCGGAACAGTCTAGTTATGTTGCAACTATTCATGTTTTTGGTATCTTTCTCTTTTATACAGGCTGGCCCAAAAGTCACGGCAATTATTTTCTTGGTTATTTCGTAGGGAACACCGTGTACTTTGTATCTTTTGCAGAAACTACTCACACATATACAATGTGTTCCACCATCATGTCGACAAACTTTGAGGTATGAAAATACAATTAAAGTTATCGAGAAAAAATGCGAAAAAAGAGGGGTCAACCTTTTAATTAATTTTTTATTACACGTTCAATTTCCGTATCGCGACTCCATGGGTTCGCGCAGTTGTAACGCCATAGCTTGATTATTTATGGACCGATTCACGACTTTTTGGACTCATTTTATAGGGGAATAACTGCGCATATCAACTAGGGCAAAAAAAAACAATATCTGACAATTTCTAAAGAAAAAATTCCCCAAACTGAAAAAAAAATTTTGTAATGCACTTGTTTTGGTTACTTGTAAATAATTGAAAAAAAAGCCGTATTAGTGCCTATTTATTAAGACATTTTAATGTTTAGCAGGATGTTCTCTGTCTAACCACATTCTATTCGTGAATGCAGCACTAACATTTTCGACAGAATAGGCCTTTTTGTATTATGACTTCTGTATCACAGCGCCATGTGTTCACGGAGTTGTAACGCCATATCTTGATTATTTATCGAGCGATTCACGACTTTTTGGACTCATTTTATAGGGAATCACTGGGCATATCAACTAAGGCAAAAAAAAACAATAACTGACAATTTCTAAGGCTAAAAAAATTCACCAAGCTGAAATTTTTTTTTGTAATGCACTTGTTTTGGTTACTTGCAAATAATTTGAAAAAAAAGCAGTATTAGTGCATATTTATTAAGACAGTTTAATGTTTAGCAGTATGTTTCCTGTCTAACCACATGCAATTCGTGTATGTAGCACTAAAATTTTCAACAGAATAGTCCTTTTTGTATTATGACTTCTGTATCACAGCGCCATGTGTTCACGCAGTTCTAACGCCATATCTTGATTATTTATTGAGCGATTGACGACTTTTTGGACTCATTTCATAAGAGAATAAGTGTGTATATCAAATAAGGCAAAAAACGATATCTCGTAATTTCTAAGACCAAAAAAATTCATCAAACAAAAAAAAATTTCTAATGTGCTTGTTTTCGGATGACTAATTTTGAAATAAACGAGAATTTGGTATGCACATTGTCTTTATTGGTCTTCGGTACAGATTATTACTTAAATGTTATTTACATCAACAAATGTGATCATTTAGCACTTAAGTTAATCAATGAAATTTTCAAAATGTCCGTCATTTTCATTTAGGGACGCTTGACTTCTGAAATTAACGCTCTGGGTTTCTCGACGCTGAGCTACGCTCCTGTCTTTGATTTCCAAGTGGCTGAATACTAAATAAATAATACTAAAAATAAAATAATAAAATTTGTTCATGTAAACTGCATTTAAGTAATAATCTGTACCGAAGATCAATAAAGACAATGTGCATACCAAATTCTCGTTTATTTCAAAATTAGTCATAGTAAAAAAGCCTATTCCGTCGGTGATTTTACTGCTAATAATAAACGAATTGCGTGTTGTTAGACAGGAAACATCCTGCTAAACATTGAACTGTCTTTATAAATAAGTCACTAATAAGGCTTTTTTCAAATTATTTGAAATTAACCGAAACAAGCACATTACAATTTTTTTTTTTTAGTTTGGTGAATTTTTTTGGTGTTAGAAATTATGAGGTATCTTTTTTGCCTTAGTTGATATAACCAGTTATTCTCCTATAAAATGAGTCCAAAAAGTCGTGAATCGCTCGATAAATAATCCAGATATGGCGTTAGAACTGCGTGAACACATGGCGCTGTGACCCAGAAGTCATAATACAAAAAGGCCTATTCTGTCGAAAATTTCAGTGCTACATACACGAGTTGTATGTGGTTGGACAGAGAACATCTTGCTAAACATTAAAATGTCTTAATAAATAGACAGTAATACGGCTTTTTTTCAAATTATTTACAAGTAACCAAAACAAGTGCATTACAAAAAATTTTTTTTTCAGTTTGGTGAATTTTTTTAGCCTTAGAAATTGTCAGATATTGTTTTTTGCCTTAGTTGATACGCCCAGTCATTCCCCTATAAAATGAGTCCAAAAAGTCGTGAATCGCTCGATAAATAATCCAGATATGGCGTTAGAACTGCGTGAACACATGGCGCTGTGACCCAGAAGTCATAATACAAAAAGGCCTATTCTGTCGAAAATTTCAGTGCTACATACACGAGTTGTATGTGGTTGGACAGAGAACATCTTGCTAAACATTAAAATGTCTTAATAAATAGACACTAATACGGCTTTTTTTCAAATTATTTACAAGTAACCAAAACAAGTGCATTACAAAAAATTTTTTTTTCAGTTTGGTGAATTTTTTTAGCCTTAGAAATTGTCAGATATTGTTTTTTGCCTTAGTTGATACGCCCAGTCATTCCCCTATAAAATGAGTCCAAAAAGTCGTGAATCGCTCGATAAATAATCCAGATATGGCGTTAGAACTGCGTGAACACATGGCGCTGCGATAGAGAAGTCATAATACAAAAAGGCCTATTCTGTCGAAAATTTTAGTACTACATACACGAGTTGTATGTGGTTGGACAGAGAACATCTTGCTAAACATAATAAATAATATATAATAATAAATAGGCACTAATACGGCTTTTTTCAAATTATTTACAAGTAACCAAAACAAGTGCATTACAAAAATTTTTTTTTCAGTTTGGTGAATTTTTTTAGCTTTAGAAATTGTCAGATATTTTTTTTGCCTTAGTTGACATTCCCCTATAAACTGAGTCCAAAAAGTCGTGAATCGATCCATGAATAATCAAGCTATGGCGTTACAACTGCGCGAACCCATGGAGTCGTGATACAGAAAAAAAACATGTAAAAAAAATTAATTAAAAGGTTGATCCATCTTTTTTCGAGTTTTTTCTCGATGATTTTAATTGTATTTTCATACCTCAAAGATTGTCGACATGATGGCGGAACACATTGTATAAAATATATATACTCAGTCTCGTTTTTGGTCATTCATAGATCTCCAGATCATTTTAGAATTCTCAAATTTACACAGTTTATAATCTATTCTCATAGTATTGTTGTTGGTTGTCTGCTCGTTTATAGAAAAAAATAGTTGTCGCGTTTTCCAAGCAGTCATCCTATTCGTAATCGATCTATGATTTTTCCATAGATCTGCACCATAGTCATAAAAAGTGCCTTAAATTAACGCCATTTTGGTAATACATTATAATTACTCCTTCTACTGATTATGTTTCGTTTATTATAATTAAGTTCATGATATACACTTACGTTAGGAGATCCGCCATTATTGCTTTGTTGTCGTCCCAATAACAGTGTGTCCATGGTATAATCTAGAGGTTCAGCGTCATTCTGTAAAAAAGAAGGAAATCTAATGTGTGCAAAACCGTAACAGCGGAAACCATATGAAATTACATAATTATTTATCATCTAGACCACTTCGACTGTGACCTAAATAATATCCAATTCTTGAGAACATATCGGATATGTGTGCGGCGGATCACTTCGCGTCATATGTGAATATGATTTTGTAAGATGCATACTGATATTTACCAGTAAATAATCTTAGAAGACAGTAACTAAAATTAACTATTTTCATAAAAGACCAGTTTAAAATGCTGAAAATTCATTATATAATATTTATATGTGATAGTTAAATTTTCAAAACTTTATACTACAATTAAGATCATCGTGAAGGCGAGGCTTTGACGTATTTTGAAAATCCATTTTTTTAGTGTAATTAGTTCTAGGAAAGGTTGAGTGGAAGATCAGTTGATCATTGTATGATCTCTACTGAACTCCGCCTTTTGATATGTATTTACATGTCAATAAAGACTGTTATTATTATTATTGTTTAAAACAAAAAAGTGCAGCCCGGGCTCCGACACACCGGGCTGCTGTTCCATTACCCAATGACTACTCCTCACACCGTGAGGTGAGCAATCACTGGGTCCGCGAATCGTGCGCCCTAAGTAGACGAAGGGACCCAAGGATGACTGCCTTCTGCATTCTGGCGGCTAAGATGTGCGCCGCCGCACGGCACACCGGTATTTTGCGCAGTGCAGAGAGCAGCGTATTCCTCATTCCACCTAGCGATCCAATGTCCATAACCAGCAGACTTACAGTGTAGTCTGGCCAGAGCCTGCGAAGTTGTCCGAGCAACTCCTGATATTTGGTCCGCTTTTCCTCCTCCTTAGAGACGATGTTCACCTCGGCAGGCGCCGAAAACTCAATAACGAACATCGTCTTCTGTTGGTGGTCGAGAAGGACTATGTCGGGCTTGTTTGCCTGTACAAGCTCGAGCGTGGGGAACGAGTAGTTCCAGTAAATCCGGCATCTCTCGTTCTCCACAACGGACTCTATATCCCCTGGAGCGTATGGCAGCACCGGTGTCTCATCGATACCGTATGAGTGCCTCAAATGATAGTAGATCACTCGTAGAGCCGCGTTGTGCCGATGGACGTAAGCCGTCCCAGCGTACGTCTTACACGCCGACAAGAGATGCATAAGCGTCTCTGGCGCCTGTCGGCAAGCTCTACAAAGGGTGTCGGGTACATCTACACCCATAACCCTTTTACGGTACACCAAGGTGTTGAAGACACCGTCTTGGCAAGCCATTATACAGCCCTCAGTCTCCGACTTCAACCCACTAGACCTTAGGAAAGAGAAGGTCAACTGCTCAGACAAGCCATGCTCTTCCAGATGTTTGTAGAAGATTCCATGCATTGGCTTATCTTTATGACGTCTTAAAAGGAAGTCGACTTCGGCAGTTTTAAGGTGGGATTTTAATTCTGCGGGAGCAAGTTCCGTAATGGACTGCTGACACCTCCGCTTGAAGTCGAGTGTGAGGCTGAGCTCCTCGGCTGCTCGTTTCGCTGCGCTAAAAAGAAAGGCTCCTTTTCCCGCATTCTCGTGCTCTCGCACAAAGCGGATCAGGGGATCGGTGCTGTTCGTTACATAGCAGGCAGTGGACAGTACTACTCTGTTGTGCAGACGCTCCAAACTCAATAGTCCACGCCCTCCCAGGTGTCGCGGGAGGTATATTCGCGGGACAGAGGACTTAGGATGCAGGCTTCTCTCCATATTCATCCTTTTGCGGGTCTTCGTGTCGATTTCCTTCAGCTCGTTCACTTTCCAGTGTATAGCACCAAAGGTGTATAATAACAATGGGACCGCAAGCATGTTTGTGGCAGCGACTTTGTTCTTGCCGGACAGTTCTGACGACCAGATCTGCCGGAGTCGGTGCAAATACTTGCGGCGGAGACACTCTTTAACCAATGCTGCCTCTTGGACATGACGCTGCGCCACTCCAAGGTAGGCATAAGTATCTCCGGCATGCAGTTGTCGCAAGATGCTCCCATCAACGAGCTGTTCCTCATCTCCACTATCTCCGCTTCGTCCTTTCTTGAGATGAACCAATGCACATTTGTCTGTCCCGAACTCCATTCCGATAGCATGACTGTACTCCTGCACCACCCTCAGCGATTGTTGTAGTTCGCGTTGGCCGGAGGCATAAAGTTTTAGGTCATCCATATAAAACAGATGGGTGACCTTGTGCCTCCGGTTATTGGGCGTGCCACAGCTGTATCCTTTAGTATTTCTCAGCGCTATGGACAGAGGCAAAAGTGAGATGCAAAAGAGCAAGGGACTCAAGGAGTCGCCTTGGAAGACACCTCTTTTCAATGACACCAACTCTGTCTGAACCCGAGTTTCACCTGATGTTATGGTGAACCGGGTCTTCCAGAGTGGCATCAGTTGTTTGATGCACCCCACTATCTGATTATCCACCGAAAGACATTCCAACAGCCGCAAAATGAGCTCATGAGACGTGCTGTCGAATGCCTTGCGATAGTCAATCCAGGCCATGGAAAGGTTTCGCTTGTACTGCACAGAGTCCTGCGTGACACATCGGTCAATCAACAGGTTCTCCTTGCAGCCAGCTACTCCTTTCTTTGACCCTCTCTGTTCATACACGTCGAGAAATACAGGATTCACAGCTTGAAGGATACGCATGTACAAGATTCTGGTGAAGAGCTTGTAACACGCGTTCAGACATGTTATTGGCCTGTAGTTTTTGGGATCAGACAAATCTCCGGTATTCGGGAGAAGCACGGTTCGACCCTCGACAAACCAAGCCGGAATTGTCTGCTCCTGATTTAGCCACGAGTTAAAAACTCTAGCTAAATGCCGGTGGCAACTGGGGAATTTTTTCCACCAGTAGGTGTTTATGCCATCCGGGCCAGGAGCTGCGAAATTCTTTGCGCCTCGTAAGGCGTCAAGAATTTCTTCCGTGTTTATCGGGTGACGCAGTACATTCAAGTTAGGAGTCCTCCTACATACGGACTCGAACTGCGCCAAGGCCGGAGTGTCTGCTGAGAGAGGTTTGGGTTGTTCGTAAATGTCCCTCCAAAAGGCCTCCACGCGATCAGCAGTTGGCGGCTGCTCTATGGCTGGAGGCGGCTGTTGGAAAAGGCGAGAAGGTCTTTCGTAGAACATTCTGTTCTGCTCCAGACCTCTCGCCCGCGCCACCAACGATCGCTTAGCAGCGATTAGCATCCGTATCCTGTCAAGACAGTGTTGCTTGACAACAACCAGTACCGCTTGACTGAGTGTATGATGGTCGCGCCTCAACCCGTAGGCTATCTGGCGCACTCGGCGCGTAAAAGGCTTCCCAGCCGCTCTATATTCCATCACACACTGGATACGGGATGCTTCCTGGCGAGCCAACTGGATTTTCGCTTCCATTTGGCGCACCCGTCTCTGTGCTCTCTCAACAGGAGAGTCTCTCACTCTCCCCTGTCTAGCTAGCCTCAGAGCCGCAGCGTAAATTTCGCAATTGATGCTGCAAATGTCAGAGGCCTCCGATAGACGTTCACCCACAACCTCATCCTCTTTCTTCAAATCTGCCAGCTTCAAGGACCTTCCGTTGTTATGCAAGGCCCTTCGGTCTCTGAAATCCCCAGGTGAGACGACTTGGTCGATTTCCCTCTCAGCGGGCCTTACCGGTGAACTTTCAGCCTGGTTAACAGGCCTTCCGTCCGCCGAAGGGGCAGGCTGAGCTGGAGCACGAACATATCCCTGCCTCCGGAGGTACGATACATAATCTCGCAAGTTCTGAGAGGTAAGCGTGCTATGCTCTGGGTGCATTTCACACCACCTCTCATACATGCGGGACATGTATCCCCTACGGCGCGGGCTACTGCTCTCGTAGCAGCTCAGCAGGTCATCCTTGAGCTCCGTCGTCCACCTAAAACGGTCCATGTTATTGCGGGGGTCGTCATCAGGGCAAATCGAAGCACCGCCACCTTGCCCAACGCCGGCTTCCGAAACCGGCTCGGTGTGGGTGCTTTTCCTTCGAGGTGGTCGAACCCGAAGATAGGGCCCGTCAGGTGGTTAGCCTTAGGGCCCGCAGCCGACATTTCCGGAGGCAGCCGTCCAAATTGCCTCCAGAGGATGGACCTGTGAAGGTTGCCGACCGACTTACATCCTTTGGCTTCGGTATACCCCTCGGTGTCGCCACGCACCGAATAGCCTGTTGATGTTGGGCGGCTTCCTGGGGGTTTATGAAAACAGCCGCTTCTAACATGAAGAACAGACGCTGTCGGAGTACCGCTCCTCACATGGAGATCCGTCGTGTCCTATTAATTGTGGAATAGCCGATCCTCTGGATGCAGACGCTATTCCACTGTGCTAGTTTTGGTCCGCCCCGAGTATTTCATTTCCCCGGTACCACCCATATCTGGGAGGCATTCCCCTATCCGCCACCTTGGGGAGGCGCCACTGAGGGGATCTAGCAACCCCTCGCGGTTATATTTCAAAAAAAAACAAAAAGTGCAGCCCGGGCTCCGACACACCGAGCTGCTGTTCCATTACCCAATGACTACTCCTCACACCGTGAGGTGAGCAATCATTGGGTCCGCGAATCGTGCGCCCTAAGTAGACGAAGGGACCCAAGGATGACTGCCTTCTGCATTCTGGCGGCTAAGATGTGCGCCGCCGCACGGCACACCGGTATTTTGCGCAGTGCAGAGAGCAGCGTATTCCTCATTCCACCTAGGGATCCAATGACCATAACCAGCAGACTTACAGTGTAGTCTGGCCAGAGCCTGCGCAGTTGTCCGAGCAACTCCTGATATTTGGTCCGCTTTTCCTCCTCCTTAGAGACGATGTTCACTTCGGCAGGCGCCGAAAACTCAATAACGAACATCGTCTTCTGTTGGTGGTCGAGAAGGACTATGTCGGGCTTGTTTGCCTGTACAAGCTCGAGCGTGGGGAACGAGTAGTTCCAGTAAATCCGGCATCTCTCGTTCTCCACAACGGACTCTATATCCCCTGGAGCGTATGGCAGCACCGGTGTCTCATCGATACCGTATGAGTGCCTTAAATGATAGTAGAGCACTCGTAGAGCCGCGTTGTGCCGATGGACGTGAGCCGTCCCAGCGTACGTCTTACACGCCGACAAGAGATGCATAAGCGTCTCTGGCGCCTGTCGGCAAGCTCTACAATGGGTGTCGGGTACATCTACACCCATAACCCTTTTACGGTATACCAAGGTGTTGAAGACACCGTCTTGGCAAGCCATTATAAAGCCCTCAGTCTCCGACTTCAACCCACTAGACCTTAGGAAAGAGAAGGTCAACTGCTCAGACAAGCCATGCTCTTCTAGATGTTTGTAGAAGATTCCATGCATTGGCTTACCTTTATGAAGTCTTAAGAGGAAGTCGACTTCGGCAGTTTTAATGTGGGCTTTTAATTCTGCGGGAGCAAGTTCCGTAATGGACTGCTGACACCTCCGCTTGAAGTCGAGTGTGAGGCTGAGCTCCTCGGCTGCTCGTTTCGCTGCGCTAAAAAGAAAGGCTCCTTTTCCCGCATTCTCGTGCTCTCGCACGAAGCGGATCAGGGGATCGGTGCTGTTCGTTACATAGCAGGCAGTGGCCAGTACTACTCTGTTGTGCAGACGCTCCAAACTCAATAGTCCACGCCCTCCCAGGTGTCGCGGGAGGTATATTCGCGGGACAGAGGACTTAGGATGCAGGCTTCTCTCCATATTCATCCTTTTGCGGGTCTTCGTGTCGATTTCCTTCAGCTCGTTCACTTTCCAGTGTATAGCACCAAAGGTGTATAAAAGCAATGGGACCGCAAGCATGTTTGTGGCAGCGACTTTGTTCTTGCCGGACAGTTCTGACGACCAGATCTGCCGGAGTCGGTGCAAATACTTGCGGCGGAGACACTCTTTAACCAATGTTGCCTCTTGGACATGACGCTGCGCCACTCCAAGGTAGGTATAAGTGTCTCCGGCATGCAGTTGTCGCAAGATGCTCCCATCAACGAGCTGTTCCTCATCTCCACTATCTCCGCTTCGTCCTTTCTTGAGATGAACCAATGCACATTTGTCTGTCCCGAACTCCATTCCGATAGCATGACTGTACTCCTGCACCATCCTCAGCGATTGTTGTAGTTCGCGTTGGCCGGAGGCATAAAGTTTTAGGTCATCCATATAAAACAGATGGGTGACCTTGTGCCTCCGGTTATTGGGCGTGCCACAGCTGTATCCTTTAGTATTTCTCAGCGCTATGGACAGAGGCAAAAGTGAGATGCAAAAGAGCAAGGGACTCAAGGAGTCGCCTTGGAAGACACCTCTTTTCAATGACACCAACTCTGTCTGAACCCGAGTTTCACCTGATGTTATGGTGAACCGGGTCTTCCAGAGTGGCATCAGTTGTTTGATGCACCCCACTATCTGATTATCCACCGAAAGACATTCCAACAGCCGCAAAATGAGCTCATGAGACGTGCTGTCGAATGCCTTGCGATAGTCAATCCAGGCCATAGAAAGGTTTCGCTTGTACTGCACAGAGTCCTGCGTGACACATCGGTCAATCAACAGGTTCTCCTTGCAGCCAGCTACTCCTTTCTTTGACCCTCTCTGTTCATACACGTCGAGAAATACAGGATTGACAGCTTGAAGGATACGCATGTACAAGATTCTGGTGAAGAGCTTGTAACACGCGTTCAGACATGTTAGTTATTGGCCTGTAGTTTTTGGGATCAGACAAATCTCCGGTCTTCGGGAGAAGCACGGTTCGACCCTCGACAAACCAAGCCGGAATTGGCTGCTCCTGATTTAGCCACGAGTTAAAAACTCTAGCTAAATGCCGGTGGCAACTGGGGAATTTTTTCCACCAGTAGGTGTTTATGCCATCCGGGCCAGGAGCTGCGAAATTCTTTGCGCCTCGTAAGGCGTCAAGAATTTCTTCCGTGTTTATCGGGTGACGCAGTACATTCAAGTTAGGAGTCCTCCTACAAACGGACTCAAACTGCGCCAAGGCCGGAGTGTCTGCTGAGAGAGGTTTGGGTTGTTCGTAAATGTCCCTCCAAAAGGCCTCCACGCGATCAGCAGTTGGCGGCTGCTCTATGGCTGGAGGCGGCTGTTGGAAAAGGCGAGCAGGTCTTTCGTAGAACATTCTGTTCTGCTCCAGACCTCTCGCCCGCGCCACCAACGATCGCTTAGCAGCGATTAGCATCCGTATCCTGTCAAGACAGTGTTGCTTGACAACAACCAGTACCGCTTGACTGAGTGTATGATGGTCGCGCCTCAACCCGTAGGCTATCTGGCGCACTCGGCGCGTAAAAGGCTTCCCAGCCGCCCTATATTCCATCACACACTGGATACGGGATGCTTCCTGGCGAGCCAACTGGATTTTCGCTTCCATTTGGCGCACCCGTCTCTGTGCTCTCTCAACAGGAGAGTCTCTCACTCTCCCCTGTCTAGCTAGCCTCAGAGCCGCAGCGTAAATTTCGCAATTGATGCTCCAAATGTCAGAGGCCTCCGATAGACGTTCACCACAACCTCATCCTCTCTCTTCAAATCTGCCAGCTTCAAGGACCTTCCGTTGTTATGCAAGGCCCTTCGGTCTCTGAAATCCCCAGGTGAGACGACTTGGTCGATTTCCCTCTCAGCGGGCCTTACCGGTGAACTTTCAGCCTGGTTAACAGGCCTTCCGTCCGCCGAAGGGGCAGGCTGAGCTGGAGCACGAACATATCCCTGCCTCCGGAGGTACGATACATAATCTCGCAAATTCTGAGAGGTAAGCGTGCTATGCTCTGGGTGCATTTCACACCACCTCTCATACATGCGGGACATGTATCCCCTACGGCGCGGGCTACTGCTCTCGTAGCAGCTCAGTAGGTCATCCTTGAGCTCCGTCGTCCACCTAAAACGGTCCATGTCATTGCGGGGGTCGTCAACAGGGCAATTCGAAGCACCGCCACCTTGCCCAACGCCGGCTTCCGAAACCGGCTCGGTGTGGGTGCTTTCCTTCCGGGTGGTCGAACCCGAAGATAGGGCCCGTCAGGTGGTTGGCCTTAGGGCCCCCAGACGGCATTTCTGGAGCCGTCCAAATTGCCTCCTGAGGATGTACCTGCGAAGGTTGCCGGCTGGATTACATCTTTTTTTATTTTATTATTATTATTATTATTATTATAACTGAAAAGACCCCGTAGCCAGAGGCTAAATATCCAAATAAACAGGTCAACACCTGCAGGCCCAATACATACTCTCCTGGCAGTCCATTCCAAATCTTGGGCACCCTGGGAGTAAATCTGCGGTCGTACCGCTCGGTTCTTGAGGTATAAAGAACGACCGCCTTAGGATGAGGTGTATCAGTCGCACAAGTCCATCTGATAGGTTCTGGGAGCGACGGATAGCTCAGAGGAACAGACTTCGTTTGAATATCGGTAGAAGAGTAAGAGGTCACCAGCCGTACGCCGGCGAGAAATCGGCTGGAGGTGGCTCTTTAAAGCCGGGTCACCTTTTAGGTGAATTGCCTTTCTCTAGTCAGCATCAAGTATAGACAGGGTAGAAGGAGCAGCAGCTCCACAGATCTGACAGCAGTACACCAGGCCAGGTCTTATCTGGGCTTTATACAGGGTGTCCCACGACGATTAATACAAGCAATATATCGGAACTGGACAGTAGTAGCGAATTATAATTTTGGGGATGTAAATTAGAGCAAATATAGTATCTTCTCTTATTATTGCGTCACCAAACGAGGTATTTGTTTTTGGTCACGTGACACCCTGTATATTTGTGACTTTTTGTATTCCTCCCGATAAAACAACTCCAACAAACTAGCACACTTGGAGTCTAAAGTGATTAATTCAAGAGCTACAGGTACTTAAAGGACTGTACCACTACCATTATGAAACACTACCAAAGTAATTTAACTGTGGGGGTACATGTTATAATCAATGGTAGTGGTACCATCCTTTAAGTATCTGTAGCTCTTGAATCAATTACTTTAGAACCCAAGTGTGCTAGTTTGTTGGAATTGTTTTATCGAGAGGAACACAAAAAGTCACAAATATATATAAATATATAAAGTCCCATTGAAAATTTTGAATCGGACGTCACGTGAACAAAAACAAATACCTCATTGGGTGACACAGTAATAAGAAAAGATACTATATTTGTTCTAATTTACACCCCCAAAATTATAATTCGCTACTACTGCCCAGTTCCGATATATTGCTTGTCTTAGTCGTCGTGGGACACCCTGTATATAACGCTATAGCGTGAAGTTAGATGGCGAGAAGTACTGTCTGGCTGGCTATTTCCCAGCAGCTGTTGCAATTAACGCAACGTGTTTGTGCTAGATCAGATTTTCTGTAATGTGAACTCCTAAGAGGTGGGATGGGTGACCTCTTGGCAGAGCCTGATTGTCCATTAGACCCGGATGCTGACTTGGGCGCTTCTTATTTGATAGCGTACAATACTGAGCATTAAATTTTACCATATTCTTGAGCCCCCAGGCGGTTATGATATCCATAGCCTCTGAAAGCGAAGCAGCTGTTGCAAGCCTTCTGCGATCCAGCTCAACCACAGAGATCGATCTATTGCTCATGAAGCTTGCATACACGTACTGTCATCCGCAAAACTGTGGATTGGGTTTGTAGTGCTAGAGAGTAGATCATTGATGTGAAACATAAACAATGTCTGAAGTCTATCCCTGCAGAACCCCTGCGTTGATGTTATAGAAGGAAGAAGAAAACCGTTTATCACGACAGAGATGTTTCGACTGAATAGGAAGTCTGCGAGCTAACCGCAAACTTAATAGGGAGGCCGTAGGACGGATCCATGACAAACAGCGCTGTTTGGCAACCGTAATTTCCCAGCAAGTTTTGGAACAAAGTAAGCAATACCGTAACTTTCAATGTTTATTTAAACGTGCATGAGCTGCACTTGTTTAAAAACATAAATTAATGAATTAGGTCACCGATCGCCCTTCAATTGGGCGGATGGACGTTGCGCGACAATACGGTGTTACTAAATAAGTAAGAGTAAGTATTAATAAGAGATACATCCATACGAGTATGAACAGTGTAGATGGGCACCGAACATGACAAGTCCAGAAGGGTCACTTGCCGTCAGTTCTTTGATGTGGGTCCGATTGAGGTGAACCCCTTCAATCCTCAGTTAGTAAGTGAACATCGCCACGGATCGTGATCTGTCGTGTCGCCTCGTTTATCTACAGCAGTAATTTGTTGTGCGGCGCAGGTCGCGTTTTACCCTAGGGTTAATATCTTATGAATTCTGTAGGATATAGAATATACTTGAGTCTATATACGCCTACTCTGTATACTTTATGAGAGCCGAATTTACCAAGATTTGCTGACGTAGAGTACCAACAGGTAGCGAGCAAGAGAGGCACCACTGAGATCGGAGTGTGTGTCCATTATTGACGTGTCTATGTTCGGTTAGTAGGGGCAGGACCACCCCAGATATGGGAGCAATAAATATTCCAAGCCAGACCATAAGTTGATAAGTACTTTCGTCTTTGAACAGGTATCCGAGCTTTTTTAACAGCTGTTGCGCTTGAACATGTTCGTAATTTTGACATGTTTGATGTTTTCAGAGCTCGGTTGTTCCTACAAATTGGAGGTTCGCTTGGGCATATATCTCATTTGATTGACAATATTGGATATTAGAAGCATTGGATCTGATGAAATTGTTAATACCTCCCTCTCAATATCACTTCACAGAGATACAGCAATCGCTGCCAGTTCCTGCTCTCTAAAGAGCAGTTTATGTGGAGTAGTAACAATCACTAGGCAAAGATCGATTCTTGTAGCCACCTGAGTTGATATTGTTGAAAGAAAAAAAAAATGCTCCGATATGAATTCTATCACAGTCCGCTAAGCTGATCAGCAAGCTTGTGTCAGAAAGTCGCATGTAGTGTAGGGTATGTAGGGTACGCTTTTGTAATATCGCAAAAAATAATATCAGCATTTCAAACTAAAATACGTTAATCCTACAGATGTATAACGCGTGTGGCAGGTCGAGCTATCAGCAGTTGATTCACAATGTCCAACTCGATATGACCCACAGTTGATTAGGTGATGAAGCTCAATGTATTTCAAAAGCTTTAATTGATGCAATTCTCTATCACCAATTGCAACAACGCGTGTTATTGTTAAGGCTTACTGAACCTGAGAAATAGGGCGCCGCCATTATGTAATAGCGAGTTCGACTATTATAGGACATTTTATATAACACGTACAGTAGGTGGCCACTTATTAGGGGCAGTATTGGTGTTTCTTGTATTTTGTAGATTGAAAGAATATTTATAGTAAGTTACTGGGCTTATATTAAGTTGTTATTTTATTGATTATAGAGGATATATTAAATAACTATTAAATGAATTTTATTTATGAGTCATACTAATTATAAGACAATAAAGGGTATTCGCTGCCTTCTCTATGAAGACTGGCACACCTGTGTCAGTGGTGTGGTGCTATAGTCTGATAAGCTTTTCTATGAGCTGCTGTGCTTAATGCTGACCCTAACTTGGCAATCTCTCGTCTGCGAGATCACACATGTGCTTTATTGGGTTCATATCTAAACCCACACATTTTTTTCAGTCAGGAAATATTGAGAACTTTGTAGTACGGTGCCGAATCATGTATAAATACGTACGTATACCCTTCATCTCCAGGGAAACATGTTTTATCTATGCTGGGAGCCGAATTTTAAGTGCCCGCTTATATTGCTCTTGATTCATATCTTCCATAGTGTAGAGGCAACTCATACCTTTGGCCGAAATTACAGATCACACCATAATGCTGACTAGGTATTTAGTCGTCTTTCCTAAGGCCGCCTGAGTGGAACTGCTTCCCTGGGCGGGGCCTTATACAGGGTGGGCCAATAGTGCGTAGACGGAGGATTGTGGGCTTACTAAAAAATATTTCAAAAATCTGTCACTTGACCATGGTAGGGACCCTAGAGGGCTATAACGTAAAAATATTTTCACTTAAATTTTGACGTTTATACAGGGTGATTCATATCAAACGTACATTTTTTTGAATAGAACCCCGTATATATTATTGCATATTTGGATTCCTTGGTCAATTCTAGTGTGACTTTATGTATCACACATGGAACTTTAAACAAACCGTTTAGGCGCAAATCACCATTTTTAGTATAAGCAGGTATCAGAAAAAAATTGAATATCGCAGCGATTATAAAACTTAGAAGGCCTTGACTTTGCGGCACGACTACGCATGAAATGCATCATCTTAGGTCAGACGGCTAAATTTAAACTATTTTTGTACTTGGAGAAATCAGAGGATAAATTAAGGAAACTTCAATCACAGATAACTTGATTTTTTCAAATGGGAATGCCTATTTTGGTCTAAAGAATCAAATGTAAAATTTGATTACCTTTCTAACGATATAGCATTCTTGATATCAATCTTTTTTGGTTTTCATTTTATTTCTTATTTTCAGACAAATCGGTGTTTTTCAATTTTCCTCCATGCAAGCATCCTAGCAGGCCATGAAAAATAAACAAAAGTTCGTTAATATGGAAGAGTGCAACTAACTCAGTAGAAAGATGCAAACTAACTAGAGTAACGAGGCAAGATTATGAAAATTCCTTAAACATGTTAGCTCTAACCAGAAACAATAGCGGTAACAAGAACGCTCATTTTTCACAGCCTACTAGCTATTATCCAATTGCCAAAGTTAGTAAAAAAATATTCAATCAACGGAAAACTACTAGTGATTGTTGCTGGCAGTAGAATATCTATGTCTTCTGAATAAATTTTCACATTTAATGCTATAAAAAAGTAGCCATTTCCGTAAGTCAAAAGTCATGATACCTTTGACTGAAACCCTTCAAACTCTTCAGTAGGTACTTCTACCTATTAGCAAAAACGCGGAAAATGAAACTTGAATTGCAGTCTGTTTGCATTGTAAAACATAATTTAGTTTGCAGAAAATTACATGAAATACGAGGGTTGCTCTATACCTCCGTCAATCCACCAGTACGCAGACAGCTGTTTCACGCTTATTAGCGATCATCAGTGCGCCATAGGTCGATTGACGAAAGTAGAGAGCATCAATTTTTCCATGTTTAACAAACATGTGAAAGATGTACGAGTAAGACAGAAGGAATTCTGCCGGTGCGCCATCTAGTACCCGAAGGTGACGGCAACCAAAGAGAGAAACGCCACTAGAAGCAGTTTACTTCTCCTTGGTGGAACGACAAGGCTCGCTCGCTTTTTGCCACTAGAGGCGCGGATTTTGACGCACGCAGCGTGAAGCCGATATACGAGGGTTGCTCTATACCTCCGTCAATCCACCAGTACGCAGACAGCTGTTTCACGCTTATTAGCGATCATCAGTGCGCCATAGGTCGATTGACGAAAGTAGAGAGCAGCAATTTTTCCATGTTTAACAAACATGTGAAAGATGTACGAGTAAGACAGAAGGAATTCTGCCGGTGCGCCATCTAGTACCCGAAGGTGACGGCAACCAAAGAGAGAAACGCCACTAGAAGCAGTTTACTTCTCCTTGGTGGAACGACAAGGCTCGCTCGCTTTTTGCCACTAGAGGCGCGGATTTTGACGCACGCAGCGTGAAGCCGATATACGAGGGTTGCTCTATACCTCCGTCAATCCACCAGTACGCAGACAGCTGTTTCACGCTTATTAGCGATCATCAGTGCGCCATAGGTCGATTGACGAAAGTAGAGAGCATCAATTTTTCCATGTTTAACAAACATGTGAAAGATGTACGAGTAAGACAGAAGGAATTCTGCCGGTGCGCCATCTAGTACCCGAAGGTGACGGCAACCAAAGAGAGAAACGCCACTAGAAGCAGTTTACTTCTCCTTGGTGGAACGACAAGGCTCGCTCGCTTTTTGCCACTAGAGGCGCGGATTTTGACGCACGCAGCGTCAAAATCATTGATAGATAGAGATAGATAGAGATAGATAGATAGAGATAGAGAGCATTGATGCTCTCTACTTTCGTCAATCGACCTATGGCGCACTGATGATCGCTAATAAGCGTGAAACAGCTGTCTGCGTACTGGTGGATTGACGGAGGTATAGAGCAACCCTCGTATATCGGCTTCACGCTGCGTGCGTCAAAATCCGCGCCTCTAGTGGCAAAAAGCGAGCGAGCCTTGTCGTTCCACCAAGGAGAAGTAAACTGCTTCTAGTGGCGTTTCTCTCTTTGGTTGCCGTCACCTTCGGGTACTAGATGGCGCACCGGCAGAATTCCTTCTGTCTTACTCGTACATCTTTCACATGTTTGTTAAACATGGAAAAATTGATGCTCTCTACTTTCGTCAATCGACCTATGGCGCACTGATCATCGCTAATAAGCGTGAAACAGCTGTCTGCGTACTGGTGGATTGACGGAGGTATAGAGCAACCCTCGTATATCGGCTTCACGCTGCGTGCGTCAAAATCCGCGCCTCTAGTGGCAAAAAGCGAGCGAGCCTTGTCGTTCCACCAAGGAGAAGTAAACTGCTTCTAGTGGCGTTTCTCTCTTTGGTTGCCGTCACCTTCGGGTACTAGATGGCGCACCGGCAGAATTCCTTCTGTCTTACTCGTACATCTTTCACATGTTTGTTAAACATGGAAAAATTGATGCTCTCTACTTTCGTCAATCGACCTATGGCGCACTGATGATCGCTAATAAGCGTGAAACAGCTGTCTGCGTACTGGTGGATTGACGGAGGTATAGAGCAACCCTCGTATATCGGCTTCACGCTGCGTGCGTCAAAATCCGCGCCTCTAGTGGCAAAAAGCGAGCGAGCCTTGTCGTTCCGCCAAGGAGAAGTAAACTGCTTCTAGTGGCGTTTCTCTCTTTGGTTGCCGTCACCTTCGGGTACTAGATGGCGCACCGGCAGAATTCCTTCTGTCTTACTCGTACATCTTTCACATGTTTGTTAAACATGGAAAAATTGATGCTCTCTACTTTCGTCAATCGACCTATGGCGCACTGATGATCGCTAATAAGCGTGAAACAGCTGTCTGCGTACTGGTGGATTGACGGAGGTATAGAGCAACCCTCGTATATCGGCTTCACGCTGCGTGCGTCAAAATCCGCGCCTCTAGTGGCAAAAAGCGAGCGAGCCTTGTCGTTCCACCAAGGAGAAGTAAACTGCTTCTAGTGGCGTTTCTCTCTTTGGTTGCCGTCACCTTCGGGTACTAGATGGCGCACCGGCAGAATTCCTTCTGTCTTACTCGTACATCTTTCACATGTTTGTTAAACATGGAAAAATTGCTGCTCTCTACTTTCGTCAATCGACCTATGGCGCACTGATGATCGCTAATAAGCGTGAAACAGCTGTCTGCGTACTGGTGGATTGACGGAGGTATAGAGCAACCCTCGTATATCGGCTTCACGCTGCGTGCGTCAAAATCCGCGCCTCTAGTGGCAAAAAGCGAGCGAGCCTTGTCGTTCCACCAAGGAGAAGTAAACTGCTTCTAGTGGCGTTTCTCTCTTTGGTTGCCGTCACCTTCGGGTACTAGATGGCGCACCGGCAGAATTCCTTCTGTCTTACTCGTACATCTTTCACATGTTTGTTAAACATGGAAAAATTGATGCTCTCTACTTTCGTCAATCGACCAATGGCGCACTGATGATCGCTAATAAGCGTGAAACAGCTGTCTGCGTACTGGTGGATTGACGGAGGTATAGAGCAACCCTCGTATATCGGCTTCACGCTGCGTGCGTCAAAATCCGCGCCTCTAGTGGCAAAAAGCGAGCGAGCCTTGTCGTTCCACCAAGGAGAAGTAAACTGCTTCTAGTGGCGTTTCTCTCTTTGGTTGCCGTCACCTTCGGGTACTAGATGGCGCACCGGCAGAATTCCTTCTGTCTTACTCTTACATGAAATAATCACAATTACAACATAGCGTAATTAAAAAATACTAGCAGTTATTTTAATAGATGTACAGAATGCTCTAGTTGGAGATATTGTCACTTTTGACTTAACTAAACGGAAATGGCTAATTTTTTTATCCCATGAAATATGAAATTTCATTCTAAACATGTTAGACTGTAAGCAAAAATCGCTGGCAGTTTTCCTTTTTTTGTTTTAAAATTTTTAATCGTTTTGGAAGGTTTACAAGCTCTAGTAGACCTCAATAGCTAGTAGCCTGTAAAAAACAAACACTTCTGTCATACCCCAGCTGCTCAGTGACATTAGATATTTTGCCGCTGTTGTATCCGGTTAGAGTTAATATGTTGTAAGGAATTTTCATAATCTTGCCTCGTTGCTCTAGTTAGTTTGCATCTTTCTACTAAGTTAGTTGGTTTCTTCCATATTAACGAGCTTTTGTATATTTTTCATAGCCCGCTAGGTTGCTTGCACGCAGGAAAATTTAAAAACACCGATTTGACTGGAAATTTGAAATAAAATGAAAACTAAAAAAGATTGATATCAAGAATGCTATACCGTTAGAAAGGTAATCAAATTTTACATTTGATTCTTTAAACCAAAATAGGCATTCCCATTTGAAAAAATCAAGTTATCTGTGAATGAAGTTTCCTTAATTAATCTACTGATTTCTCCAAATACAAAACGAATTAAAATTTAGCCGTCTGACCTAAGGTGACGCATTTCATGCTTAGTCGTACCGCAAAGTCACGGCCTCCTAAGTTTTATAATCGCTGCGGTATTCAATTTTATTCTGATACCTACTTAGACCAAAAATGGTGATTTGCGCCTAAACGGTTCGTTTAAGGTTCCATGTGTGATACATAAAGTCACACTAGAATTGACAAAGGAATCCAAATGTGCAATAATATATAGCGGGTTCCATTTAAAAAAATGTATGTTTGATATGAATCACCCTGTATAAACGCCAAAATTTAAGTGAAAATATTTTTACGTTATAGCCCTCAAAGGTCCCTACCATAGTCAAGTGACAGATATTTGAAATATTCTTTAGTAAGCCCACAATCCTCTGTCCACGCACTATTGGCCCACCCTGTATAAGAGCTTTTGCCGGACAACATGTTAAAATTTGATTCGTTAGAGAAGTAGACTTGGCCCACTGGAGCCATTTTTTCTTTACGGTTTCAGCAAATTGTTTTGTTTTTCATAGTCTATTGTTTCCGTGAGTGATCTTTCCGTATTTTCTATCTTGGATGTAGATGTTCCTGATTTTACGGTCACCTTGAGGGTTGTGACCCTCTTTCTGCCACACTTTCCCACACAACTTGACCCAAGAGCTTCATCTATTTCTATTTCAATGTGGTGCGATTTGGAAACATTTGCTTGTCTTGCATTGTCATTGTCCCCATGAAAAGGTGCAGTTTGTATTAGTATCGTTCTTACCTCATTTTCCTATACCCATATACAGGGTGTTCCACGACGACTAAGACAAGCAATATATCGGAACTGGGCAGTAGTAGCGAATTATAATTTTGGGGGTGTAAATTAGAGCAAATATAGTATCTTTTCTTATTATTGTGTCACCCAATGAGGTATTTCTTTTTGGTCACGTGACGTTCGATTCAAAACTTTTAATGGCACACCCTGTAGGTATATTGTGACTTTTTGTGTTCCTCCCGATAAAACAATTCTAATAAATTAGCACACTTGGGGTCTAAAGTGATTAATTCAAGAGCTACAGGTACTTAAAGGACTGTACCACTACCATTATGAAACACTACCAAAGTAATTTAACTGTAGGGGTACATGTTTGTTAAATACCTCATTGGGGGACACAATAATAATGAAAGATACTATATTGGCTCTAATTTACACCCCCAAAATGATAATTCACTACTACTGCCCAGTTCCGATATATTGCTTGTCTCTCTGCCTCCCGTCGATTTGTTGATCTCGTGCAAAGAGCTAGAGAAACAGGATATTTGTATTCACATCATAGTTGACACGCTGGACGACCTAGAGAACCTTGATACCTCGAATGGTCCAAATTGAAGAAGAAATACTTGGCTTTTTCGTTTCACGGCGCTAACTTCGAACCATATCTATAAGACTCATATGACAGGGCCGCACTTAAAACTTCGCAGCGAACGAATAATAAGTATTTTCTTACAATTTTTTTTAATTCTTCTGCTACTAAATGACCTTACATTAGCAGTTGTTTCTAAAAAGTCCCAACTTTGAAAACACCCTGTATTATTTAACGAATTAATATTTATACGTAAAATCTGATAAAGATGATAAGCTAAGCGGGTTATTACGTTTTAATAAATTCGAAACAAAAAAGAACACGTGAACTGTTGAACAAATTTAGTGGAAAATGTAACCAAATTAAATATAATTTCACTTATTTGGCAGACAGCGTTGATTGCCAAAGCCACCTTATATAAAAAACACAATTTCTATACATAGATGAAAACATGTTTTTCTTCTCAAGAAATGGAAAAGTAAAAAACAAAAATAATGCGTTGCCCAAATAATTCTGTATGTACATACTTCTGGACGCTAGGAAAGTTTGGTAATATAACGCAACAATGAATCGCAGGAGGCTGCGTGATGTTGGTGCATGTTGAGACACGTTTAAACTTAGTTATTCATTAGCAGTGAGAGTGTAAAGTACTTTCGATCGCATCGTGGTCACGAAACGAGATAAGAGCTGTTTTGCGTTATATTTTCGTACGTGGTTCAAACATAGACCAGTGCTTAACTCGTGCACTACGTGGTGCTTGTCCACTTCGTACAACAATGGTATGGAGAATTCCAAATGAGTAATTTCACTCTGGAGGATGCTCAGAGACCGGGAAGGCCACGAATATGAGTTACAGACGAAAACGTTGCTTCTGTGGTCAAAATGCTCGACGAGGAGAGACGAGTGACCTACAGTGTGGATAGAGGGTACTTTGGGCTTAGATGTAACACAATTCGTTCAGTTCTGCATTATCATTAAATTTGCACGAGAAGAAACTTCTCTCTCTTTCTGGGTGCGCATCAACTGACCAAAGAACAGATGATAAATATATTATAACTGGGCGCCGGGAGATGCTAAATAAGTTTCATAATAAGGACAACCTCGATATGTGAACAACCTCGTGACAGGTGGCGAGGCTATTACCATGTGCCAACCAAGGCTCAAAAGCAAGTTTGTGTCCTTGATAGGATACTGTAAGAAAATCCCAAACTATAAAGAAGAAAATATAACAGCTGTATTTTTCAAATCGAGTAGAGTAATTGTGGAACATGTTGTTTTGGACACACAGAAGAGAGTCACTGCTAACTACTGAACAGTGCCTACCTGAAGTCATTGGACCTATGCAGAAACTACGGCCATAGCCAAGATTGGATACCTGGTTCCTCTACCACAATGATGCTTCAGCTCACTGCGCCAAAGCCTGCACTGAATATTTGACCACGACAGAACTGAAACTTCTAGAGCAACCTCCCTACAGACCAGACATTGCTCCTTGCGACTTTGCACTGTTTCCGCATGCGAAATTACGTTGAAAACATGAAATAAAGCTGCATTGCAAAATTTTTCTAGAAGACCCTCTGTATGTACATGGCTTTATGTGGTTTGTAGGAATTTCCATGAATATCCTACTATGCACTATGGATGGTTAATATGTAATTCAGTCATTTGCAGGTTGAATTTGTAACTTTGTCATACTAATGCTTTTAGAGCACATCTATTTATATTGCAACTTACGCACTAATAAAGCGCTCACTGTCCTTCTAACAAGCTGATGGGCTTTTTTATTGGCAGATCTATACGACCCGTACAGTTAAAATTAAACGCGACTGTTAAATGTCAATATAGGATAGCTTGTATCGATAGAGAAGACTGTTTTTTAATGTTGAACAGAGTCTGGACAGGATAAGTGAAAATTAACCGATGTGTGAAGAGTAATTGCGTGGTTTGAAGTCTTGAAGGAAAACTATAAATAGCTGATTAGTTATGTTTAAATTTAGAAAAGAAAGCATTCGTAAGTTAATAGACTGTGAATTCAGAGGTTCACGAGTGGTAAATGGCAACATATTATCTTAGGTTTACGGTCAAATAATGATTTCTACGGAAAAGTGAATGTGTTCCGATGAAGAAAGTCGAGGTAGATTGAAACGAATTTATTTACTCAACACGTATGATAAGGTAAATAGAGGAAAAGATCAGAGACATCCAGAAACCAAGTTCTGGTTTTCTATACATAAGCTGCATACAGATGTTGAATTATTCAAAATATTGGTATGATGAACATGAGGTTTATTTGAACACTTTCATGACAAATATATTATAGTTGTATATATACCGTGTTCCAGAACGGATCGCATAAACTTTAAATGATGGCTGGCACCTGCTTATACTATAATGGGTTTATATTATTTCTACTCCCATTAAGTCATACAGCGATTACCAAACTACTTTTGAACAGCTTATATTACCTAGAAAGAAACAGCGTGAATGATTTTTCATAACTCACACTCCAGCCGTGGGTTATGAACAACGCCTTCTAGATAACTAGATACCAGTACCGATCTCTTGGAAATGCATATGATTAAATACACGTTTTAATAACTGCAAAGGTGGCCATGCCATGAGCCGTCAAACGCTAATTTAACGATATACAGTAATTATTTTACAGAATAGGGGTTAAGTTGTCACTAATTCTTCATTATTAGTGTTTAAGTCGTACTATTAATTGCCTCGGTCGTAGGTAAAGTATAGTATTCAATTCGCGGTAATAGTAACAACTCACCTAAAAAGATGCAATTTTTCTAACTACATCGTAATTTTGGCAGAAATGATGGTGTGTAACCGCTTTAAAGATAGAGGTATGAAACGGCCTTCTGATAATTGAAGTAGTTAAGTAAACAATTGACAAAAACTGTGAGTGTAACCCTACAAAATTACAATCTGTTTTTTTTTCTATAAAGTAGATAATAAATCCACATTAAGTAAGGTTTCACCGTTCAATTGCCTTTAAAACAAAACTTCAAAAGTTGATTTCTCTGTATAACAGATGCGAATTTAAGAATAATTCCCTGTGATGTCGACCTCACATTCCAAAATCTAAATGCGATTTCTTTTACTTTTTACTTTTATTAGTCCTGGGACACGGGGTATAGATGTAGCTGCATTACTTCCAAGGTTCTTACCGTATAGGGTTGCTATGGAGGATGCTAGTTTTGATCTGCTCACTTCAATCAGCTTTTTTATTTGAAACACTAAACAAAATGGTTGACGCAGACATTCTTTAATAATGACCATAAAAAATGAAAAATCACGAATTGCTTCGATTAGCCTTACTACCAAACAAGAACCTGGACGGTATAAATAAGAAGTTATAATGATAAAATATTTAGGGTACAGTAGAGTAGATAGCATAATTAGCAAATACGGTTTCTCGCTAAACAATTCGCTTTGCCTCAAGTATGTACATCCCATGAGGAAAGGAGGACGAGCACAAAAACGGTACAAACAATTCAAAGACCTTTTTGTGCTCTTCAGAAAACTCTTTTATTGTTGACATAACACTTAGACGCAAAAACAGTGGAAACTGAATACCATTCTCTTTGTTGCTTTTCAGAAAATTTTTAATTTGTTGAGGAAATGATAGTCGTTCTTTGAGGATAATACCTGGATGCGATTACAAAGGAGCACTGGCAGATTAACCCCTTTTTTTATTTTTACACTAGACAAATCGGATTCATGTTTAAGCGAAAATATTGATTGTCTCTGGGTTGAGTTGAAAAATATCCTAAGGGTAACACTCCACCTTTTTGATTTTGCCTATCTGTTTAAATGCGTATTGTAATATTCAATGTTGATTTTACGACATTTGTTGCTTACTTTGTTTTGTTTATGACCAGAATCGAATAAAGACCCATTATGATTATTATTATTATTATCTGACTTTCTAAGTTCCTCTGGCATAATTGCGGTAGCAACAAGTGTTGACGGGCTGTGCCAAGTCAACACCCTGACTATTATTGATCGGAATTTAGGAATGATCGCACAATATTACAGGTCTTCAAGATTACAGACTTTTGGAATACTTTGTGTAACTTTTCGTTCAGGCCCAACTGTTGGAGGTGTTTTGTAAACGTGTTTGGTGTAAGGCCTGACACCGACATAATGAGGGGGACAATAGTGACTTTGTTTTGTTTCCAAAGTCGTTTTATTTCCATGGCAAGAACCGTGTATTTAGATATCTTCCCATCGTAGGTGTTTTGGATATTCACATCGTTGGGAATGGCAATATCTATCAAATAGGTAATTTTGTCGGCCTTTGACTGGAAAACTATATCTGGTCTATTGGCTGGGATACTCTTGTCTGTATGTATTTCAATTATTATGTGAAAAACAAAAAAGTGCAGCTCGGGCTCCGACACACCGAGCTGCTGTTCCATTACCCAATGACTACTCCTCACACCGTGAGGTGAGCAATCACTGGGTCCGCGAATCGTGCGCCCTAAGTAGACGAAGGGACCCAAGGATGACTGCCTTCTGCATTCTGGCGGCTAAGATGTGCGCCGCCGCACGGCACACCGGTATTTTGCGCAGTGCAGAGAGCAGCGTATTCCTCATTCCACCTAGGGATCCAATGACCATAACCAGCAGACTTACAGTGTAGTCTGGCCAGAGCCTGCGAAGTTGTCCGAGCAACTCCTGATATTTGGTCCGCTTTTCCTCCTCCTTAGAGACGATGTTCACCTCGGCAGGCGCCGAAAACTCAATAACGAACATCGTCTTCTGTTGGTGGTCGAGAAGGACTATGTCGGGCTTGTTTGCCTGTACAAGCTCGAGCGTGGGGAACGAGTAGTTCCAGTAAATCCGGCATCTCTCGTTCTCCACAACGGACTCTATATCCCCTGGAGCGTATGGCAGCACCGGTGTCTCATCGATACCGTAAGAGTGCCTCAAATGATAGTAGAGCACTCGTAGAGCCGCGTTGTGCCGATGGACGTAAGCCGTCCCAGCGTACGTCTTACACGCCGACAAGAGATGCATAAGCGTCTCTGGCGCCTGTCGGCAAGCTCTACAAAGGGTGTCGGGTACATCTACACCCATAACCCTTTTACGGTACACCAAGGTGTTGAAGACACCGTCTTGGCAAGCCATTATAAAGCCCTCAGTCTCCGACTTCAACCCACTAGACCTTAGGAAAGAGAAGGTCAACTGCTCAGACAAGCCATGCTCTTCCAGATGTTTGTAGAAGATTCCATGCATTGGCTTATCTTTATGAAGTCTTAAAAGGAAGTCGACTTCGGCAGTTTTAAGGTGGGATTTTAATTCTGCGGGAGCAAGTTCCGTAATGGACTGCTGACACCTCCGCTTGAAGTCGAGTGTGAGGCTGAGCTCCTCAGCTGCTCGTTTCGCTGCGCTAAAAAGAAAGGCTCCTTTTCCCGCATTCTCGTGCTCTCGCACAAAGCGGATCAGGGGATCGGTGCTGTTCGTTACATAGCAGGCAGTGGCCAGTACTACTCTGTTGTGCAGACGCTCCAAACTCAATAGTCCACGCCCTCCCAGGTGTCGCGGGAGGTATATTCGCGGGACAGAGGACTTAGGATGCAGGCTTCTCTCCATATTCATCCTTTTGCGGGTCTTCGTGTCGATTTCCTTTAGCTCGTTCACTTTCCAGTGTATAGCACCAAAGGTGTATAATAACAATGGGACCGCAAGCATGTTAGTGGCAGCGACTTTGTTCTTGCCGGACAGTTCTGACGACCAGATCTGCCGGAGTCGGTGCAAATACTTGCGGCGGAGACACTCTTTAACCAATGCTGCCTCTTGGACATGACGTTGCGCCACTCCAAGGTAGGTATAAGTATCTCCGGCATGCAGCTGTCGCAAGATGCTCCCATCAACGAGCTGTTCCTCATCTCCACTATCTCCGCTTCGTCCTTTCTTGAGATGAACCAATGCACATTTGTCTGTCCCGAACTCCATTCCGATAGCATGACTGTACTCCTGCACCACCTTCAGCGATTGTTGTAGTTCGCGTTGGCCGGAGGCATAAAGTTTTAGGTCATCCATATAAAACAGATGGGTGACCTTGTGCCTCCGGTTATTGGGCGTGCCACAGCTGTATCCTTTAGTATTTCTCAGCGCTATGGACAGAGGCAAAAGTGAGATGCAAAAGAGCAAGGGACTCAAGGAGTCTCCTTGGAAGACACCTCTTTTCAATGACACCAACTCTGTCTGAACCCGAGTTTCACCTGATGTTATAGTGAACCGGGTCTTCCAGAGTGGCATCAGTTGTTTAATGCATCCCACTATCTGATTATCCACCGAAAGGCATTCCAACAGCCGCACAATGAGCTCATGAGACGTGCTGTCGAATGCCTTGCGATAGTCAATCCAGGCCATAGAAAGGTTTCGCTTGTACTGCACGGAGTCCTGCGTGACACATCGGTCAATCAACAAGTTCTCCTTGCAGCCAGCTACTCCTTTCTTTGACCCTCTCTGTTCATACACGTCGAGAAATACAGGATTCACAGCTTGAAGGAGACGCATGTACAAGATTCTGGTGAAGAGCTTGTAACATGCGTTCAGACATGTTATTGGCCTGTAGTTTTTGGGATCAGACAAATCTCCGGTCTTCGGGAGAAGCACGGTTCGACCCTCGACAAACCAAGCCGGAATTGGCTGCTCCTGATTTAGCCACGAGTTAAAAACTCTAGCTAAATGCCGGTGGCAACTGGGGAATTTTTTCCACCAGTAGGTGTTTATGCCATCCGGGCCAGGAGCTGCGAAATTCTTTGCGCCTCGTAAGGCGTCAAGAATTTCTTCCGTGTTTATCGGGTGACGCAGTTCATTCAAGTTAGGAGTCCTCCTACAAACGGACTCGAACTGCGCCAAGGCCGGAGTGTCTGCTGAGAGAGGTTTGGGCTGTTCGTAAATGTCCCTCCAAAAGGCCTCCACGCGATCAGCAGTTGGCGGCTGCTCTATGGCTGGAGGCGGCTGTTGGAAAAGGCGAGAAGGTCTTTCGTAGAACATTCTGTTCTGTTCCAGACCTCTCGCCCGCGCCACCAACGATCGCTTAGCAGCGATTAGCATCCGTATCCTGTCAAGACAGTGTTGCTTGACAACAACCAGTACCGCTTGACTGAGTGTGTGATGGTCGCGCCTCAACCCGTAGGCTATGTGGCGCACTCGGCGCGTAAATGGCTTCCCAGCCGCTCTATATTCCATCACACACTGGATACGGGATGCTTCCTGGCGTGCCAACTGGATTTTCGCTTCCATTTGGCGCACCCGTCTCTGTGCTCTCTCAACAGGAGAGTCTCTCACTCTCCCCTGTCTAGCTAGCCTCAGAGCCGCAGCGTAAATTTCGCAATTGATGCTCCAAATGTCAGAGGCCTCCGATAGACGTTCACCAACCACCTCATCCTCTCTCTTTAAATCTGCCAGCTTCAAGGACCTTCCGTTGTTATGCAAGGCCCTTCGGTCTCTGAAATCCCCAGGTGAGACGACTTGGTCGATTTCCCTCTCAGCGGGCCTTACCGGCGAACTTTCAGCCTGGTTAACAGGCCTTCCGTCCGCCGAAGGGGCAGGCTGAGCTGGAGCACGAACATATCCCTGCCTCCGGAGGTACGATACATAATCTCGCAAATTCTGAGAGGTAAGCGTGCTATGCTCTGGGTGCATTTCACACCACCTCTCATACATGCGGGACATGTATCCCCTACGGCGCGGGCTACTGCTCTCGTAGCAGCTCAGTAGGTCATCCTTGAGCTCCGTCGTCCACCTAAAACGGTCCATGTCATTGCGGGGGTCGTCAACAGGGCAATTCGAAGCACCGCCACCTTGCCCAACGCCGGCTTCCGAAACCGGCTCGGTGTGGGTGCTTTTCTTCCGGGGTGGTCGAACCCGAAGATAGGGCCCGTCAGGTGGTTGGCCTTAGGGCCCCCAGACGACATTTCCGGAGGCAGCCGTCCAAATTGCCTCCTGAGGATGCACCTGCGAAGGTTGCCGGCTGGATTACATCCTTGGGCTTCGGTATACCCTGCGGTGTCGCCACGCACCGGATAGCCTACTGATGTTGGGTGGCTTCCTGCGGGTGTATTATCAGCCGCCCCTAACATGGAGTCAGACGCTGTCGGAGTACCGCTCCTCACATGGAGATCAGTCGTGTCCTAATTGTTGAGGAATAGCCGATCCTCTGGATGCAGACGCTATTCCACCGTGCTAGTTTTGGTCCGCCCCGGGTATTTGATTTCCCCGGTACCACCCATATCTGGGAGGCGTTCCCCTATCCGCCACCTTGGGGAGGCGCCACTGAGGGGATCTAGCAAACCCTCGCGGGTATTTCAATTATTATTATTATTATTATTATTTTAAATTTTGTATCCCGAATTGCTTCTAATGAAAATGGAATTAACATATTTGGCTCTTCACTATCCAATAAAAGTAATAAAACAGTTCATTCCAAAATAACTACACCTAGTTTCATACTGAGAAATTTCTCAACTTTTGCGTCTACGTATTATGTATTTACTCAAAGGTTTGTATTGAAAATTTTGAAATCTTTGAAATTTCCTACTGAATTACATCCATTTCCGCGAGTTCAGCATTGAGAATGCCAGAATGCGCACGGGTACGACCAAAATCAAATTTACGTTCTGGCTCTGTCTTGAAAGTATTGCTTCTTTTGTTTAATTTTGTTTGTAAACATTTATAAGTTGTAATCGCTGCGTTATTTGACGAGTTTAAGAAGAATGTACTAAACTCATATTTAGTCTTCATGTCAATTGGAGGGTCCACAAGACTTGCTAGATCTGAGAAACAATCAATACCTATAGCTTTATAGAGATCTTCCCTACATCTCGGGTTTGGTTCCATTATTATCTATTCTCAAAATTAAAAAAGCACTTCTACTGACGGCGGCTTTTTTAGGACTTTTTTTTAGAAGGGACAGCAATTCTGGAGAAATGTTGACCTAAGTGTATGTTCATTACAAGATTTCCCTTGTTAATAATGAAATAAGAAAAGAGATTGTGTTATGCAAAGCGCTGTACAGTAGGATATAAACAAGAAAATTATTTTTTCATCACAAAATAGCCAGAACAATGTGAATTCAAACTAAATTGCTTTGAACAACATACATGTAATTTTCAGTTTAGTTCACATTTCTTAAGGGTAACGTTAAAGTATTTGAAAATTGGGAAAGGACGACATTTGAGGAAAAAGGAGAGAATGATGTAACTACCTACAACTTGAAACCCAGCTTATTTACCACCCTAGGTAAATTACGTTAACAACGCCACTAAAAATAAATCTTTTAAAAAAATAAAAGTATGACAAGGAAGTTATAGATTCAATCTGAAAGTATACTTAAATCAAAGCTTAAGATAAAAAGCAGCTTAAAAAGAAGTATTCCGTCTTTGCAGTTCTCATTATCATGAAGAAAGTCTCAAATCTATCTATATACTGGTAATATTTATGTGTATGATTGATTATGTATGATGTACGTTGATGACAAAAATAAATTATATTATATTATAATACTATAATACGACTATACTGTATATATTTTTTCGTTCACCGATATGAAAAACAACAGAAATGTTGTCGAAATTGCACCTGATGAAGTGTGGAACCTTATTCGAAACGTCCAAATTGTTCTTTATTTCACTAACAAAGGCAGACCGTATTCAAAAATAAATAGTAGCAAAACAAATAATTACACAACAGATCAATTTATGTATTTATCGTAGGTACGGCTTTATATGATACAAAACACATAAAAGTATAAAAGAAAGTAAAAGCTAGTCCAATTCACAAACACACATTTTTAATCTAGACATTTAGTCAATCGAGGCGTCAGTTGCCATTAGGAAGTCATAAAAGTTTCCCGCATATGCTGTATTTGGGCATAACATCACCATATGCTGAACTGTTTGCTTTTCCGCCCCGCAGTCACACCTCGCAGATTGTACCCTACCCCATTTGTGTAATGAGTTCGCGCATATGCCATGGTTGGTGCGTATTCTATTCAGTGATGTCCATATTTTACGGGGCTCATCAAAAGCGGGAGGTTTCATTCTTATGCACGGAAGATTTCTGCCCTGAGGGGGGCAGTTATCTGTCCATTTTTGCTCCCAAGAGTTTACGGGGTCGAACTGTGACGTGTTTTCTGGCATTTCTTACGTATCCAAATAATAAATGGTGACCAGTGCCAAAATCTTATCTTACTCGAAAACTGACCTAGCTTCTATACCGAAGTTGGGAAGGTTTGAATACAATATACCTTAGCCATAAATAGCCTCTACAGATCTTACTTAAATGCATCAATACAGGAAATATATAAACACACATGTATCTTAAAATAAAACTGTAACAAGTAATACCTGCTATTTTTCTCGTGAAATGGCAAATAATCCTTCATCCAGTGACAAATGCCAAATGAAACGAGCCTTGGCTCGCTATTACGATATTTGCGGGAGTAAAATGCCAAATGATATAATGTTATTGAGGCAACTAGATATGACTCATGGGTTATATGATTATTGCGTGCATACAATTTCACTGGTGCTGAATATATTTCCATATATTTAGTTACATCTTTTGCAGGTGATAAAATTTTAGGTACTCTGAAAAAAATTTCTCACATTTTCAGATGGTATCCATATATTGGAATGTGCAGATTGACAACTTCACGTTATAACAGTAACACATATTTTGCAAACATGTTACATTAAAAGAGTGGACTTTATTTTTAGTAACAAAACAAACGCACATAGGTATATAACGGAAGACTTGGTAGGTACTAAACACGAGGTTACAGAGGTCGACTGTTAAATGATTCAGTTGCTCAAGATCATTGACATTACCGGATATAAAATTGAATAATCGATTGTTTGTCAAGTGCCTTTCACTTTAGATCCCCTTAAATGGTAATTTTTAGTCATTCGAATGCGGTCATCGTATATATCTGTAGCTTGGAGGTATAAAGGACCCATGCCACATCCATTTCTCTTAAAATTCAGGATAGCACTTTAACCAGTAATTACTTGAATATTATATGAAATTTGAACAGAACTGTTGCACCAAAATTACACTTAAGCTTTTATTTTTCATTGTATCAAAAGTTATTTAACCATGGTAAGTTAGTTTCATATTATGACACGCGTAATAATTCAATTCTAACGCCATTCGCTACATCTATATACTATATCGTTTTATCGAAAAAAAGTAAACAAAAGGGTAAGAGCTTTTACGTGCCTACTGAGCAGTGAAACTCTTATACAGGGTTGGCCACAATGCCGTAGCGCACCAAAGTTATATTTTCAGAATGGTATTATTCGATATTTCGAACCTTCCTTGAATTTTAAGCAAAAGCGGACGAAAGTGAAGCAACTTCCCGATCAAAGCAAATATCTATTCTTCAACAATTAAACGGTCAATTAAAACAATCAACATTAATGTAGCTTAAGAGGTCATAGTAGGCTGCTGATATGGGTGAAATTAGAATACTACCAGGTCTCAAATAAGTTAGCCTGTAATAATTTATTTCAACAGTACACCTCTTTGGTGCGACACAAGTAAAGCAACTCTCTGGTTTAGTCTAAAGGAATAGGATTTAATGATTTAATGACATTTTACATACAAATTAAGCTTACTACGTCCTGTTTGCAGGAATAAATAAGCCAAAAGGAAAACGAATCTGTACTGAGGTACAAAAAAATGCTGCATACACTCCTATCACAACGGAACCTTACAAAATGCGATTTCCAGTTTAGCTTGTTCAAATATAGTGTATCAACAATCATTTCACACGTTATAATAAAAGAGAACGTGTAGAAAAAATTACGAAGTCAGGAAGACCAAGAAAAACTAAATTTTGTAGGGAAAGACGAATCAAAAGAACTTCTCAAAAGAGATCAGCAGTTAATTGCTGAAATTCCAGATCTGGAAGTAAGTGCAAGAACTGTTCAGCACATTTTAGTTGAGGCAGAGCTTTATAGCAGACGGCAGTCATCCAGTCACCCAGCCAAAAAACCGTTGGTATCCGAAAGAAATAGCAGTGCTAGGATACAATTTGCTAAACGTTATTTGAATTGAACTGTGCAAGAGTGGGGAAAAGTATTATTTATCAACGGAATATGTTACAAAATTGTTACCTCTGATGGAATAAGACGTGTTAGGCCTCCGGTTATTACAATATTTACCACAAAGTACGTTATGCCAACCACAAAGCATGGAAATGGTAGTGTATTTTTATGGGAATGATTTTCATGGAGTAGAGTAGGTCCATGACATTTTATAGACGGTACCATGGATCGTTTCGTCGACAGCGACATACTTCAAAATGCTATGCTTCCGTATATTGAGCGAGATATGCCTCTGGAATTTGTATTCCAACAGGAGAACGACCCGAAACATTCGTCTCGCCTTTTTCGGAAGTGGTTTCAGGAGAACAATATCCAGGTTCTTCAGTGGCCAGCACAATCACCAGACTGCAACCCTAATGAGAACCTTTGTATGAAGAGATTGGACGTAGTATTCGGACTACAACATTTCTAAATAAACAATCCTTAATTGATAAGATTAGTGAAGTAGGACGAATATGGCGAGTGTTACTATCAAAAATTTAATTTCTTCAATGCCGCGTCGTTATCAAAAAATTATAGCCATCAATGGATACCCGTCAAACCGTTACGATTTATTATTTTTTAATAACAACCTCGCACATTTTGGTCGCTATTCATACGACTCGAAAATCACTACTCATACTGCTGTCATTGGCCTGTGCCCAAGGGGTCATCGTATACAGGGTGGGCCAATAGTGCGTGGACGGAGGATTGTGGGCTTACTGAAAAATGTTTCAAAAATCTGTCACTTGATCATGGTAGGGACCCTTGAGGGCTATAACGTAAAAATATTTTCACTTAAATTTTGACGTTTATACAGGGTGACTCATATCAAAGTTACATTTTTTTGAATGGAACCCCCTATATATTATTGCATATTTGGATTCCTTGGTCAATTCTAGTGTGACCTTATGTATCACACATGGAACTTTAAATGAACCGTTTAGACGCAAATCACCATTTTTGGTATAAGTAGGTATCAGAAAAAAATTGAATATCGCAGCGATTATAAAACTTAGAAGGCCGTGACTTTGCGGTACGACTAAGCATGAAATACGTCACCTTAGGTCAGAGGGCTAAATTTGAATTCTTTTTGCACTTGGAGAAATCAGTAGATTATTTAAGGAAACTTCAATCACAGATAACTTTATTTTTTCAAATGGGAATGCCTATTTTGGTTTAAAGAATCTAATGTAAAATTTGATTAACTTTCTAACGATATAGCATTCTCGATATCAGTCTTTTTTAGTTTTCATTTTATTTCAAACTTTCAGTCAAATCGGTGTTTTTCAATTTTGCGGCATGCAAGCAACCTAGCAGGCCATGAAAAATAAACAAAAGGTCGTTAATATGGAAGAAACCAACTAACTTAGTAGAAAGATGCAAACTAACTAGAGCAACGAGGCAAGATTATGAAAATTCCTCACAACATATTAGCTCTAACCAGAAACAATAGCGGTAACAAGAACGCTCATTTTTCACAGCCTACTAGCTATTAGCCAATTTCCAAAGTCAGTAAAAAAATATTTAATCAAAGGAAAACTACTACTGCTTGTAGAATATCTATGTCTTATGAATAAATTTTCACATTTAATGCTATAAAAAAGTAGCCATTTCCGTAGGTCAAAAGTAATGGTACCTCTGACTGGAACCCTTCAAATTCTTCAGTAGGTACTTCTACTTATTAGCAAAATCGCGGAAAGTGAAACTTGATTTGCAGTCTGTTTGAATTGTAAAATATAATTTAGTTTGCAGAAAACTACATGAAATAAACACAATTACAACATAGCGTAATTAAAAAATTCTAGCATTATTTCAATAGATGTTCAGAATGCTCCAGTTGGAGATGTCTTCACTTTTGACTTAACTAAACGGAAAAGACTAATTTTTTTATCCCATTAAATGTGAAATTTTATTCTAAAGATGTTAGACTGTAAGCAAAAATCGCTGGTAGTTTTCCTTTTGTTTCAAAATTTTTAATCATTTTAGAAGGTTGTCAAGCTCTACTAGACATCAATAGCTAGTATGCTGTGAAAAACAAACACTTCTGCCGTACCCCAGCTACTCATTGGCATTACATATCTTGCGGCTGTTGTATCCGGTTAGAGCTAATATGTTGTAAGGAATTTGCATAATCTTGCCTCGTTGCTCTAGTTAGTTTGCATCTTTCTACTAAGTTAGTTGGTTTCTTCCATATTAACGAGCTTTTGTTTATTTTTCATGGCCTGCTAGGTTGCTTGCACGCAGGAAAATTGAAAAACGCCGATTTGACAGAAAATTTGAAATAAAATGAAAACCAAAAAAGATTGATATCGAGAATGCTATATCGTTAGAAAGGTAATCAAATTTTACATTTGATTCTTTAAACCAAAATAGGCATTCCCATTTGAAAAAATCAAGTTATCTATGATTGAAGTTTCCTTAATTAATCTACTGATTTCTCCAAGTGCAAAAAGAATTCAAATTTAGCCCTCTGACCTGAGGTGACGCATTCCATGCTTGGTCGTACTGCAAAGTCACGGCCTTCTAAGTTTTATAATAGCTGCGATATTCAATTTTCTTCTGATACCTACTTATACCAAAAATGGTGATTTGCGCCTAAACGGTTCGTCTAAAGTTCCATGTGTGATACATAAAGTCACACTAGAATTAACCAGGGAATCCAAATATGCAATAATATATAGGGGGTTCCATTAAAAAAAATGTAAGTTTGATATGAATCACCCTGTATAAACGTCAAAATTTGAGTGAAATTATTTTTACATTATAGCCCTCAAGGGTCCCTACCATGATCAAGTGACCGATTTTTGAAATATTTTTTAGTAAGCCCACAATCCTCCGTCCACGCACTATTGGCCCACCCTGTATTATAGGATACAAAGGTTCACGCAGTGGCGTTTATTTCAACGTACACATATTGGTTCCAGAACAAGCCATCGTTACGCCAAATCGAATGGATCGTTTTTGAACCTCCTTATCCCTGAATTTAGGGAACCTCATTAAGCAACAATGAACAAAAAATTACATCGCGAACTTAGTAGTCATAATTAAAGCATTTCTTCAAAACTAGATTAGTCTCGATATCATAATACTTTTAAAATCAGTTAAAAAATGCATAACCTCCCTATTTCCTTATTTCGTCGACCTGGAAGTAAAATAACAGCACTGCATCGGCATTGTTGATAAACCCAAAAATTAGATCTGCCACCAACACATCAATGTTTTTAGATAACGATGCTGCTTGCCTTATAAGCGAATAATGTGACAGAATTCGAGATGTAGAAACAAACCCTAAGAAAGCCTGGGAAAACATATGGGCCTGTCTTCGAGAGATTCATCAAATTTCTCCCACTAATCGTAATTCAATAGAAACTGATAAGGAACCTCTATGATACCCAATAGAATTGAAGCTTTTTTGTCATTTATATGGTTTTTTTTTTATTATTAGTCCATCACTACTGGCAGAAACAACATACGTTTTCCGTTTCCGTCATCACTGAAAAAACATATTGTTCATTGTATTAAAGAACAACAGTTCTTAACTACTGCTTCATTGGGATAATGAACCGTTTCATTATATAAATGATTTGTCAATCATCGATTAATGCTCTTATTTATTAACAATATGAATCTACGTTCATCAATGTAATGAATATCTTATCATTAAATTAATGTCATATTTTCATTAACGATAAATTAATGAAATATGTTCATTAAAACAATGACTTGTGTTCCTCACAATAATGAAACTGCATTCCTCATCATTTATCTATCTAATGAACTAGTGCTGACAGAGATAATGAATTATTTTTCATTATATGATGAACTCATTCTTTGGCTCAAAAATAATGAATCTGTTTATTGATTTAATGAACTTTTCATTGTATTTAGGGTCAGTTTTGGTTCAGTGATGGTACTACTAAGACAACATTTCTCACCTATATGGTGTGGGAAGTGAAATTTCAAGTCTAGACAAAAAATTAGAGTATCCTCTTTGATGACTTTCCCCGCCACCCCAATTTTACTCCCGTCAACAAATTAAAAATGACCTACCTTTCAATGTCTAAAAACGAAGTCACTGCGATTCTGAGAATTTTAATTTTTTATAATTACCCCGCCGCCAATACACGTATTTCCAAAAATTTAGCAGCATTATAGCACCACAGCATATATCGCAGCCCAAGTTTAATTACAGGGGTACTGAGTTTATAGTGACAAAATAGCGACAGGTCGACAGAAATGAGTGACATAAAACGTCCAAAAAACTTGATAGGTATATCAAAGTCGAACATTGTTCGGATCACAATATTCCCTCCACTAGTGGAAGTTGAGGGAAGTATTTGTATGTTCTACTCACCTGAAAAGACAATCGTCAACCAAAAAAGATTAAGTTGATGGCCTTGGTACATAAATCACTACCTATTTTTTCTCTGTTTGTTATTTTCATTGTATTCTCGGAATTATTATTATTTCCATCCGGTTCACGACTAATCAGTCAATCGTGTCATACGGCTACATAAACAAGTAAATATGTAATAACAGAACACTTTAGCCGATACGTAAATGGATCGACCAAGGTCTCAATATGCAAGAATCATTATGCAACCCACCCCTATAGTTGTATGAAGCCGGCAAAACAGAAAACAGCTGTTAGAATAATATGTTACGAAATCGATTAAGACTAAATTATACTGCAGTCAAATGCGGTTAAAACAAGAGTTCCAGGATTACAAATATTTGTTAGGAAAATAAACATGGAGAGAGGTAATAACAAACATACTCGTGAAAATACTTATTTATGTTTGTCAACGTTATTTTTGTCGGCTCATATTTGTGCTTAATCTTTACGTGATCTTCGATAAAACCTTATATGTCCGCACTTCACTTGGCGTAGCGTATTCGTGTATTTGTCTGATTTTCCAAAATAAAAGACGGATGTGTGGAAAACCTATTTGGGTTATTTGACTTATTTGGGCAAATAGGATGAATAATACAAGTAGGCTAATACGCGTTTCCGTCAACTTGTCCGTTTTTAATCACATCAAAGGACTCAATACGAGATGGATATTTATGCAGACTAACAATAAGGGAAGGCATATTTGTTATGATATTTGCACATACATCAATTATTTGGGCACATGCAGTGACGCCGCTACATCTGTACGATACGCTAAAGATGTACCTAGTTTTTTTAGGTTCTCGAATATTTTATATAAAGATTAATAACAGACAGGCGACGAAAATAACGTCGTTTTTTGATGATGTAACCATAAACAATGCTTCCTCGGCCTATTGAGGAAATTGGAAAGTAAAATGTGAGCGGTTAAACATAATATATTTAGGGCCGATTTTATCAACAGGCGCATTTTAACAAAGGCTTTGACCAATCAGAGCAGCCCGTTCAAGAACATGCATCTGTCAAAGTTCTCTGAAAACTATTGATTTCTCTTGAAGTTTACCTCAAAAAGGTTAAAAATGACATGCTTTATATACAAATCGACCATTATGAACCGTCTAGTATCTTTTCCAGTCTGATTTTCCATCCTAAATGGGTGAAAAATTGCATTTTCTTATTTGATCAAAAGTTTAGCAATTGCTAATTTCAACCAATCAGATTCCGCAAAAACTGTACATTTGATCGCTGGTTATTTCTTCTGCTAAACGAAGATGGCAAAAAATTAAGGTTTTGAATAATTTTTTTGTGATAAATGGAGAGGTCAAAGAGATCAAATATAAGTTTTACAACAAAACTGTTTTTGTTTTGTTTTTTTTCGCAATAATCCAACAGTTATATCAAAATAGAAATGAGTTTTTGAATCCCGAAAACACGCCGACGACTCCTGACCCGTGTGACGTACTTCATGAAAATACTTGTAACAGTTGTAACTAAAATGTATATTTGTTGCAACATAGGCGATGAATGAAGTTTGCAGCTCGAGACGAAGTCAACGATCGAAGTAAATATCTTTTTGAATGTTTAAAATTAGATCACAGATCCCAGTAATAAAGTACCTAAACAAATATCTTCTGAGGCGATTTTACTGCAGCGTGCTGGGTGGCCGAGTGGCAGAGTAGCCGACTCGTATGACTTGGTATCGCTGGTGGTGTTGGTTCGAGACACAGCCCGTGCAAGTACTTTTTTTTATCCAAAATATTCATTGGAATGCTTTTTACTCATGTTATATCATTTTTTTGTACCATCGACATAAATGTGTTTTTGAATGAAAAGTTATTAGATGTTTTACTAGTACAACAAAAATTACGAATCATTTTACTTTTTTGGAATAATTTCATTTTGATACTGCTATCAGAGCAATTGGCGATTGATTTTGACGGATAAACTTCACTTCCACTGACTGAATTCTCAACCGCCTCCGGTACTTAGCTTTTGCAATATGTCAAGTAAAATGTCTAATAAAATTTGATTCAAAAACATTTTTATGTCGATGATACAAAAAAATGTGTGTAACATGAGTAAAACACATCGATGAATATTTTGGATAAAAAAAATGAAAAAAAAAATAGTTGCACGGGCTGGGTCTCGAACCAACACCACCAGCGATACCAAGTCAAACAATGTCAGCTACTCTGCCACTCGGCCACCCAGCATGCTACAGTAAAATCGCCTCAGAAGATATTTGTTTAGGTACTTTATTACTGGGATCTGTGATCTAATTTCAAACATTCAAAAAGATATTTATTTCGATCGTTGGCTTCGTCTCGAGCTGCAAACTTCATTCATCGCCAATGTTGCAACAAATATACACTTGTTACAACGATAGTTTTGTTATAAAGCTTATATACGATATGATGAAAAGAGTCATCCAGCTTTGACGTTTTGTTTTCAATATTGATAAGATACTATTGGACGATATTTATTAACCTAGCCCGCAATACCCAATAGAAAGCTTTTGCTAAATAACATCCAATAGAAAAGCTTTGTTAAATTCTTTGTTAAATATGCATGTTGATAAAATCGGCCCTTTTAATCTCTCATCTGTATGTCACTTAAGTATTAATGTTTATGAGTCTTATATTTTAACCTGCTCTTCTCTCAATGATTCATTTTTTTTTATCTTAAACGAAATCATAAATTTGTGACATATTGAGTTTTGGCTCATTCCCTTCATTAATTTGAATTGTGTTTGAATGTAAAGTTCCCATAATTTCATGACAGTCATAAACATTACCTGGAGGCCCAAAATTTCAAGTAATCGAATAGCCCGTACATTAATTATGGAATATGGGTTAGTCATCTAGAGTGCATGGTTACAATTATTATTATTTTTCGAGGTATCCCTATTTATATCTCAACTTTTGACCGTGGTAAGAATAATAATAATCACTCAATTAAATGAGTTCAAAAACTAGCAAATATCTTGATAAATAATATACAGGCTGTTTGTTTGAAAACCCCCCACCACGGGTTTATTAAAAACCACTGATTAAAACAAAAAACGCCGAGACACGTTAAAAGACCTTCTTTATAGAGGGTACGTTAAAAGGGGGACAACTTTATAACAACAAGCTACTTCATCATCTTGTACCTCTGCTCCCAGTGTCATCCCCTTAAGCATTTTAACTGACAAGGGGTATGTATCGAGCAATATCTTGTTTTAAAGATATGTCGAAGTCCCTTATTTTGACGTTTGATTTTTTTTAACTCTTGAGATTCATTTTCGAGAAAATTCGAAAAATCTTTATATATCTTAATTTGTTCAAATAAAACAAAAATTTCACTTTTTAATAAGTGTCTTTTAGTCTTTTAGAATTTTTAAGGGAATGATCGGGGGGGGGGGGGTAGAGGGTATAAGAGGGTGAAGCAAATTTGACATTGACGTTTTTTGTTTTAATCAGTGGTTCTCGATAAATCTGTGGTGAGAAGTTTTTAAAATGAACACCATGTATGTACGACTTTACAACTGCGGGAACTCATGGGATTGTAGTTGACAAACAGGCAAACATGGATAGACAGACAGACTGGTAGGAAAGCAACCAGTCAGATAAATGACTGAACAATTCAAAGCACGTGTTATCTCGATTTCGATTTTTTCGAATAAAATTTCCCTCCCACCATTATATAGTGTGAATAACATTCAAAATTTTCTGACAGCTAACTTCGATTTTTCAAATGCGTATGCGAGCCGATTCAGAATCAACTCTGATTCCGACCAGCGAACACACTCATTCAGATTCCAGCACTTAGCTTTTAGCTTCCCTTTCGTTGGCCTCTCAAGAAAATGAACAATGGCAAAACCGAGCAGGGTTCGTAATCCTCGAAGCAAAACGATGATGACTCAGAAAGTCTCGCATTCTTTTACGGTAAAAACTACGGTAGAGGTAAACGGTGCTCTCGATAGAATAAGGAGGAAACAAATTACTAACGTTGCAACAATTTCGTCGATAATTGGTCGAGAATTACCTATAGGAAGTTTACCATTATCGAGTGATTGTTACAGTTGTACAAAGGTGATGATAATGATTATATTATTTGGAATGATGAATAATGACTATTATTAGAATGGTTCTTTAGAACTGGACACATAATAATTGTTATTTCTTCTACACACTCATGTTTCCTGCACTTCTTTGTCATGAACACTGGGAAGTATTTTTTCTGCGGAATATTGCCATATTCGCTTACAGAATGTGCAATAACTAAGATCAAATGAAAGTTATGAATGTTTTTATCCTGGCGTCCGTCGGTTACATTAGCCGCAGTACTCTATCGCTATAAAGTTCTTCAACTAATTTTGTTCGTAATGGAATGTTTGTTTTCTATCTCATGGTATTAAGCACATTTTGCATTTTATAATTAGTCACAATAGCTTCATAAATCTGAGGTAGCGAAGAAGATATTATATGAATATTTGGCACAATCCACAATATGTTTTATATCTAGAGGGCGTTAAGTATGATTGGCTAATTCACCCATTTGTTTTCCTACCTCCATATTTTTCAGTATTATGTTATTTTGAAATGTGGACGTGGAGGAGAATGCTGAGAGTTCCTTATACCGCCCATCGAACTAACGTTTCCATACTGGATGAGCTCGGTAATCCAAAGAGAGTATCCTCCATTGTGTTGACGAGAATGCTTACATTCTTCGGACATATACACAGAAGGGATAATATGGAGCAACCTGTAGTTCAGGTTCATGCCCCGAGTGGGCGGCGCCGGGGCCGTCCCCCTACACGCTGGGTGGATACGACGAAACAGTTGCTGGATATGAGTATCAAGAGCGCCACTAAACTTTCAGTAAATCGCGAACGATAGCGAGCTACAGTTCTCAAAAATATTGATAATATTCGTGTCGGCAATACTCTAGCTCCGACTTAATGGATTTTACGAGTTCACAACATGTCTGTTAAGACATTGTGACTATGATGATGATAATGATGATGTTGTTTTGTGCATTTCAGTTGCGAAAAATGAAATAATAGTGTCAAGTGGCTGGATTGTGTACTTCCCACACATTCTCGGTAATAACATTTTTAAAGTTGCCAAATTGGCCACCCTCCCACAACCTCCATACCTGCGGACAATATCTGTAGTGAATAACCAAATGTTACTGAGCAAATCTGCATACCATGCGTTGATTGGATGAGACTTCTTAATCAACGATTACCACAAAATTTTTGTTTGAAGTTTTAAACATGTTCGGGAGTGAATTACCTAACAAACAAAAAATGCGACAGAAAGGTTAATAAGCGTTCAAATATAGGTTTTCATGAGATTGGTACAGGGGAAAGGTATCCAGATACTACGGACATTTAGTGCAACGCCACTTGTGGAAAGAACAAACATATTCTGTCCACGGGTCTGACAGCCTTTGAGGCTGTGAAGCACTACACATTTAACATCTTTCTGATTTCAAAAACCAATGGAGAAACCCCATTACATCTTAGTAAAATAAATCAATCCGGATGAAGCACGTTTTTCGTAAAATGACCTTGTAAATTGAGAGTAGTAGCAACAGAAGAGAGGAAATATCATGAACTGAAATAATGATAATAATGGCTAAATGTGGCGTTTTTTGACTAAATTCACGGCCTTGTTAATCCCCCCATATTCTAAAATCTACATCGATATCGTTTCAGACTGGGAGTTTAGGGATCCGCAAACCATGTTTTTGAGCCAAAAATTATTAATATACAGGGTTAAAAACGGGTACAGCCAGAGCTTTGCATCAAGGATTCGCGCGCCTATTGGGACACTGATAAAAGCGCCACCAACAGCATCAACACAAAAGTATGCAAACTAACGTTTATGAATGGGACAAACCTCATGTCCAGAATGACCTAGTTACTGTTTTGGGCGATTGATTCATATCCACTGCGTACCAAAAGAAGAAGGATCGATGCATTACAAATTTGGCTATTTGGCTATACTGTATATTGAACATCCCTGGTCACCAAAAATAAACAGGCTTTATTAAGCTTAGATACCTTCCTGGTTACCAAAAATAAAAATGATACGTCTTCCTCAGTTTTTGGCGAAGTGCCACATTTTTCGCTTAACGAAGAATCACTTAGAGCTGTTGGAGGTACTCTTACATACTTCCTATTTTTATAAAACTTATAAATAACCTGAGTGCAGCATTGTAGCACTATAAATATAGTGTTCGCCCGATACGCTCTATGTCATTGATATACACATACACATGTTGAATTTGGCACTACTACACCAAAACGATCAGTTCCTTTTATTAGAAATGACATGATGGCAGTACAACTAACTTTTGAGACTAGGAAAATACAAATCTGCTCTGGTGGTCCAGCATGAGAAAATGAGGTTTTTGAAATTCGACTTATTTTAAATAGATTTCCTGCAACTCAAGAATCTAGATATTCTCCTTACAGAACAAATTGATTGGTATAGACAAGGATTTAAAACGTGCTTTCAAGTCCACATGGAAAATTATAAATTCCAGTTCTAAAATGCATGTGTTAAAACTTGCCGCCTTGATTGCAAGACACCTAACTATAATTATAATACAGGGTGTTTTCAAAGTTGGGAGTTTCCTTTTCAGAGACAACTGCCTTTGAAATGATAAAGCTCATGTACGGTGAATCAGCAGCAGAAGAATAAAAAATGGTAAGCGATGCCTGAAAACGAAGTTTGGAGGAGTTCCGATAATTTTTTATTTACCAATTTTTCTGGGTGTGTGTTGAAAAGATCAGGGATTTCCAAATCGCCTAAAAACGTGGTATGAGCTGTGTTTATAATTTTAGTTTTTTTATTATTGCTGCGCCGCCACTGACACGATTTGTAAAATCCATACGCGTTTTCCATCCTCGCCACGGTAGTTAATACTGTGTCAAAACTTCATCAAAATCAATTCTATAATTTCCACGTTACACAATACAGAAAATGAGCAGGAGCCTCTAAAACGTCTAAAAACCAAGTTTGAGATATTTGATTTTTTTTGTTTTTTGCTAATTACTCAGCCGCCCATGCACCGATTTTTAAAATGATAGCAACATTACCTACTACGACCCCACATCATATCGCTGTCCAAATTTCATCACAATTCATGCAGCGGTTACTGAGATTACGAGGCTAGAAAAACGCCAACAGACAGAAAGACAGACAAACCGACCGACGGAAATAAGTGACGTGAATTTTTATTATGTAAATATCATAAAACACCAAAAAAGCGTATCATCTCGAAAATTTTCGCGATCACAATACTCCCCTCACCTATCGGTGTGGGAGGTAAAATCAGAAACTGTCCAAGAGACCAAACTTGAACACAAACGTGGCAAGTATTAATCATTGAACGGCCACGTCAGCAGACGTCAGCCCTACTGAACCAGAAGAATACACGGACAAATAGGAACAAACCACGAAAGAACGTCAAGTCAGAAAACGATTGAAGATGGTAAATCAATCGAAACGTTGTGACACTATATAGACAACTATCAAACAACAATAGTAACAGTAGTAACAGTTGATAAACCCTTATAGGTATTGGAAATCATTTTTTCCTACTTTGAAGGCAGATTATACTGGACTACATTTAGAATATACGGTATATTATCCTGGGCGCATGTTTATAGGACGATGAAATTGCTTTATAAACATAAAAAGTTATTTAATTGTTGCGATTTTATAATATTAAATTTTGAATTTTTGGTTTCAATTTTTTAAGACTGTCTAATTTTAAATGTGTAAATTCCAATTCTTTCTTGATGTATGTTACTGTATCCAATATTCCGGATAATTAATAATCGCAGAAAAAAACGTGTTTTATCTGAAGTGGAATACTTCACAAAATATGACGCGATAGTTTGCTTCCATAAAAGATTAGTCTTATTTAATGAATATGAATGGATTTGCCAACCAAAGTATTGATTATAATGTTGACCTGCATTCATAAAATTAATCGGTGCTACGCTCCACAACGTATTGCATAAAAAAGGCTTTCCAAAAGGTTAAGTTTCAAAGGTCACACGTTGAAAATAATTTCTTTATGGTTGACTCTAATACTGAATTTAATTAAATGATGAAAATGATCTACAAAAAATAAGTGCTATAGAATGTATAATTTTACTACTAACCCAGATTTGGGCACTTAAGTCGCGTTAGAAAAAAGTTTAATTTCAGATTACATTCAACAACGACTTTGGAACTGATAATCATACTGTTTTATCTATAACATATATCTCATCATATTGAGTTTTGTTTTTCAATTATTGATTGGCGTTAATAAAAATGCAAGTTTAGATCCAGATCCAAAATCCAGAAAAAATGGTTCTTAGTTCCATGCATATTTTTATATAAAATATGTGTATATTTGAATAAGCTGGGAAAATAAAAGTAAAAGTTAAACAATCGGATATTTAAGAGAAAGTGCATCTTGCAATGATGAGATTAATTTTCTTGGATCGATTGTTCGGTCTGTTTTGAATATTTGAGACCATTCACCCACGAAATACTTTGTCAGTGAGTTTTAGGTGAATCTTCATATTATTGAGATTCTGGATACTCATTTTGGCAAAGTAGGAGAAAGAGTAGTACTTCAATTTTGCTTTTAATAACATCTCCAAAAAGATGTACATGAGCGTTAATTAAAACATTGATTTTACTCAATATTCAAATCAGAGCTGTCATTACTTCAAGTAAAGTACTTGAAAAATGTATTTCAATTACTTTCTGGTATTTGAAGTACTGTACTTCAAATACATTGTTTTTGTGATATTTGTACTTGATTCCCCAAATACTCTCTAAGAAGTATTTGTATTTGGTACTTGTAGCACAAAATATATATTTCAAATACCTGGCATTTTTATTTGAAATACTAAAGAAGTAAAGTACTTGAAAAATGTATTTCAATTACTTTCTGGTATTTGAAGTACTGTATTTCAAATTAATTTTATTTCCCAAATGCTATAAGAAGTATTTGTATTTGGTACTTCCACACAAAAAATATAATTCAAATTTATACATTTATACTCGAAATACTAAAGTGAGTAAGAAATACATATTAGTATAGCTCGATGAAAATATAAAAATACTTGAAATACACATCTCAAGCATTAAATGCTCAAGTCTAGACAAGTATGGACAAATCAACATTACGCATCGCGTCGCCTTGCGCTCTGTCTCTGTCGTACACATAGTCTACGCGACACTCTGACTCTACAGGACAGTCTCATCACAATCGACACAATCACAAAATATCAGTTCGTCTTGTTGCGTTCAACAAAATGCGTTGTTGATGTTAATTGAGGTTAAAATAATCTGTGAATGTGAGCTGTGAATTTACTGCCAATATAATAACAATCTTCAAAACTCTGTACTTTGTCGTGGTGGTTACGAATTGCAGATGTAAAAAGGTAATTTTTCTCAAGCATCTCTTTATGAAAAAATTCATATACCGGGTGGCAATGGAATCGTTATACAGAGCTCCCTTCTTTTACAATCCTAGATGGAGGTTTGAAATTTTGGAGAATTATATGGTTAATGGAGATGCACAATAGCCATGAGAAAACAAATGTATGCTTATTTTGGTTTAGCCGGAAGTGAGGTTAGGCTCTGAATTTTCAATGACACCCTATATATTTTTTCACACATTCGGATTGACATTTGGATTCCCTTGATGAATGAATTTGAATTGTTGTCATTGCTTGGTATTTCTGTTATACTTTTCACGAGTTCTGTGAATGAATGTATGCAAGAATCAAACAAGTGGATATGCTTTTTCTTACTCAACAATAATGATGAAATACTTGAAATATCCATCGCCGTATTTGAAATACTATATCAAGTAATTCAAGTATTAGTATGGTATTTGAATTACTTTTTTAAGTACTTGAAATATTAGTATCGTATTTGAATTACTTTATTTGAAAAATCAAGTACCAAATTAAAGTATTTGATACTTGAAGTACTTTCAAAAATAAAATTACTTGGTATTTGTACTTTGACGCATGCGACTCTGGTAATTGGTAATTGGTATTTGAAATACTATTTACTAGTACTTGTGACAGCTCTGATTCAAATTTATGTATTGATAGTCTCCATGCAGTATCATTAAAACTGGTTTTCTCAAAGAAATTAAGAGTCATAAGTACCAATATAAACTATAGGTAATTAGCTTCTAGATCTGTTATAGTTTTGACAATATGAGTGTATTTCAACCTAATTTTTAGAATGTTCAACTATTGTAAGTAGTAAATAAATATAATGCTTTTGAAACATTTTATTTGTACTTCAACCCTTAAAACTCACCCTGAACTTTTGTTTTTCAAATAGCACCAAATAGTTTTTTCTCCACAAATTAAGTCCTTACATTATTTAAAAGCTTGCAGTACGTTTGATTTTATATGCAAACTTATTTTTTCGTAAAATCATGAGGATAACATAAAACAAAATAACAATTTCCTTGACACAAATAACGGTTAAAAATAAAAATAATTGGGTTTTTAAGGGTACTGAATGACATACAATATGCTTTCAAAAAAATATCCTTTTTTGCTTTTTAATTATAGAAATGTTGCGCTTTAAACAAATGCTCGTTTTATTTATGTTATGTTAATGACTTTTCGAAAAAAATTGGTTTAGGTATGAAGTCAAAGTCACTACAAGATATTAAATAAAATGACGACCTCATCAATGTAGAAAAAGCTGTGGGATGCTATTTGGAAAAAATAGGCGGTATGTTTTAGGGGTAGAAGGGAAAAATATTTCGAAAGCATGGTATGATAGGTCATTCGGTACCATTGAAAGGCCCACTTAGTTTTCTTTTTTGTCTGTTTTTCTTACGAAAATATTTCGCCTCAAACAAATCCTTATCTTATTTATTTTATGCTTACGACTTTTTACGAGAACATCACGTGTCAAGGAATTTCAGGGACACCCTGTATAGACCACCTGTACGATGACCGACGGTATCCTTGCCATAAAACAAGAAATATTCAAGTATTTTGATCAGTTACTACGTCGAGTAGTACGCCGCCAGTTAAAGGGCTATCGCCGCAAGGCCATAAGCTATGTTTCCAAAAAAGCCGCCAATTAACTGTCTAGTATTGAACGATTGAACCACTTTTAAACGGACATATCGTAGGGCGTATATGAATTATTGTTATTATTTAGAAAAGTGCATGGAAAATGACGTTTTGGAAACAGTTTGTTATAAAACCACGTACAGAAAATTTAGAACCACCATCTTTTATTTGAAACTTTCACCAAAAATACTTAATTATGCATTAGAGAAATAATCATAATATTGAATGTTATATCTATAAAGTGTGACGCCAATAGCAAGTTTTCCTTTGATGCGAGAGTCGCATGTGATTTTATCTAGGTTCAATTAGGATTACAAACAGCATAACAGTCTGTATAAGATCCATGAATCTGAGACAAAGTTCATCTGGCACAGGTTGTATTACCCATTCCATCTAACAAGGCCAAATACATCAAAATGCAACAAAGCAACGCCAAAAGAGCACGATAAATGAAAATTGTGTCAGTGTGTTATATGGGTTTTCCAACTACAGGATCGATGGGAATACAGCCAAAACACTTGAAGTGTGCAATTCTGAAATGCGGTACACAAATCGTGGAATGTAAGCTTTGCTGTTTATTTACGACTGGCCAAAATTATAATTTCATCATTTCAATTTTTTTACATAGCACGCGATGCGTTGTCTCCTTGCAACCGCCGCCCTCTCTCTCAAAAAAAATATCCGACACAAAAACTCCCGTAAATAGTTTTTTGCATCTCTGAAGGAACTAGGACGACACAGTTTTTATTCTGCAAGCATCAAGTGGATAAAACGTAACGATCAGGAACCCCCAAACGGCCTAAAAACGAAGTTTGACCTATTTTCATATTTTTAGTTTTTTTATTATTGCTGCGCCGCACACGATTTCTAAAAACCCCTGTATTTTCCATCCTTACCACGGTAATAAATAAGTTAATCAATGGTAATATTTATCTAAGTCGTTGTGAATAGAACGCATTAACAGTATGGTGGATGGAAGAGTGGACGTATATATTTTGGTTGAAAACACAGGAACTTATTCATTACCTTCCTTGAAAAATCTATCTCCAAATAAACATACAAGAAAGCTAGGAATTTATTATTGTTACTTCCAATACGTACTTAATTAAAAAACATTAGCTCAACTTACTTAACCCTTATGACAAAAAATGAGATTGTTTTTTATGTGTGAACATACAAAAAATGGCTGAACCAATTTTAATGAAGCATAGCTAATAACGCTTCAGCAAAAAACCTGCAATTTGGCATTCATACAGAGTGAAAACCAATTTCTACAACATTACTTGAATACCTAACAATATCAAATTGACCTTGTTTAGAAACAAGTGTGCTAGAAGAATACGACAAAATGCTCAAGATCTGAAAATGAAGTTCGAAATTTTCAAATTTGCATTTTTAAGCCGCAGTTCTGTAATACAAAGTTCAAAAAATAATTCTCAAAGTGCTTGCAAACCAACATTTTCAAAATGTACAAATAGAGCGATAGAAAAACGGTTTCAAGTTTTCCCAATAATAAAAAGCTGCTTTCTAGGATAGTACTCCGGTATTTACCTCAGTGATTGATCCCCCTTCACTAATCGATCTTCACCATTTTCAAACCATTAGCGTTTTTAGTTCTACGAAAAGTACATCTACAAAATTAGACGTGACTGGGCCGCAAAAAATGACGGCGCTAAACACCAATTAGAAGCGCTTAAAACCGTATTAAACATCAGGCAGAGCACAAAATTGGGTTGATACGATATAATTACCAGATGTTGGTGAACATACAATAAAAAGAAAGCTCAGACGGAGTACCGTGTATATTACACAGCGCATAACTATTGAAGTTCATCGTTGTGCATGTGGCTGATGGTACAGATAGTTATCTTTTAATTTGTACTCATTTCCACGTAAAAAAGGTATAATTTATTGAAAGTACATGAACAAATTGAAAAGCGATTCGATTGACTAGCGACGTCAGGTTGAGTTTTGAACGGAATAGACATTAATAAGAGTACCAGTAACATTATCAACTTTGTACTACACAATGATATTCAAGACTGTTTTGATTTTCATTTGATTATTCCGATTTACATAAATATGAGACTTTCTGAATTACAACTATCGCTTTCCGATTAACAGCTGGAAAAGGTGTAGTTATTTTAGTCATAAGATAAAAGTGGAGACTCAGTTGACTCGGTACTTTCCACACATTCTCGTGTGTATCATTATTATCTGCAACGATGCATTGGGAAGAAGTCATGTAAATAAACTAGTTGCTTCCAAGTTAGGTGTTATAGGATTATGAAGTTTAATATGTACCAGAACATAAATCTTCAAAGAAAATGTTAGGATATGTTTGTAAAGAAAAAAATACAACCAAAGTTATTTTTAGGGCAATGAGGAGTCTTTTATGAATAAAAAAAGAATCTCCCTCGCCCCTAACTGCATCCTCTTATCAAAACAATAGAGAATAATGAGAAACCCCGAAAAAAATGCAGCGATTTCCAAAAATGTGATTAGCAGATAGCAAAAAATGGAATGATTCCATCACCTTTGGCATGGCAGGATATGTCTGTAAGGTAAAGAATATCATGAAGGTTATATTTTTTATATGGACAGCCATCTATGAATACATATAATATTTGGAGCTTCCTCCTTCCCATCGTCCTCACCCCTAAAATACCTAAAAATGAAGTATGGGGTAAATCTGAAACTATTTATTTTTTGCTAATTACTCCGACGTCAATGCATCGATTTTTAGAAACATGACAGCATTACTGACTACAACCCCATAACCTTGACCCGTCATCAAAAAATAAGAATTTCGAATTTGCAATACAAAAGGTAGCGCTTAGCACAGAAAATATTTAGATAATAAATAAGCGATTTAATCACGGGTCTTACGTGTATGGTTTGATATGATACAAGAATTACAAACAACATTTGATGAAATGACTTCCGGACATGAGTCACTCAGTAACAAAAGGAAAGCAAATTAATGTGGTCTAAAACACGAAGTGAATTCCGACGGGTAATTCAAGAAACCTTGTCGGCAAATAGGCAAGACATACCAGATTTTCAGAATCCTAAAAACGTTAATTGTTGTCAATCAAAGGTTGACTGACGTTTCGGCTACCTCTGTACCACCAAAGAACAAAAATTGACATGAAACTAATTTGAAATAAGTGACTCTTGTGTGACAGCTGTGCCAGGAAACAGCTTTTGTCTTTTTGCGAACTAACTTCATAAATCTAAAATGAGAGTTAGGTACCGTACATTAGCTTCCTAGGATGTAACAACAAATAATAAAGAGACTTGGACATACTTTGGTTTGAAGCACATTGTTCAGATTTTGCCACAAAGCGCACCCAATCATAGTCAGAATCAACTGATGCAATCGTGGACACACTGGATACCAGGCAAAGATAGATAACATGACTAGAATAGGGGCTAAGAGCTCCTGCACTGGCCCTGAACATTGTTAGATGGGGGTTTCCCTGGATGAGTGGGCATCCTGCCAAAAGCTAGGTTAGAGAGATGAGTGCAGGCAAGCAATCAGGTTTATTGCGGATCCGAACAAGATAATCGCTCAACCCTTTGGTGGGAGTTCTAATAAGTCATTGCCTGTCGAGCAAGCTTAATTTATCACTCATGAAGTGGTAAAAAAATGAAACTTCTATTTACTTCCTGATGTTTGAAGAAAACTATCCAATAAACTGGTCAGACATACGTCAGAAGATTTACTAAGTTTGATAAAAGTGAGTTCTCCAGGATGCACTGAAGGTTTTTAATGTTGCTTCACTTGGGTCAGCAAAAAAGGTTAAAGGTGGCCTACTTGCCTTTTTATTTTTTTCCTGGGGACGTAGCTGGTGCGCGCACCAGACAAGAGGCCCCCGGCGAACCGCCCCTTTTCTCGGAACCATCATGGAGACATATCTTCAAGTTGGGGGCTGTCTTATCTTCTTTCTTCTTTCTTCCATCTTCTCTTCGGCAACTCAGATTTCTGGGATACCCTACTCTCCCGTCCCCCGACCAGCGGGGATTAGGAGTTCAGGAACCCGTAGGTGATCGTTCTTCCTTTTCTTTAGTGCTCATTATGCTTGCAATGAAGCTTTGCACGTACTTCCAATTCTGTCTGCTGTGGCGCATAACTGTGGTGATGTTACTCGGTGTTAGCTGTGTCCCTACGTGTCTTGTGCAGGCATGTCTTTCGGCCTCCCATCTCACACAACTAAATATTGTGTGTTCGGCCGTGTCCCTCTCCGAACAATACACGCATAGGTCTGTGTTGGATTTGCCTATCCGCATTAGATAGCTCCCGAAGCTGCCATGACCTGACAACGCCTGTGTCAGGTAGTAGTCGATCTCCCGATGTTCACAGTTCAGCCATAATTCTACGTCCGGGATGAGAGTTTTCGTCCACTGTCCCACCGTTTGATTTTCGTCCCACTCTGCCTGCCATGCTCGTATGGTTTCAATCCTGGCTTCTCTCCTATCAAGCAGTCTTGATCTTTCTGCGACTAAGAGATATATGGGTATCGTACCACTTATGACCTGTAGTGCCTTAGCTGATACTGTTCTATATCCGCTGGCCACCCTCAGCAGCATTTTACGTTGTAGCCTCACCAGCATATTCCTATACTTGGCCTTTCGCATTGCTTTCTCCCATACCGGAGCACCATAAGTCACTATTGACTGCACGACGTTATAAAGAAGCGTTCTCTTGGAGCTTCTTGGGCCTCCTATGTTTGGGAGTATTCTTGTCAGTGAGGTTATAGTCCTTTCCGCCTTTGCAGTTACCCGTTTTACATGCTCACCGAACGTTTTTTGGCCATCTAAAGTGATTCCAAGATACTTTACATGTTTCGTCGGCTTTATCTTCACACCCCTGAACTGTACCTCAGTTTCGTGTTTCAATCTGGAACCTTTCATGATAACCGCTTCAGTTTTCTCTGGAGCTAACTCAAGTTGATGATTTTCCATCCATCGGTTTATCATCCAGAGTGAGGCTTCTGCTCTCGCTACCAAATCATCATGATTTCTGGCCACCACTACTAGCGCCAGGTCGTCTGCAAAGCCAACTGTAGTTGCCCCCTCTGGTAGGTCTAGCCTCAGAACTCCATCGTAAAGGAGATTCCACAGCTTTGGACCCGCTACAGAGCCTTGTGGGACACCCATGAATACCTCCATCAATACGTTCTTTTCTATGGATATCTTTCTGTCTGTGAAGTATTCTGCTATAGTGTTAATCAGATATTGTGGTATTCCCCTTTGCTTTAGCTCTTCCAGAATTAGCTCCCATCTGGCCGTGTTGAAGGCGTTTCTGACATCCAAAGTTATCAGTATCGACCATGAGTCTTGCCTGCTACCAGAGGTTAACTCCAGCACTTTGTTTATAGCCTGTACTGTCGATCGGCCTTGTCTAAACCCAAACTGGTTACTAGATAGCCCGCCAGTCTTCTCCAGTTCAACCTCCAGCCTTCTCACAATCAACGCTTCGAACAGCTTACAGGTGGTGTCGATTAAACAGATTGGTCTGAACTTAGCTTCTGCCCCTTGCTCAGATGTCTTTGGCACCAAGATGAGCTTAGATGTCTTCCAGCTTTCCGGTAGTTCCTGCAGGGTTAGTAGCCTATTGAGCATATCTAACATCCATGTTGGTGAAACTTTCACTGCCTCTATGACTGCTTCTGGTGGTATAGCGTCCAAGCCCGGGGCTTTTCCCTTCTTAATTTTTCCCACCGCATCGAGAAGCTCTTCCAATTGGAATGGCGGCACCTGGTCCTCCTTGGGGGGCTTACTTATAGTAATCGCTGTTTCCGGAAAGAGTTTCCTGGCAACTTCCTTCTTCCTTTCTATGCTCAGTTCGTATGGATGAAGTACGTTGAACTTTTTAAGGGCAATCTTGTAGCCTTGGCCCCAGATATCTTCGTCCAGCTCTCTACATATGGAGTCCCAAAGTTCCTTCTTCCTCTTAGAAATCGTGCGTTGAAGGTCCGTCTTTGCTATCTTATATGCGTTCCTTGCCTGGGATACCTCTATTCCAGAGGGCGGTTTCCTTGCAGCTGTTCTTGTAAGCTTACGTCTTTCTTGCAGGCAGAACTTTCTTTTGTGGTCGATGTCCTCAGACCACCAATAGGGCATTTGCCGAGCCTTAGAGCGCTTTCCTTTGAGTGTGCTATCCCTTAGTGACTCTTTCATAATTTTCATAAACCTATCAAAGTCAGCGGCGCCCTCATGATTTGACTGTGTCTTCCATTCCAAAAGTATCCGGAACTCCTCCCAGTTTGTTTTTGGCCGTTGTTCTTGTCTTCTCTGGCAGCGTTGTGCATTCTGTCCGAGTACCTCAAAACAGATGAAGGAATGATCACTGAGAGATTCTTCGTCCAGTACCTCCCACTTCCGCACTCTTCTTCCTATTGATTGCGTGGACAGCGTGACGTCTATATATGAACGGGCATTGTGCCTAATAAATGTTGGCTTGTCACCAGTGTTATGTACAACAAGCTCCAATTCCGCTATCCACTCAGTTAGGTGTTCTCCGCGTCTATCCGTGGTTGGAGAACTCCACTGGGGGGACTTTGCATTCAAGTCTCCCAGTATTATGAACTCCCCTGCGGCGGTCTTTGCAGAATACATAACCTCGTTTACAAAGTGCCTATACTCTTCAAATGGAATGTTCGGTGAGCAGTAACAGCAATATATTCTCATGTTCGGCAGCTGGACAATGAGATACCCATCCTTAGCAGTGACATCTTTGACTCTGATTTGTTTATTCCTAAAGTAGATCCCCACGTCAACCCTTTTATCTGTACACCAATTGCCACCTAGCATTAGCTTTCTGTTCGGTTCCGATGCGATGATTAAATCAATGTCCCTTTCAGCTGCAATAGCGAAGGCAGCATCATGGGAGACCCGTCTCCTTTGTGCATTGATCTGCATCACTTTCAATGCCTTCCTACTGCGGTAGTCTTTATATGGTTCTTTTGGGTTGGGGCCTGCCATTGGTGTTATAGGAGGTACCCTGTCTTCGGCTCCAAACAAGCTTCCTATATTTTGGACATCTCATGTTGTCATTTGTATGCCCTTCTCTATCACATGAGTGACAAAACGGTGTACTGTCGGTGGGACAGTCTTTCAACTTATGACCTGCCTTCCCACACATAAGGCACTTATCGCTCCGGTCAGGGCCCTTGCAGTCCTTCTGCTTGTGCCCGAATTCTTTACACCTATAGCATCTCGTGATGGTGACTCTTTCCATCACATCACACATCACCCAGTCTATCCGTATCCTGTTCATTTTTAACAGGGCTTTGGCGTTGTGTTCCTCCATTTCAACAGTGAAATTTTGGCTCTCCCCATAGGCTGGTCTTGACGACCTCACCACAAATTCATCGTCACCTATTGACAGCGTTTGTCTTATCGAGGCTGCTACAACCTCCTTGCTGGCGTCACAATCTGCCCCTAGAATGTGGAGTATCTTCCAATTTCTAAATCCACGGGTCTCTACCTTCTGTCCCTCAAGCCCTTTAGATATCACTCCCTTCAGTTCCTCGGCTGCCCTACGACCTCCTTCAATTTTCAGTACAAGGTCTCCATCGTTGGATTTTCTGACAGCCCGTACTATTTGCGACGCGTTTGATTTCTGTACCTCTCCTTTTACGCATTTTAGCAGTTCGGCATACTGTTTGTCCCCTGCCTTCACTAGGACGGTGCCCAGTTCCTCCTTCCTGGGTCTGGGGGTTTCGCTGGTCTTCCGGCCTGCCAAGCTTGCAACATCTCCCATCCCCTTCCAGTTGTGCAAAGTAACTGCGATACTTGTCGTATGGAAGACGTATTCCACTATCTTCCTAACTGCTTCTTGATCCATCAGGTCTGGGACTGGCATTTCAATTTCGGTGACCTTTTCTGCATCCGCTGATGTCTTCAGGTACTGCATTCTTTCGCAAAACACCTCCGGCATGTCAATATCTGAAACCTTATCCGGGTGTACCATTTTAAATATGCACACCTTCTTTGTTTTATAGCCCCCCGTTGCCTCGTCTAATATTTCAGACGTCTGTTTCAATATGCCCACCTGTCGTTTTGCGTGAGCCGCCTGCGCGTCCACTTGTATTAAGTCTGGAAACCTTTCCTTATACCTCCTTTCAACGCCCTTTTCTAATTTATCAGACAAAGCATTTATGGCTATGTTTCCCGAGGATTTTGTAGGTGGATATCCTTTCTCTACCTTTGTGCACCTATAGGTTGGCTCTGGCCATTTCCTGTCTAGAAGAGGTCGGAGATCGTCCATATTCTTCACCCGGTCTAACAGCTCAGTTATTTCTAGGGCATTCTTCTCCTCCTGCTCCCTTCTCTGTATTTCCTCCTTATCAGCGTTGTCGTTGCATACCTGTACGCCTACAGACTGGTTGGGCACCTTATCAGTCTGTGTACCTGTGGATGTTACATTTTGTCCCCCCGGCTTCTTTTCCGTCCCAACCATACGTAGTATGTTGACCTTACACCACAGATCGTCAACTGCATCCTTAATCTCCATCTTTGTGTTTGGAGTTCCCTTGGTTAATTCCCGCAGTTTCTTTGCAACTTTGACCAGCTCAGGCACAATGTCTTTCTCTGACCAGCTTCTGTCCGATAGTACTCCTATTCCACTAGTAGCTACCGTTTTTCTGCTACTACCGGCCACTAGCACACCTTCTCTTTTCCTTTTAGCCGGATTTTCCTCCTCCGCAGCGTCGTCTAGTATATCGCGCTCCAGCCTCAGGGAGTGCGCGCGATCTCGGAAAGCCCTGACGGACGGTGGGCTTCTAGGGATAGAGTCCCGCCTCGCAAAAGGATTCACGGTCTCCTCCTTGGTTTCCGTTGTCGTAGCCAACGTAGTTTTAGTCCGATGACCTAGACTATCGCTAACCTCCTCCTTTCTTTCTTGCACCTTTTTAATTTGTTTAGTGTTTTCCATATCATTCCCACGAGTAGCTAGGGAATCGAAGTCGACCGACACAGAGCCCCGCTTGTGCCGGCAAGGCTTATACTCCAGGAGGTCGCCCGGTATCCTGGAGGCTCCGTTCACGACACCTGCTAAAGCCCAGGTGCCACGCATCTCTCGCCACGGGTCGCCTAACAGCTTAGATTGAGCTTCTTTGTGTGGTCTAGGTTGGGGGTGGAGAATTGGTAGGAAAGGTTCTGGATGCACTGCAAGTTTGTCCGTCATGGTTGAACCTACCGGAGATCTCTTCATGTGCGATCTCCCACGGCATAGCCTCACAGGGGAGAGGGTGGGAATTTGGGACAGCAGGATAACCGGGATCGTTATACTGCTGGGTGTTGGGCGCTGATAACGGAAATGATGGGCCCCTTTTTCTTTTCTTGTACGGAGCCCACCATTTCCCCCACCAGCCGTCCCCTCGTTGGAATGCCATTTGGACGCAAGATAAAGGAAACATTTTTCTTTTATTGTGCTGGATCCTATATCTCGCGCTCAGCGGTGCCCGCATATACCCCCCTTATATGCTGCGAGAAGGCAGACACTCGACAACTCTTATTTACCATCCAAAGGAAGTAAACTTCGAAAGGATGGCCAATGCAAGTCGACCCCGCCTGGCCTACTTGCCTGGACCCAAGACTACCACTACTACTGACTCCTGCTAATGTATATACGGTAGATGCCAAAAATAGGATTAAACATAGATCCAACGACAGATACACAGTACTGGAATCTGTAACCACAGCAACGAGAATTGGTTATTACTGTTTGAATTTTTCTAGGTCAACATTAACCAGTTCATAGCTCGCGCAACTGTTTTAAAACTTTGGCAGTTCATTTGTGAACTGATTTCGGCTTCAGTACCCGATAGCCATTAACCTTGGTCCAATTTTATATCATCGCTTATTTTTTGCATTTCACTAATTTTTGTCTACCTCATTTTTTGCACAACGTAATTTGTTTAACTACAATATAGGATTTGACCCCATAAAATTGCTTATTTTAAAAAGCATTAGCTACGGAGCAACCAAGTAAAAAAATCAGAAAACTGCAAAATTGGAATATTTGATTTTTTGGAGGAAATCAAAATTAGAATATCACCAAGCAAATATTGCGTGTTTCCGGGTACAATAATACATAGTTAGAATTTTAGAATAATTGTATTTTTTATCGTTAATACATGTAGAAATCAATCTACCTGACTCCACCTGTTTGGATAAAGAGAAACAAACTCAAAATAAATTTTGAAATTAGTTTGTAGTAGCGTCGATCACCCAAGAAAGGATTAATATGTTTAAAGTTATGACTGATATAAAACATTCAGTATTCAGTAAATGTGTTTTATTGTGTTCTTATTGTCAATCCGTCTATTCAAACTAGTGAATTTGAAGCTCCGAGAGCTCATACTTAGGGCCGGTTTCACCGGTTCCTTATAAGTGTCAGATAGCATATCTGTCAGATAACGCCATATAAATTATATGGGCCTATCTGACAGATATGCTATCTGACACTTATCAGGGACTGGTGAAACCGGCCCTTAATCTGGGCATTGCTCAGTACATATGACGCGCCAGTGAAATGAAAAGCATATAAAATGAAATAGATATTCGCAAAACAGATATTCGAGCAAATTTGTGACTTGACCCTTGAATTGTGAGATTTACCCTTATTTGACTGTGATATACTAACTCAACGATAAAACCAGACTAATTCAGTTGGCTACAACTCAAACATAACAAACAATTTGATTATTCCATTTCACGTGTTTCTATTGAAATTCGCATAGTAATAGCCATAATGAGATTTCGATATTTCTAGAAGGTTAATCTGGGCAGGTTACTGGGTCACCTTTGAAATGCGGAAGGTATGCTTTGGATATAATGCCAGCGTATAACATTTTAAGCTTCGCTTGGATCACGTTGACATTAATAATAGTTGGATTAAAAGTAATGAAAAAAAAAAACCCGCAAGTACAACAATTATCTTAGTAGGGTCTTGATAATTGAGATTTTGAATAAACTTTTTTTTTGTGATAAATGGAAGTTTTATAACAAAACTATTTTTGTTTTCTTTTACTTCCCACACCGATAGGTTTGGGCGTTTTGTGATGTCTACATAACGAAAATCCACGTCCCTCATTTCCGTCGGTCGGTCTGTCTATCTGTCTGTCTGTCTGTCTGTCGGTCTGTCTGTACGCGTTTTTCTAGCCTCGTAATCTCAGTAAAGGCTGGATGGATTGTTATGAAATTTGGGCAGCGATATGCTGTGGTGTCATAGTAGGTAATGTTCCTATTTTTGAAAACCGGTGTATATGGGCGGCGCGGCGGAGTAATTAGCAAAAACGAAAAATTTTAAATAGGCCTCAAACTTGGTTTTTAGGCGTTTCAGGGGTTCCTGATCATTTTCTACTTTTTTTGGTAGGGGTGAAATAGAGGTGGTTGGGGGGTGGGGGGTTGCAAAACTGAAAAATTTGCTGTATTCATAATAGACTATCCACTGACCTGTGAAGGAAGACCTAGCGACATAAATCACCTTTTTAGACCCATCTGAACATTGCCTTGCCTATTACAGAAACCAAAGGACTTAGAATTTTCTGTATACATATGAGTATTTTTTAATGCTTTAGATCGTTGTGTATTTTGTAACTTGGAAACTATTAAATTAATTCTAATGAATTTTCCTGATCATTTCCTACTTTTTTTTTGGTAGGGGTGGTAGGGGCGGAGTAGGACGTCGTTGGTCAAAGGAGCATCGTGACCACCCTTGTGAAGTCACACGGGTTTGGGAGTCGTCGGCGTGGTTTCGGTGCTGGATTCAAAAACCCATCTTTATTTTGATATCTGCTGAATTATTGCGGAAAAAAATAAAATAAATATAGTTTTGTTATAAAACATATATGATCTTTCCATTTATCGCAAAGAAGATATTTTTTTTATTCAAAACCCCAACTGCCGACAAGTATAAAATCGTTCTCCTCAGATACCACTATTGCGTGTGATTTTATATATCCGAATGTTGTAGATCTTCAAGCCTTGGCCAACTGCGGGAAAGGCGAAAATTTTCTATTTTCCCGTATTCGAAATTGTTTGCAAGGTCATGAAATTTTGAATTTTTCTACCGTTACTTTTTTATTTGCCCTATAAAAAAACGTTTTCCAGTGGAATTCCATACTTATTAGACAAAACGAAATATCGACTAATTTGCGGTTTCATAGTTTTTGGAAATAGTTGTAGCGGTGGCGATTACAAAAGTAATAGAAAAATAGGGTGCTCAAACTTGGGGCACACAAAAGCCTCTGATCATTTTCCATTAGTGAGGCGAATTTTGTGTGACGAGGGGAATACCTTGAGGTGGAAAAGGGCATTCAAATAATCTCCTAGCTTCCAGCGTTTGAAATCATTTTAGGGCATATGAAATAAAGCTTTTGCTTTGGTGTATGTATCCACTTCGTTTTCACTTTAGGTTTTAGTGAAAAAGTATCATCTATATCAGGTATGGGCAACCTTTGACATGATGTGGGCCAAACTTTAGTGTTCAAATACGTTCACGAGCAGCGTTTAAAAACAGTGTTCATAATTTTTAGCGATAGCTCCGAAATAATACGACAACGTTATTTCAATAATACAAAAATGAAATAAAAAGTAGCTACATTATAATTAAATCATTATATTTGGAATTGTTACAAACTACGAAAGTTGAATACCGACACCGAAATCAATGAGAGACTTGTTTGGATTAATTCGACTGATTCAAAGACGTAGAAAGGAATTTTCCAAATCAATCTTCTTGGGAATTTTCTAAACTGCGGAAAATGGTCCTCTTCGTAGTCTTTTTTTTAGAAATCGCACAACTCCAAGTTCCTAAATTTAGAGTTCAGGGATAAGTTTTCTTTAATCTCGATTAAATCCATTTGCAAGTGTATTGACGCGTTTTGTATATTACCTTTTGTTAGAGTTCACAACATGTCGTCGACAATTTTTAGTTATGTCAAGCGCGAAAAAGATTTACAGCTTTTTCAAATTGGTGATGTAGATATAAAAAAATGTAATTTCACTATCTTATACTACTACTATTATATTATACTTAACGTTTTCAAAATTGTATGATCTGCCAATAAATAAAACCGCATTCGTTGAACACACAAAAGTGCAATGAATAAGATTAAGCTACGAAGTTATGTGAGAAAATTGTATGTCGTTTAGTAAATATCATGATTCAAATATAGCTTTTGATTTGCTTCATACTACGTGTCATTAAGGGAATGATAAGCTTACATGAGTATTTACATATAAATTGAGATGTTATCATTGATTTAGTCATCGAAAAAAATAAAACGGTATCGACCAGTATTGATAACAATCATAATAAGAATTTATGAGAGGATGAGTCAAATTGTCTGAAAGAATTACCATGCTCTCATCAATAACTGATACAATTTTGTATTTGGATACTGAACCTTAATTTAGGTATTAAAAATATTTTATATTATTTAACTATTATAATATGTGATAAATTGCTGATTTGAAGAGGAGAGCGGTGCATGTATCTTTACTAAAAAAACACCGACATCTTCAAATTTACTTGAATAAGAGGATGGAGAATATGCAAACATTATTCTAAACAGAATTACACTCAAAACCATCTATCCAAGAAAGGGGAATTCGTGAGCTATCAGTTCCTTTCTCACTGCCCCAAGCTAGGAAAAATGTCAATTGATATAGATTTTATTTAAAAAAGTTTTGCTCGGTCCCACAAGCACTTCAATCTAGCAGAAGCAGCTACATGTAGCCGCTTGAAAACCCAAAAAACTTTATCGACATCGAAGAGATGTTTACTCTGAAATATTAACCCAATCCGGGTTCCAGAAGTAACAAAAGTTGAAAGCATCTTAAGCTCAAACAAGTCAGTACTGTAAGCATAAAAAGAAGCTGAGACACTTTTCCCGATATTCCCCTTCCCTCTAATTCCCTCCATAATCTTGTAAACGTTAAGTCCCTGGGAAACGACTAACAGCGAAGTTTGAACATATTTATCATATTAATTTTTTTCTGTGTAAATATTTGCACCAATGGAACGCTTCGCCAAAGGCACACGCACTTTCCTTATCCTTCACAATGTGTGATAGTTTCATTTTTTATAATGGTTTTCCAGGTGAAATATTCGTATACAATATGCACTGTAGGCTTTGTAGTCAATTATTGAACATTGTCTCATTCTCACTGAACTCAAGTGATGCATGTTAGGCTAGGGTTGAAATGTACAGGATATTGCCAGGATTAATTTTCGTATGGCAACAGAAACTGTTGTGGGTACAAAACCTTTGGATTCTCACAAACTCCCCATCCCTTCCTATCACATTGTTAGTCGATCCCATTTTTTTTTGAAGCATTTCTTGGGTGCATTTAAAAACAGTTATATGTATATATGTTACGCTCAATACCCGAATTCGGGCAATGCCCGAAAAAAATACGCAGAACTAGTTTTAAGCAAGAAATATTTCCCAAACCCGAAATATGAATTTTATACGGCTATTGAGCATTACCAAATAGACAGAACTAGTTTTGCGCATCTTGAAATACACAGAACTAGTTTTGCGCAACTTGAAATGCACAGGACTAGTTCTGCAGATTTTCTGAATTACCAGCACAAATTCTGCTTCTTGCATTTAATCAGTGCAAGCGACGGGCTCAAATAAATATAAAGTTGGAGAAGTTAAATATATTTTACTGAATACCAACAAATAATAATAAATCGCCAAATGAGGCTGGTTAAACTGTTTATTTGATTGTGTGAGCATCAAATTGGCTTGTGCTTCCAAACCTCTTTTTGCGTTTTCATGATTCATTCAGAAACGTTGGCAAAGAAACCTAACCTAACCTCACCTAACCTAAACGATAGGTTTTTGCTGGTTTTTGACACACAATGCACAACGAATGTTCACTTTGGTTATCATTCCGTACCATAGAACTAGTTCTGTGCATTTCAAGTTGCGCAAAACTAGTTCTGTGCATTTCAAGATACGCAAAACTAGTTCTGCCTATTTGGTAATGCTCAATAGCCGTATAAAATTCATATTTCGGATTTGGGAAATATTCCTTGCTCAAAACTAGTTCTGCGTATTTTTTTCGGGCATTGCCCGAATTCGGTTATTGAGTGTAACATATACATTAGATTGAAATCGGCGTACTGCTTTCCCAGTTATAGAGGGACATGGAATTATATTTTTATTTCCCCGCCGCTAATGGCCAATGGATGGAATTTGAGAGGCTCTAAATCATTTTCCTCCTTGCAATAGCCCACCCGCCCGAAAAAAAATCCAACACAAAAACCCTCGTAATTAGTTTCTTTCGTCTCCCTCCTTAGGGACTAGGACGCCACAGTTTTTTTCTGCATGCTTCAACTGGACGATGCAAAACGATCAAGAGCCTCCAAGCCGTCTAACAACGAAGTTTGAACTGATTTTATATTTTTTGTTTTTTGAGTATTGTTGGGCCGCACTGACACAGTTTTTCAAAAACAGATTTGATTTCTATTCTCGCCGCGGCAGTAAATTCTGTGTCAAAATTTCATTAAAATCAATTCAATAATTTTTGCTTCACGCAATATACATTCTTCTTATGACATCGTCTCCTTTCGAAGGTTGGCGATCCAAATAGCTAACGTAGTCCTAGATACGGCCATGCGAAAAATGTCAAGCGATGAGCAATATACATAGAACGAAACAAAACAAAACTCGTGTGTACACATCACAAAATTGGTTTCTGTAATAGGCAAGCCAATGTTCAGATGGACCTAAAAAAGTGCAATATGTCGCTAGGTATTTCTTCTACAGGTCAGTGGACAGACTATCAGACTATTATGAATACAACAAATACACCTCCACCCAAAAAAAAGTAGAAAATGATCAGGAACCCTTAAAACGCCTAAAAACGAAGTTTGAGGAATATTTGGAATTTTTTGTTTTTTGCTAATTACTCCGCCCCCCGTATAACGATTTCCAAAATTATAGGAACATTACCTACTACGACCCCACCGACGGAAATGAGTGGCGTGGATTTTTGTTATGTAGACATGATAAAACGCCCAAAAAGCGTATTATCTCAAAATCGAAAATTTTCGCGATCACAATATTCCCCTCACCTATCGGTGTGGGAAGTAAAAAGATGCTATTTTAAATTCGATATAAAAGGGAAGTGAGAAGAAATACAGCTTCTATGTATAGTGGCACACATTGGTAACAACTGTGATGGAATATGTCTCGAACAGACAGGATTTCATAAAGCTAAGCTATCTAGAGGAATCAGCTGATGAATCTCAATAACGCTAGTTTGCTTGATTGGAATGAATGGAATATGAGATATTTCTCTGGGCACAAAATTTATGAATTACAGGTCATTAAAAATATGATCAAGATTTCGTTCAAGTTGTGGGCATAGAAATATCAAACCTACCTGATAATATTCAAGTTGAATCGGTTCGCTATCCGCTGGAGTAAATATGAACCCCTAACACCTCATATTATTTGGACAACCAGCACTACGATTCAGATCAGCAACAAGAAATCACAACCAAGAACACGAAAATCCTGCCTACAAAACCGAAAAAATCCACACAACACACAAACAGGAAAGGTTCCACTGATGTAAGATACCGGCGAAATACAAGCGTGTAGCAGGAGATCAAAGATTTCCTGCTGATAGTGCACGGTGCGCGTCAATACTGTTCCTGCAGCGTATGCGAACATTCACTGACGGCCGCGAAACCACGGTCGCAGCAAGCCGCGACAGAGAGCGCTGAGTGGAGGCAAAAAGGGAAAGGAAGGGCACTGCAATGCAGCAGGAACAGCAGGTCGAAAGTCGAGAGCAGGATGGAGGATGCGCTGTGTTGCAACAGTCAGTTGGTAGATGGATTTCGGGACATGGTTGTTTATTTACAGGCACGCAAAAGCTTTTATAACCCTTAGACAACAAAGCTCCATAGAATAACAGCGCCAGCGGTCTTTTTCGGCCGAAGTGTGAGACTCATGCTTAGAGATTATACACAGCATATTCGCTTGTTTAGCCTATTTTTACTGGTTGTTGTATATTTTAACAGGGATTCGGAGCATATTTTGCTGTAATTACCTTTTCGGTAAGCTATCTGGATAACAAACTAATGTTACGTTGCAGCTAGACAAAACTATTCATCCAGCACATCTTCCCCCAGACCGGTGACGTTTCGTCAAAGATAAAAGCTAACATAGAACCCAAATTCAAATATTACACAGTCCGCTCCCTGTATGCGGTCTTTTTCGACCTATAATTTACGAGGCGTGTTTTACTTCCCACATCGATAAGTAAGGGGAGTATTGTGATCGCGGAAATTTTCGATTTCGAGATAATACGCTTTTTGGGCATTTTATGTCTACATAACGAAAATCCACGTATCTCATTTCCGTCGGTCTGCCAATTTGTTGGCCTATTTTCTCCTCTCGTAATCTCAGTAACCACTGCATAGATTGTGATGAAATTTGTACAGCGATATGCTGTGGGGTCGTAGTAGGTAATGCTGCTATAATTTAGAAAATCGGTAAATGGGCGGCGGACTAATTAGCAAAAAACAACAAAATTCAAATATTCCTCAATCTTAGCTTTTAGGCGTTTTAGGGGTTCCTTGATCACTTTAACTTTTTTTGGGCGGGAGTGAAATTGGGGTGGTTGTTGAATTCATAATAGGTGGTCCATTGACATGTGAAAAAAAGACCTAGCGGCATAATATACTTATTTAGGTCCATTTGAACATTGCCTTGTTTATTACAGAAACCAAGGGACTTTGCTGATGTATACAATACATACGAGTATTGCTTTAGATAGTTCTGTATTGTGTAACGTTGAAATGTTTGAACTGATTTGAATGACATTTTGACACAGCATTATTACCGTTGGGAGAATGGAAAACACGTATGGTTTTGAGAAATCGTGCCAGAGGCGGCGTAGCATAATAATAATTAAACTAAACACATAAACAGCCAAAATTTCGTTTCTAGGCATTTTAGAGGTTCCGGATCATTTTCCACTTTTTTTAATGGAGGTGAAATTGGGGTGGTTGACTGGTGGCGGATTGTAAAACCGAAAAGTGTGTTGTATTCATAATAGGTTGTCCATTGACCTGTGAAAGAAATACCTAGTAGCATAATACACTTTTTTAGGTCCATCCGAACATTGCCTCGCATATTTCTGAAATCAAAGGATTTAGTTGAGAGATATAACATGTTAAAATGCCTATGTGAATCAGCTATTGTAAATTATAGTTCAACATGCAACAACAAAAGAATTGTACGTGCTCCAAATGTACATATCTACCGAATCTTAGAAAATCATCAACGAATCGAGAAATAATAATGAAATCAAAGGACATGGAATACCTGACAATGCGACATAATAATTATAAGGGTAATATGGTTGTAGACACAAGTGCTAAATAGTTTTAATGAAATTTTTCTCAATACAGATATTGAAACTCTAACTAGACAGGCTTATCCTATGCATCAGGAAACATATTCAATGTTTTTAACTCCATGCATACCACAAGAAGTTCAAAATATTGAGAGAAAATGTAGCCATAAAACTTCTCCTGGGTCAGATGAAGTGCCTGGTAATATTATTGCTGCAGTTTCTGAATACATTGGTGATTCATTTTCTGTCATAATGAATGGGATTTTTGTGATGTATATCTACGAGTATTGGTTTAAGATCGATCTGTAATGTGTAATGTGGGGTTTCAAAAATTGACATTTGTTTTATTCATAAAATGTATTTGAATTTTAAATCTATGGTATAATTTGATTCATACATATTATAATCCTATAGCGTGTAACTTGGAAACTACGAACCTGATTGTGATGAAATTGTGACACCGTATTACTACTGCGGAGGAAATTGTAACAGTGTATCGTAGTTGGAACTCTTACCAGTGGAGGAGAAGAAATCAACAAAAAGTGAGAAATTTCAAAATCGCTCAAACTTTATTTTTAGATGTTTCAAAGGTCCCTCATCATTGTCTAGTTTTCCTGATGAGGATGATGTACTGATAGAGGAACTCCATTTTTTTGTTAGCACCGATAATGTGTGGGAAGGACTCAGTCAAGACACTTGATGTCATTTATGTCTAATTTTCTCCCGAATGTATGAAGAAGTCCGGAAAACTTTCATTTGCGTTCCTTAGATTAAGACTAAGATTAAATTTCATTATTTAACACATCTAATCTCCGCCGGTATAGCTATGTGGGTCAAATTGGGGTGGCGGGAGAGTGGGGATTGGGCAACAAAAACTATTCGCGAATTTGCGAGAAGTACAGAATCAAGCCACTTGACGCAAAATTTCAGATTACTTGTCATATTACAATCACACAAAATCGTAGATCTACAGGACTCACTTAAAACAGCTCCCTGTTGAGTTGACATCACACCAATGTATTATTACTTTTCTACGAATATTTCTACTTTACTCCCGAACCCTATCCACTCAAAGAAACAAATAAAGGTTACCTTCCGCCAAAAAGACTACCAAGCAGCATCCAAACTTCTCGGAAATCCATCTCTCCTTTGTGTCTCCTCGAAAATAAACAGCAACCGCATTTACGCTCGCCTCTGTACACAAATATATGTATGCGCGCATATCTTCTGGTTACTTTGTAAACATTCTAAATAGATCTACAGTGACGAACAAAAGTATTCTTATACCATACATCGATTCACATATATGTAAATCGTATTATGATACATATTTATGAGGGGTCACTATAATACAGCACATTCAATGAAAATTATCCAAATTGAATAATTTTAATCAAGATATCTTTATGAAAAAAAATGTAAAATTATTAGATCAAATCTTCTTTCTTTCTTTGTTTCTTTTACCCGTATGGCTTCTGCGCGTTAGTACAATCAACCAGCACATTATAGGGACTGCAATGAAATCTGGCTCTTGGCCATGTTACAGTCGAAAAAATAAAGCGTCACATATTATGCTTCATCTTAATTAAAACTCGAAAATATCATCAAAATTACGTAAAAAGATGAATACCGCGTATTACTTTGTATCGGAGATTTAAGAATGTATATATCAAATCTCACGATTAATAAAGATTAGAAATTGAAAATACTGAAATGCAAGTGTTATAACCTAAAATCGAATGGGCTGGCTGAAAGCAGCCATGAGACTCCCTAGATTTACAGGGGGACCACTCAATTATAAAATTGGATTTGCTTTTTGCTTTTATTGTAGTTTCCAAAAAAGTACTATAATACTCGTACGTAAGTTGTAAAGTAGTATGGGTGTTGATTTCAATTTTTAAGCGATAATACTAAACCTACTCAAAGAAAAATAAAGTGGACTAGTTTCGTTAAATCGTTAAAAATAAATACAGTAGTACAAAGTGCCTCAGCCGCAACAGTACCCGGTTTGGAAATGTAGCTTTATACTACAAAAAGGGAAAATCTGCAAGTGCTGCCGCTAGAAATTTAATGATATTTTGATAATTTACCGTTTTTTATTATTTAAAACCTTTGTCATTAAATTGAAATTCACTCCAAAACGTTCCATTTTACACCTTAAGTATTTACATTTTTCTAAAACTACAATAGTATAAAGAGCATATCCAATTTTGAACAAATATATAGGGTATTATATTTAAAAAAAATGAGTGTAGTGTAGGTATATGGTTTCTAAAATATCTCCCCTTTTTGAGCTTCACGACCCTTAAAACGCCTTAAACAAAAAAAAAGGTTTCTATTCATATTGGCCTTAAAAACTGTAAATTATGAATATAAATTATAAATATTCACAGTACAACAGTTCTAGAAAAATTACAATAATAAAGATCTTATTCGAGGTATCGGACGTTTAACCTTTGGTACAATCTATAGAATATAGACAGATGAACAACTTTTTTCTTTTTAGGGAGTGCTACGTAGAACATTCGCACACTTGCGCATTTAAATGGTGGAAGAGTAGTTGTAGTAGCTGTTCCGGTATCGGCTGTCCCTCTAACTCTAGACACTAACACGTAATTTTGTTGATAGGGTAGTTGTTTGGATTTTATGAAAGTTGTATTGAACTCTAGTAATGCATTCTCTCGAAAATTGTTTCGCTGAATTAGAAGAAGGATTATATTTACATTATTTCCAATAGTTCTTTGTGAATAAGAGCATAGGAAGAAATAGGTACGCGCGGACACAGCAATTGACACTTCAAACAAAGATAGGTCCTTGAAAAAACTATCCAAACTCTGGTGCAGCTCTACATAGTGGCAAGCCATATCCTGCAAGCTGGTAAACATTTAAATGAAACTATGTACATTAATGGAAATGCGAAAAATGGATAGTTTGGCTAATGATTATTTTTAAATTAATTCCATCAAGATTTCGATAGACTAACAGCCTGATATACAGATGGACGAAGAGACCGACAGGCAAACAGATGGAAAACACAAACGGACAGACAGACAAACAGATAACAAGCATATACAAGAGGCGTTCAAAATATAAGAATAATGTCATCATCCATGTTATGGTTAAGTAGTAAGGATATCTTGGTTGTTAAAACGTAGAATTTATGTAAATATTCATAGCTAGTAGATAATATGATTGTGAATCGTTAAGTATTGTGATACATATTATCAAAAACGCTAGATCCACAACTAACGAAAATAATTCTATCACATCTTCACATTTACCTTCCGCTCCAATGGAAATATCAAGAAATATTTCTAATTTGAGAAAACAGTTTTTTTAAATATTTCATGATATTAACTCTACGAAAAACCATGTCACTTGCCGTAATCATTGGGAGAAGTACTGATCTTACCTGAATGAAAATTAGGTAACTAATATAGTGCGAATGAGAAAGTTTCATTTTTCGAAAATCAGCCCAAAGGCGGCAGAGTAATAAAAAAAAATGAATATCCCTTGCCCCTCTGAAACCTAGAAAACATTGATCCCATTTTTATGACAGGCTTATAGTAGATAACAAGCACAAAAAGAATTTACTGCTCATGCAGATCAATTCAGTGGGTCATTTAAAAATCGATACTTTACGCATTTTGTAGGTCCCCGAAGATTCTTTTTTTATTTTGGGAGGGTTGGAAAAGGGGTTACTGAGTCAAAGGACAATTTTCCAAACTTTGAGTCCTCTTATCCTTTAACCGAGACGAATATACCTTCACTTGCTTTCAACGAAAGGAATAACAGAATATTTTTAGTAGCTGTGGACTTAAGTTTTTGATATAAGTATTACAATAAAACTCTTATCACCTTAAAACTACTAAGTTTGTATTGCTACTACTGTAGTGGGAGAATCTAGCTGAACTTGTTGATCCTTATATGAATTAACAGACAAGCATATTTTCTTTCCGAGAATATCCAATCACTCGAATATGCTTAGTGTAAGCTAAAACTTCTCATCACTAGTTTTTTTTTCAAAAAGACAAATGTGCGAAAATAAACTCTACTAAACGTAATGGCGGAAGCTACATGCAAATATTCTAGCGAAATAAACCAGAGCTGATATAAATAATTTTATGAGCACCGTCAACACATTATCCTGAAGTTATTCAAATCCCTGTCTAGACGAGGCAGTCTGCATTCAGTCTCGCAGCATACTGGCCAGACTTCAACAGTAAAAAAAATGTAATGTGATATCCAAACAGTTTGTTTTTTTATCCTTTAATTTTAAAACCAAAATATGCAAATTATTTTGGAGCAGTGGAAACGCTTATAAGAGGTCAATTTCAATGTAAAACCAACAAATGACTTGAATTCACGGCGAGTGACAAGATGTGTTAAAAGATATAGACAGTAGCGTAAATTTAGGAATCTGTAATTTAAGTGATTTCATATGTTATGGGATCTATTTACAATATTTATCCTGACCGTTATTATTCAATACATAATAATAAATCCTGGGATACCGTCAAATATTATAGTTCAAAAAATATATAATATTAAGTTATGGGATCGTCTTAACGTTGAACAGAACTTGAATCTAAAGCTTAACGGTACGGAAAGCAAGGAATCACTACCAACTAACCTGCTATTGCCCTATACCAGTTCATAATGTTCGGTTTAGCGAATTGGTATCTACTAAGTACTGTTACTTTTTGTCTGGTATCTTTTTGACACGATCGTACCAAACCGAAACAGTCTCATCCACCGGTCTCAACAAATGCTATATCTACTGAAAATGTGTATACCAGGTGTCCCAGAATTCCCTTGCCACGTCATGTTTTGTAACGAAAAACGGTTCAAGCATCGACTGAGTTGTAATTCTGGAGGTCTATCATACCATGCATTCTAAACATTTTTTTTACGTAATCCCCGACACCTCACCCCAACTTTTGTTTCCAAATAGCACCCCATAGGTTTTCCCACGTAAATGATATCCCTATTTTATTTAAAATCTTGTGATACCTTTTATATTATACGAACTTATTTTTTTCATGAAATTATAAGAATATAAATAAAATAAGAATTTGTTTGATGCCTAATATTATTGCAAAAAATGGCTAAATAATGACTTCATTTATGTAGAAAAAACTGTGGGGTGCTATTTTAAAAAAAAGTTGGGGGTGAGTTTAAGGGGTTGAAGTAAACAAAAATGTTTCGAAAGGAAGGTAAGATAGGTCATTCAGTATCCTTGAAAAACCCACTTTGTTTTAAAAGTGTTGCATTTACATTTGATAGATTCAAAATGAAAGACGGTAATACATCATGGTCTTAAAATCAAGATCTTATCTACTGTATGAGTGCTTAATATGATACACAGACAGCAACCCCGCAATAAGGCAATACCGCATTAATTCAGATTTGTTCAAAAAACCATAAGGTAACCTGGAAAAACGTATGGCTCGTTTTTCAAACCAAGCCAATTGCAAAATCAGTTCCAAAAACATCCCTATTCTATCATATAGTTTTTTTTAATAAAGTGTAAATAAATAGTTGTGGAAAATGAAAGAAATTCTTAATCCGGGATACGAAAATTGCAGCGGCTGGTTATTTTTTCATTTCAGGTAAACATGTAAATTGCAGCGGACGACCCTCTGTTAGGGATAGAAGAGATAGTAATTACTTATTACTAATTTGACATTTTTATGCAGTGTTGAATGCATATTTGCTGACGGTACTTTTCAGTACTGTACAAAATTCTTCAAGCAGCTGTTTACAATCCATGGACTAAAGAATGGACATTAGATTTCATCGGTTTTCATATTGTTAAAAGATAAGTTATTAATATCTTATGAAAAATGTTTTGCTATTCCCAAAAATATTTGTTGTAAAAACAGTTTAAATTTAGAGTAGTCATAGATTTTGAAAAAGCAATACACACTGCAGTAAAAAATGTTTGGCCTGAAGTTCAGATTGTTGGGTGTCGATTTCACTTAGGTCAAGCGTGGTGGCGTAAAATTCAAAGTCTAGGTTTAGCGAGTGAATACAAAAATTTGACAGATATTGGTAAATGGTTAAAATATACTTTTGGCTTAAAATTTCTGAATCCTAACGAAGTAGGTGATGCTTATGCTTTCGGCTTTGCAGGAATTTAGCCTGCTGATGCAAGGGTGTTTTATATGCAGACTAATTAGTCGAAGATTATACAGGGTGGGCCAATAGTGCGTGGACGGAGGATTGTGGGCTTACTAAAAAATATTTCAAAAATCTGTCAGTTGATCATGGTAGGGACCCTTGAGGGCTATAACGTAAAAATATTTTCACTTAAATTTTGACGTTTATGGAGGGTGATTCATATCAAACTTACATTTTTTTGAATGGAACCCCCTATATATTATTGCATATTTGGATTCCTTGGTCAATTCTAACGTGACTTTATGTATCACACATGGAACTTTAAATGAACCGTTTAGGCGCAAATCACCATTTTTGGTATAAGTAGGTATCAGAAAAAAATTGAATATCGCAGCGATTATAAAACTTGAAGGCCTTGACTATGCGGTACTACTAAGCATGAAATGCGTCACCTTAGGTCAGACGGCTAAATTTGAATTCTTTTTGTACTTCGAGAAATCAGAGGATAAATTAAGGAAACTTCAATCACAGATAACTTGATTTTTTCAAATTGGAATGCCTATTTTGGCTTAAAGAATCAAATGTAAAATTTGATTACCTTTCTAACGATATAGCATTCTTGATATCAATCTTTTTTGGTTTTCATTTTATCTCAAATTTTCAGTCAAATCGGTGTTTTTCAACTTTCCTGCATGCGAGCAACCTAGCAGGCCATGAAAAATAAACAAAAGCTCGTTAATATGGAAGTAAGCAGCTAACTTAGTAGAAAAATGCAAACTAGCAAGTGCAGCGAGGCAAGATTACGAAAATTCCTTACAACATATTAGCTCTAACCAGAAACAATAGCGGTAACAAGAACGCTCATTTTTCACAGCCTACTAGCTATTAGCCGATTTCCAAAGTCAGTAAAAAAATATCTAATCAAAGGAAAACTACTAGTGATTGTTGCTGGCAGTAGAATATCTATGTCTTCTGAATAAATTTGAACACCGACGATAAACCGAGTATAGACACATTTATTTACAAAAATCAGGCGTCAGACATTAATACAACGTTGTCGGTTTGTATGTGTAGGTCAGCAAATATCCGAATTTCCTGTATAGTTGGCTTAGAAGTCGTGAGGCCTTTTAGAGGTTAACTCCGAAATTCAGTCTCAGAAAGAATATGTGATGCATAATACTTGAGAGACACCTGTAAACCTCAATTAAACAAGTATACATATTCACCAGACGTACACTGTAATACTGTAAAGTGACTGTAACCTAAAGTTACAAACATCCTGCTTCTGCTAATTAATCGATCTGGCAACCTAGCTTGGAATTTACGAGCCGGCTGGCCTTGGTACGCCCTTCCCTTACGATCGGAAGCCATTCATAGTTTGCTTTGTTGTTTTCGGAGCGTGTCTGTGCGTTGTACGAATATTTTTTTCTTGTGTGATCTTTTCGTAGCAGTTTTGTCGGTAATCATGGTGCGATATTGTTACATATGTAAAGTATATAGCCACCAGCCTGAATCACAAGGATTATCCTTCCATCGGTAAGTAAAAATCGTCAAAAATTGATACAGTTAGTAACTGAGGTTAGGTGTACAAGCATTGGCGTACTGGTGATCGTTGTCTCTTACTTAAAATAATAAAATTATTTTATTTAAAATAATAAAATTATTTTATTTTCATATGTACTACATGAATTTGTTACTGTATGTCACAGTTTCTGATTTAAAAGGTGAATCCTTATAAATTTCAAATGCAGGTCTGATTTAAATTCTTCCTATGTTTGATAAGTACACATATTTGTTACACTCTTATTTTACATTTAATTATATTTTTATGTTTTAGGTTGCCAAATGAACCCTCAAGAAGAGCTATTTGGATATCTCTTTTGGGGTTTGAGAAAAACCATCCGTTCCCCAAATATGTTGATATATGTTCAAAACATTTTCATGAAAATGATTTTGTGTATTTGGCTGATGGTTCCTGTTCATTCTGCCTTTGATTTTGCAGAAACCATTAGGTAATATATAGGTAGTTGAATTTATGAGAATTCTTGCAAAAACATTGTTATGGTTGGTTTTAAAGCTCAAAAAGCTTCAGTCCCTGCTGACATATATGTGGGTCATATGTATAACACATTACTTTTATATTTTAGTTCAGAGTCCTCATTAAGCATTGATTCTGACAGTCCAGACAAACGTGCAACTGTTTCGAGTTCGGAGCCACAATCAGAAGTAGACATTCTTGCTATTGTGCCCGATGAAGTTGAACCTGTTAAGAAACGGTGAGTATGTCTTTAACTTAAACATCTGTAAGGTGTAGAAATATAATAATTTTCGACTTTTTGAACATGTTACTACTCAGCCAGCATATCTTCTACATATATCATTCCATTAAACATATTTATGGTAAGGATTAGGATATGGGGACTTTATTTAACATGCCTGGTTGTTGAAAGTATGATTATTTTCTATGAATTATGTGTCTGCTCCAGTGTTACTTATCATTATTATATAGTATACAAGTTCAAATTGATGTATATTATTCTACTCAAAACTTATACGCAGAGTCCTGCAACAGTTCCTGAGGCTTTCCTACAGGCACGTATCCAGGATTTGGTTTTGGGGGTCCAGATTATGGGTGTCACTTGGTTGTCCTTTCGGGGGGGGGGGGGTCCAGATTAGAGTTGCCACCTTAAATCCTCGGGGGGGGTCTGGACCCCCCTGACCCCCCCCCCCCCCCAAATATGTGCCAGCTTTTGCATGAGGAATATTAAAAAAAAACACCTATTTATTCCTTTCAAAAGGGAATTCTCAAAGTTCAGCTTGTTTATGGAAGATTTTTACGAACAAAATTGTAAGGTAAGGTAATTGTAACATAATAAAAAATTGAATATTCAGTAATGCAGGGTTTCAACTTTGGATAAAGAAAAATGCGATTGTAAGGCTTGAGCAAATACAAGGTTTGTTATACCTTGTGTAGTGAAAAATAATTTCTTTTTGTGAAAAACTTTTTTTCTATTTCTCATGGAAAGCTTGACACAATGTTGCAGGATTATTATTTCTTTTGCTTTTGATCATAAATATAAGTTCAAAATGATAATAAGAAATCATCACAAACATATTTCTTGTGCAGGTTAAAATTTGATGAAGATTTCAACCTTCCTGGACCTTCCAGTCAGATGACATCTATTTCTGTTGCTGGTGATGATGAGGATTCAACGAGCACAATCACTTTATCAGAGACAGAGGATCAATTATGCAATGTTGATAAAACTGGCCCTCCAAAATCTGATATTCAAGCTAATCCAAGTGTGACTATCCAGAAAAAGAAGAGGTAATAACACTCACTTTGTTGGACACAATAACTACTTACAAACTGGCCCAATTTCTGACTTATTTTGAGCAGAATTCACTGTTATCAAATCCTCACCTGTCTTAAATTTCTGTTGAGTGAGTGATAAAAGATACTTTTTTGACTGTGAAATTTACTTAATCATAGTTGGTATTTGGACACTTTGTTGGCAGCTTATCAGTCCAAAAAGTTTTAGCTTTATTTGAATACTACCTACAAAACGTATTAGTTTTAAAGGCTATGGCAAAGGGCATGAAGCGGGAAACTCATAATACAACATAATATTTTCTTGACCCATAATTCAATCGTGAAATAATGTTAGATACACACATATATTGTACCACAGCATTTTGTTTGAGAAGTGCACATAGGTATACAACCTTTTCATCTTTACTGAGGTATTAGAATAGAATGGAATAGTCTGAAAATTTAATCAAGTTTGCCTATTGGCCAGGAAAATTCAGTATAGAATGTAACAATGTATACTAACTTCTGTATTGTTCACTCATTAGATGTTTCATAAACATTCATCACCTGCATTTTACTCATATAAATATTTTGTAAATGGTAGTATTCACAGAGTAGGTAATGAAAAGAATTAGTCATTCGCTGTTGCATCAACGCGAGACTATTGGTATCGGTTTTTTTTTCCAGAAAGAGTCGCTATGTCTGTGATATGTCCAGCGATGACTTTAGCTCACCTGGGAGAGCAAAAAAAAACTTTCGCATTATGAAAGAAGTCATAACTAGCCAAAGAAGAAAAATTCATGGACTTCAGAGAACGGTGACATCACTAAGAAAACGAGTAAGCACATTGAATGGCTTAATAAATCTACTGAAGAAGAAGTCCTACATAAGTGAGTCATCGGAGGATCTTCTGAAGGTAATAGTTCCATCGATACTACATACACATTCAAAATCTAATGTAAGGTGTGTTTCAGGCATCACTATCTGGATCTTCCCTCAAAATATTTGAGAGGTTGTTGAAAGGACCATCAACACAAAAGTATGATCCTGCATTAAGGTCTTTTGCGCTCACATTATCTTTTTATTCCCCTAGAGCTTACAATTTTGTTAGGAGTACATTTAATAAGTCACTGCCTCATCTAAGTACTCTTAGTAAATGGTATCGATCTGTTGATGGTTCCCCGGGCTTCACCCAAGAATCACTGTTAGCATTGAAATTAAAAAACGAATATGCTTTATCACAGAATAAATCAGTTTATTGTAACCTTGTACTGGATGAAATGTCTATTCGGCGTCAGGTAGAATGGACGGGTAGTAAGTTTTCTGGATATATAGATATTGGCTCAAAAATTGATTCAGATATTTTGCCAGAAGCCAAAGAAGCCTTGGTGTTCATGCTAGTCTGTATTAATGGCTCTTGGAAAATACCAGTAGGCTACTTCTTTATAGATGGACTAAGCGGTAAAGAGAAGGCTGAACTGGTAAACAAGTGTCTTGTTTTTATTAACGAGTCTGGAGTTAAAGTTACATCTTTGACATTTGACGGTGCTCCAGTAAATTTCACTATGGCTTCACATCTTGGAGCAAATTTTAATGATATAGAGAATATGAAGACTCATTTTAGCCATCCTGTAACTGGCTGTGATGTTTTTATAATTTTAGATCCTTGCCATATGATCAAATTAGTTAGAAATACCTTCGGATCACAGAAATATTTTACAGATGGTGAGGATAATCATATAGATTGGAATTTTTTGGTTAAGTTAGTTGATACGCAATATGCTGAAGGTTTGCACTTGGGGACAAAAATCACTATTCGTCATATGCATTGGGTGAGAGAGAAGATGAAAGTGAAGATAGCTACCCAAACATTGAGCAGAAGTGTCTCAGATGCACTTCTTTATTTGAGTAATGATCTGAAATTACCCAATTTTCGAAATGCAGATGCTACTGCTGTTTTCATTAGAAAATTCAATGATCTTTTTGACAGCCTCAATTCAAGAAACAGATTGGCAAAATATAAATTTAAGAGACCATTATCACCAGCTACTGTCGCAGACTTTTTTAGTTTTTTTGATGATGTATCTATTTATATTAAAAATTTAAAATTAGCAAGTATTCCCATTATCGAGTCACCGAGAAAAACAGGCTTTTTAGGCTTCCTGATCTGTATAAATAGTATTAAGGGGCTATATAAAACATACATTTTGAAAAATGAATTAAAATACATATTAACGAATAAGTTATCACAGGATCACCTGGAACTCTTTTTTGGTGCAATTAGAGGAAAAGGTGGATTCAATAACAACCCAAGTGCCAGGCATTTTGAATCAGCATATAAGAGATTACTTATTCATACCGAGGTAACTGGTCCCAAAACAGGAAATATTACAGTTAGTGATAGATTGACAATTCTTTCGTGTGGCAGTGGACGGCAAATAACTGCTACTGATAACGGAGACGATTTATTAACTACCAAGGAGTATTTAGACTTTGAGCAGTCTGTAAAAGACAATCTTACCGTATACCAGTCTTCCTCTTCTGCTTGGAACCTGACCGTTTATACTGAAAATGTTGTTCAGTACATTTCTGGGTTTGTTGTGAAAACTCTAAAAAAATGTGTCACATGTGCAAAATGTGCAGAAATTTTAGAAAGTGCCACAGTTATTTCATCATTACAAAAAAGAAAACAATATGGTAACCTAGTAAGAGCTTCTGACCTTGTGATTAACGTTTGTACCGCTGCTGAAAGGTATTTCAGATTCTTTCATAAAACTACAAACATTTTCAATAAAAATATTAGACTTTTAATAGAAACGTTGAAAAATAATACCATAAAAACCTTGCCTTCAGCTATTCTAAATCATTTTAATCACCATTTATATGACGACGATCCAGTCGATGGTCATGCCATCCAGCTGATAAAACTCATACTCAATAACTATTTCAAATTAAGGATACACCACGAAACCGCAAAAAACATGGATTTATCAACAAAGAATAGAGTTAGAAGCATATTGACTAAGACCATCTTATTTAAGCATGAGTAATCAGAATTATAGAAACTTTTCGATCAAAACCAGTTGTTGTGAATGTGAATGTACAAAATAATATAATAAGAAAATGGTAATATAACCGTAGTATGAATGTGAAGTGATGAATGTTTTATAGTATTATTCTGTATTATCGCCTAGAAATGCGTCATCTTTTTGTAAACCTTTTTTTTGTTGGGATCACATAAATGGTTTGAAAAATAAGGGAAAAATGTATTTCGCGGAATATTTTACAATTTTTTTGGTATTTTTTCATAACCCAACCTAATTGATATGCTATTTTACTGTTTTTGGTATGTTTGGTAACGAATGTGATGTGAGTGGCTGCAATTTTTATTTCCTACATCCTGGATTCTGTTTTAGTGGTTGTAGTGGATTTATGCTATAATTTCTATGTTTTTGAAGTTTTTTGGCTCTCTGTGAAATATTTGAATCAATTTGCTTAATGATTAGACTTTTGGTTCGGCGGTACGTGCGATTGCCATATTTCTTGTGGAGTAGGTAGATATAGTTTTATGTTTGTTTATACTTACTGATTAAAGCCGCTGTACACGGAGACAATGGTGGCATCCAATAAACTCAAACTTGTTTGATTTTAATGGCCGTTGGATCGTCCAGTGATAGTCATGTTATAGGTCATGTGACGTTGTGGCAGCCATTAGTGGACATATTTTTCAGCAGTGGACGCGACGAAGACACGGAAGCAGCGCATTTAATATTTGATCTTAAAAGATCTGATCATTGTTTGAAAAATTTTCATTGATTGGTGATGAATACCAATAGAGGACTTTTGATATTATGTTTTCAAATACGTACCAAAATTATGAAATAATGTAGAACGTGCGGCAAGGATTATGCTATATTATGATGGTTGATGGTATGATTTCACCCCTTCTGAGTTTAATCATAAAATTAACATATGTATAGATCTCCATTTCACTAAATTAAATGAATATGAAATCTTGAAGTCTGCTTCCCTGTAATGGTCCGCCGTCCACCGAACTGATAAGAATACCGACAGCCATTAGTGGAATTCACAAATGAGCTTGTGTATACTCCTATAGTGGCCAGCAAATCTAATGGCCTTCACTTATGGCTGCCATTTCTGGACGCTACTATTGTCTCTATGAACAGCAGCCTTTGTACTATTTTTGAGATCATAAACAAGAAACAATAATAAATATATATTTATAAATGTATTCTATAGATACAGTTTATTCAGTTTGGCTATATAATGTGTGTATTTGTTTAAGTAGATAGAGTTTAACCTTAAAAAGACTTGCTATACAAATTCTGATCGAAATTGCACTGTTCAAAAATATGTTTAAATAAATACCACATATAAATACAATTAGATACTCCTGTAGTTACTTTTGTTTGTTGACAATCCAAACAATGTATTATACCTTGACCTCCTATGTGTTAATAAACTTTTTTATTATTACTATAAAAAGAATAAACATTTTTTTCAGGACACCAATTCATATGTACAAGAATCAGGAATGTATGCAATACTTCCTGCGATTAGATGTTTGACATTGTCTGGTGTATTTTAATGGGTAGATATACTGTTTTTAGGAAATGATTTATTTTTTTGGCTGTATAATTATTTTTAAACATAACATTTAAAGTTATTCTGTGAATCATGTTCATATAAATGTTATATATGTATATATATACACACTGTCTGAATGATGTAATGCTATAATTTTGTAGAAAAACTGACAACTATTACTTATATCTAAATGTTTTTTAGATCTCACTATGCACATTTATTCTGTGTATTGCTTCAAAATTGTAAACCACTTATAATATGCTGTATAATTGAATAAATAATTGTAAATTCTGTATTTTAAATTATATCCGGCAACAGCGTCACTCAAAAACTTTTATGACAGTTCAATATGTCATTATTGTCATTCCAAAAATTCCAAAGTCTACGGATTGTTTTGAAATCTTTCTCTAAAACAGCTAAAAAGTCCAGATATATATCTGTGAACCATGCAACATATGTGTTTCAAATCATTGTAATCATACAGTATCCGCGTTTTTCGTATTTTTACAGATATCGAAAAAGTGTAAATGGTAGGTAGTAGAATATTGGTCCAATGTAACAACAAGCACCTGGAGGAGATTTTTCTTTGTAATAATTCGTCAGGGGCAATTTAAAACTTACGTGAGCGCCAAGTGGATGTAGCTCGGAGGGACAAACGTGAAAGAAGTCCTCGTTGAATTATACACACACGTATCCTCATTTTCAATACCAATTCTGTAATATACGCCCCAGAAATAAGCCATTTCGTGAATTTCAACAACCTTCGGCGTCTATAGTCAAAGTGAAGTTTCACCTAAACTACCACAAAGGATTCATCACGCCGTTGTGCGGCAGTAAGTATTTTTATGATACGCCACTGGTTGAATTCATTTTACTATCCTACGTGGTCGGCCATTTTATCGACCCCGCCGCTCGTCGCTGGCCCCTCGCCTACCAGTTATGTCTGGGGTGAACAAATGGCTATCCATGAATGAACTTCAGTGTCTATACTCGGTTTATCGTCGGTGAATTTGAATAAATTTTCACATTTAATGCTATAAAAAGGTAGCTGTTTGCGTAAGTCAAAAGTAATGATACCTCTGACTGGAACCCTTCAAATTCTTCAGTAGGTACTTCTACTTATTAGCAAAATCGCGGAAAATGAAACTTGAATTGCAGTCTGTTTGAATTGTAAAACATAAATCAGTTTGCAGAAAACTACATGAAATAATCACAATTACAACATAGCGTACAATAAAAAATTCTAGCAATTATTTCAATAGTTGTTCAGAATGCTCCAGTTGGAGATATCTTTACTTTTGACTTAACTAAACGAAAATTACTATTTTTTTATCCCATTAAATGTGAAATTTCATTCTAAACATGTTAGACTGTAAGCAAAAATCGCTGGTAGTTTTCCTGTTGTTTCAAAGTTTTTAATCGTTTTGGAAAGTTGTCAAGCTCTAGTAGACCTCAATAGCTAGTAGGCTGTGAAAAACAAACACTTCTGTTATACCCCAGCTACTCATTGACATTAGATATCTTGCCGCTGTTGTTTCCGGTTAGAGCTGATGTGTTGTAAGGTATTTTCATGTTCTTGCCTCGCTACTGGAGTTCGTTTGCATCTTTCTATTAAGTTAGTTGTTTTCTTCCATATTAACGAGCTTTTGTTTATTTTTCGTGGCTTGCTAGGTTGCTTGCAGGCAGGAAAATTGAAGAACACTGATTTGACTGAAAATTTGAAATAAAATGAAAACCAAAAAATATTGATATCAAGAATGCTATATCGTTAGAAAGGTAATCAAATTTTACATTTAATTCTTTAAACCAAAATAGGCATTCCTATTTGGAAAAATCAAGTTATCTGTGATTGAAGTTTCCTTAATTAATCTACTGATTTCTCCAAGTACAAAAAGAATTCAAATTTAGCCGTCTGACCTTAGATGACGCATTTCATGCTTAATCGTACCGCAAAGTCACGGCCTTCTAAGTTTTATAATCGCTGGGATATTCAATTTTTTTCTGATACCTACTTATACCAAAAATGGTGATTTGCCCCTAGACGGTTCATTTAAAGTTCCATGTATGATACATAAAGTCACGTTAGAATTGACCAAGGAATTCAAATATGCAATAATATATAGGGGGTTCCATTCAAAAAAATGTAAGTTTGATATGAGTCACCCTGTATAAACGTCAAAATTTAAGTGAACATATTTTTACGTTATAGCCCTCAAGGGTCCCAACCATGATCAAGTGACAGATTTTTGAAATATTTTTTAGTAAGCCCACAATCCTCCGTCCACGCACTATTGGCCCACCCTGTATATCGGTGGATTCTGAGTTTCCTCCAGAAACTTGGGCAGAACACTCTGCCAACACATCTCGCACTACCAAAGCCTGTGAATCATTTCATGCGCATTTTAACTAGAGTTTTTATAACAGCCATCCATCATTGTTTATTTTTGTGGAGTCTTTGATAAATACTCAAACAGACACATACATTAAAATGAATAGTGTCAGAATAAAGCACGCTCCAAATGCAACAACTAAAAAGAAGCAAGATTATTTGAATCACTCACAGAAGTAGGTAAGTAAATGCCACCAAATTGTTGCTTCAGATAAAAATTAATTTGACCTATCACATAATATTATTTTTATATAATATTTTGCTATACAAATCCAAATTAATTTTTAGAATACCTCCAAACAGGTAGACTAACCCTAATCCACCCCCTGCGGCAACGCCGATAAGCCGATAAGGGATCCTCGCTGCAATTTTCAACATCTTTTATAGTCACATTTAAGATTTATAAGATTATACCCTAACCGCGGCTGCAATTTACATCCGCCCGTTTCTACCAACCGAATAATTACAATATGAGCTACAGTTGGCCTAATGTACCTTTAAATCGTTTTTGTATTCCGGCTATGCTTCCATTTGCAAGCCTTCCATTGACGAATCTTGTTCTTTATTCACATAGTGCTAGTCATGGGTCCTTTACATCTTACCACACATCTGCATTTTATATCTGATTTCTCACAGTTCTTTTTTATGCTCCCTCTTGAAAAGCTTTATAAGGCGCGACTTATCGATGTTCTAAAATAAAACATGGCCTCGTAAAAACACAAACAGGCACATGTGTTGTGCGTTGGAACACCCTTTTTATCACCCTTTCGGTATAAATGAACAGAACACGTGGTTGAATAACAAAAGTACACTCTATGCATTAACATAGACTTCCATCAAATCAGAGGAATGACAATAATTATTATTATTGTAATTGTGGATTTTCACAGTGCAATATTTCAGATCTATGATTTAGTTAGTTTTTCACTTGTCTCTTGAATAGACGATTAATAATAATAAATACTGTCAAAAAAGTTTCATGCCCATTTGCACCAACTCTTCTAAGGAAGCCTTGAATGTTAAGCATCCTTAAATCATACTTATGTAGAATATTTCATTGCACCAACATTTCAGGAATACTCAAAGTCTCTTTAAACCTTCCTTTATAAAGTGCTCGATTTTAGCGACTTAAAAACGACTTAACTGCCTTTTGCATTTAATTATCGCATCATTGTGATCTGGTGCTATCTTTTTATCGTGATTATGGAAGATTTCGATTTTTTGGATGATGATGTGGAAGTTGTCGATATCGTGGAGTGTGGAGTATGGAATTCCTAGGCGTATTTACCACAAGCCAAATTACTTTGAGGAACTAGATGAATTAGGCTTTTTCAAAAGGTTAACTTCAATACTTCAAACTTCAACCACAGCATAGTAAACAACCAGCATAATATCTCTGAGGATTTCCCATATAAAAATGGTTCCCACAGAATTTGACCTTGGGATAATTTTACGGATGCGCAATTTGGATAGAGATGCGAAAATGAAAATATCGATACCGGTACCAACTCGATATTTTTTAGCCAAATAGGCGCTTTTGGTTCCTACAGAGCATCTTGTGCAACTGATTACACCCCCCCAATAATTATATAATTATTTTCAATGACGATACAAAAGTATCAATACCAGCTTGGAATGCCTCAAAAGTATCGATGCACAAAATACTGATATTGGTCAGAAGTATCGAAGTATCGTTAGAATCCCTACAGAAAAATCATCCAAAAGGGGGGATGCGCGTGTAATTACCGCCAACCTGAGTTATTGTGGTGGTTGTTTACTATGCTGTGCTTCAACCTCCAATCCAACCCAAGCAACCACGGAATTTAACAAGAAGGAGTAGTGAACACGAAAACAATACACAAAATAGGAGTGACAAAGCACAAAATAGGCGTGACAGAACCAGCGTTGCCACATATAACAAGTACTTAACTAAGTAAGGTTCGATTGACGTCCGTGCAAACGATTGGAAATGTAAGGTCATCTTAAATGTTGAGGTTTCCTTTGTTTATCGTTCCTTAAGTGAAAGTTGGAGCAACTGGGCATCACTATCCCAAAAAAAAAAAAATTGAACGGGGGAGAAAATGATCTAACAGTTTTAGCACTTCACACTGGAGTATTTACACTTCTTCAAGATAATTTCAGAAACCGGTTCTTTTTTCAATGGGAATTTGAACTTCTGACTACAAAAATGGAAATAGCGGAAAATTTGGCGTCAATGTATTGGACATGTACCTTCAAACTAGTTACAGGGTCTAGTGATAAACCCTCAAGTACCCGCTGATCTGTCATCTGCCCTACGGACGACTGGTGATTTTTAATTTACGATTAGAAACAAAATTAAGTGAAAATAAATTTCAAGACTCGTCAGGTAGAAGACTAGTAAAATAATTGCTTGGACCACAATAAAGAGGACAGAAGCCAATCCAAAACATTTCCAGGGAAATTAAATCTTACGTACGGCGAATGTTGAAAATTGAACATGGTCTGATTCATGGTACTGAGGATGTTATGGAAAAACGCAAGAATGTTGAGTATGTCCAACTACAAATAGAAGAATGACAAAGTATCTGTACCCTCTCTTCAAAAACTTATTTGTCTGGAATACAGAAAGAAAATCTGCATTTGACGTGCGGAGCACCTTTAATAATACGCCCAAAAATCATCATATTTCATTGCTGAGATCATATTTGTGTTTTGTCTTTCATTGTTTTTTAAGGAGGGATTATCAAACTAAATGAGAACACCAAATATAAGTTTTCTTTGTTCAAGCTATTTTGGAACCGCAAATAGAAGAAGAAAAGGAATATATCTGTTTTCGTTAAATATTCTACTCAGTAGAACAGAATAGTAAATTCTGAAAAAATCTGTAGTGTTTTATTTACTAATAGGCGTGCCTAAAATAGCTGTGCCTGTGCTAAGCCTGTGCTAAATATCAATGTTAACTAGAACTCGCAATTCTTTTTATTAGCGTCGTCCAAGAGACAACGGGTCAGTGGTTATGTTTCAGTAATTGATTGACAGTATTTGAGGGGTAAGAATATAATTTTCAGCTTTTAAGGCCAAATAATACACACACACAGTAATATTATTTTTTTTTAATTTTGTCTATCAGCGCGCATTAGTGAATTTGATTATTAAATGCCAAACGAGACTTGACGCCTTATTCTGATAATATGATACTGAAGCATATCTTGATTGACCGTTAATCTTTATTTAGGTATTTGAAACAGTGCCATGCATCACTCAGTAAAATCATGTAGGAGGAATAATGATAGGTGTCGGCGCGGTGGCGGCGCGGCGCGGCGCCACAATTTTAAACCAGTAGGTGGCAACATCAAGGTATATTCTATTATACTACTCAAAAAAGGAGAAAAGCTATTAGAAAGAGTTGGGTAATCACAAGTAATAACGGTTACTGCTATTAAAGTATGATGTAATATACTAGGTAAACTATCCGTAATGATAAATTGAGAATGCTTGGCAACGAAAAGGGGTAGCTTTTTAAAAGTATTAAAATATAAGGAAGGGGCGGATACAAATTGCAGCCGCGGTTAGGGTATAATCCTATAAATCTCAAAGGTGTCCATAAAAGATGTTGAAAATTGCAGCGAGGGTCCCTTATCGGCGTAGTCTACCCGTTTGGAGGTATTCTAAAAATTAATTTGGATTTGTATAGCAAACTATTAAATAAAAATAATATTATGTGACAGGTCAAATTAATTTTTATCTAAAGCAACAATTTGGTGGCATTTACTTGCCTACTTCTGTTAGTGGTCTTGAAAACCATATGACATCACAATGACTTTTTTAAATTACAAACCCAAAATTGTATTCGCACTTATTGTTATAGGGATTTTGCAATTCTCTACTTAACTAACTAGAACTTAACTAGAAAAGTTAATTTCTTGATAAATATTTCCATTATTTTAGGCAATTTCGACAATATCAACAATTATTGTGACAATTTTGATACTTTTTTGCAATTTTCGGAAGGTGATAATATACCCAATGCGCGGTTTTTTTTAGACTGAAACTAATAAATCCTTCTTTTGTTAGAGCAGTTAATAATAAAACAAAAACTATTGACATTGAAAGAAAATTATACTTTTCTAAATTGTTAATTGTTAATAATACATAACATTATGTACAAACATGTTCGTAAATCGTCTCAAGCCAGCGCCACATATGCGGGTATTTCCCGAATATCAATATTCGCCGTTTTTTCAGCCTTGCTCGCCGAATAGGGAGCACGTATCGCCCTTTAGCCGAATAGCATATAATCGGGGTTCGTTGCTCGCCGAACACCGCATATGTGGCGCCGGCTTTATTAGCCGAATAGCAAATGATCGGGGTTCGTTGCTCGCCGAATACCACATATGTGGCGCCGGCTTTAGATCAATATATACCTACATAAAAAGCCATAATTACTAACTAAGGTTCTCACCATAAAAATGACATACACTTTTTATATATTCTAATCCACTTATCCTATTTTCAGTGAGTAATAAACCTAGGTATTCTAAGATTCAAAAAATCTTGCTTCTTTTTAGTTGTTGCATTTGGAGTGTGCTTTATTCTGACACTATTCATTTCAATGTCTGTGTCTGTTTGAGTATTTATCAAAGACTCTCAAAAATAAACAATGATGGATGGCTGTTATAAAAACTCCTATCCTTAACAGAGGGTCGTCTGCTGCAATTTACATGTTTACCTGAAATGGAAAAATAACCAGCCGCTGCAATTTTCATATCCCGGATTAAGAATACTTGACCATCGCTGCAATTTACAATCGCCGTAAGGAAGAATACAAATTTGACATTTATAGAATAGACGGGACGAAATGAAATTTGGTGGGATGGTACACGTTGGTCCCCTGAACCTACACCTAAGTTTGCGACCTCGGGTGGTTGCCGCTCGAGGAGTGGGGGGATGAAAACTCTGTTTCGCAACGATTTTTGAAAAATAACGCCGTTTTGGTACAAATGATATCAAAAAAGCTTCAAATAATTTATGGAGAGAACAAACTTCTGCATAATTTTTGTCTGTACATTTTTCGTGTGCGACCAATAGTTTTCGCCCTACTCTAAGTCAAAGTTGAGGGTTAGTTTGTGATTTTCACTAAAATCAGAATTGAAGGGTGGGTTAAAGTGAAGAAATCTATCAAAAAATCGTGTAACATTTTTGTTTCCCTAATAGAATGATCTCTTCTCATTTTTGCTATTATCTGCAGCTGCTTAAACTCACGCATTTGGTTAAAAAAAAAACGGCATTTAGAAATGCACCCCTACCTACTACCGATATGTGCTGTTGCGCAAAATATCGTATTTGTGCATACTTTTGTTGGAAATGATACCACCCCGGGATTGTTTAATTAAGATAAGATTCAATTTGCGACATTTGTCGCTCGAGGGTGGGGTGATGGGGGTGAAAACTGTTTTGTGACGCTTTTTGACAAATAGCGCCGTTGCGGTAGGTGCTATCGAAAAAGTTCAAACGATATATGGAGACAACAAAATTCTTCACAATTTTGTTCTTAACCTTTTTGCGTAAGTTAGCGGGTGGTATGTGATTGTTACTAGAATCAGAATTTTATCGCGTGTCGAAGAACGCTATCAAAAGTTCTGTAACACTTTTTCTCCTAAGAGAACATTTCTCATATCACTATTATCTTCAATTTTTTAAATAACGCATTTGGGCTTAAAAAAATACGATATTTATGACGACATCGTTACCTACTACCGATATTAGTCAATCGTTGTCCTAAAAAAGGCTTTTGAGCGCCAAAGGCCGGAAAGAAATGAAATTTGAATGTTCACCTAAGTTTGCGACCTCGGGGGGGTTGCCGCTCGAGTGGTGGGGCGGTGAAAACTCTGCTTCGCGATCGGTAGTACGTAGCGATGTCGAGATTTAAAAAAGTGAAGATAACAGTGATATGAGAAATGTTATTCTCTTAGGAGAAAAGTGTTAAAGAACTTTTTGATAGCGTTCTTCTATACTTCATACGCGATAAAATTCTGATTTTAGTAACAATCACAAACCACCCCCTAATTTTGGGACTCTGTAGAATGGAATCTATCGGTCGCACACGAAAAATGTAAACATCAAGATTGTGAAGAATTTTCTTGTCCCTATATATCGTTTGAACTTTTTTCCGATAGCACTTACCACAACGGTGCTATTTGTCAAAAAGCGTCACAAAACACTTTTCACCACCCCCCCCCCCCCTCCCCCCTTCGAGCGACAACCCGCAAATGTCGCAAATTGGATCTTGTCTTAATTAAACAATGCCGGGGTAGTATCATTTTCAATAAAGGTATGCACAAATACCTTTAATATATTTCGCGACAGCACATATCGGAGGTGCGTTTCTAAATGCCGTAATTTTTTAAGAAAATGAGAGTTTAGGCAGCTGCAGATAATAAAAAATGAGAAGATATCATTCTTTTAGGAAAACAAAAATGTTACACGACTTTTTGATAAAGCTCTTCGCCTTAATCCACCCTTAAATTCTGATTTTAGTGAAAAACACAAACCAATCCCTAACTTTGACGCAGTGTCAGTGTAGGGTGGAAACTATTGGTCGCACACGAAAAATGTGAAGACCAAAATTATGCAGAATTTTGTTCTCTCCATAAATCATTTGAAGCTTTTTTGATATCACTTACCAAAACGGCGTTATTTTTCAAAAATCGTCGCGAAGCTGAGTTTTCATACCCCCACCCGAGGTCGCAAACTTAGGTGTAGGTTCAGGGGACCAACGTCTACCATCCCACCAAATTTCATTTCTTTCCGACCTTCTGCTGTCAAAAAACCCCTACCGCCTGGACTATTATTCACAAATAAAAAATTTTTTCAATGATCCAAATTTTAGGTCGTATTCGTTCTAGATTATTTATTATCCGTTAGGTTTTAAAATCTAGTGATTAGTAATTAATAATACAATCTCATAATACAAGATAATATTTGTTTTATTAGGGCGTTCACTTGCAGTTCTGCATTTTAATAACAATAAATAAAATTTAATTTGGAGATGAGAGTATGTTGTCAATTTATTAGCTTATCACCTCTACTGTCACTTATTGACGGAAACATTTTGAACGATCTATCTAAAATACTTTGAAGCTTAGAGGGTGAGTCCTAAGTTGATACTTTTTTAAACTGTGTAGAGAAGTCGTTGAAATAAACAACTTTTTCCGAAAACTGAAGGATAAGCGAGATACAGAATCAAAAAAAAAAGTAAATCTGGGCGTGTGTATCAAGACGTACCTAGTCTGTTTATGTTTAGTTTTTCGCTCGGATGTTCGTCTTATCAATCAGGCATTGTACCTGTCAATTAGTGCAATAGCCACTATCATAGTTAATTTTAAATTGGTAAATCCGGAAAGTTGTTTCATAATAATGTGCCATTTTTAGGATTTACTAAATTAAAATTAACGATAAACAGAACGTAACTACTGCACGATCTGACAGGTAAAATGCCCAATCGATTTGACAAAAATCTGAGCAAACATAAAAAGACGAAGTACGTCTTTATACAGGGTGGGGTATATTAATCAAGAGTTTTTGAAATGGTAATAAAATTATTAGTTTTTACTCTAAACAAAATTTATTGGTTGTACAACATAGCTAATAATATACCATTTTGAAATATTCAGGTGCGAGAAATTACATCTGGCATATGACGTCCGTTTTCATTGATACACTTTTGCAGTCGTTTCCGAAAATAATTGTCCTCCACTCTTTCCACTCTGTCCCTGTTGATAAGGGAAATTTCTTGACGAATTGCTTCCTTCAATGCATCTAATGTACGGGGCTTGGTCTCGTAAATACGTGACTTGAGATACCCCCATAGAAAAAAATCACAAATGGATAAGTCGGGAGACCGAGGAGGCCACAGAATGTCACCAAACCTCGGAATGAAACGGTTTGGAAACAGGCGGCGAAGAATAGCCATAGATGCTCTGGCAGTGTGTGTCGTGGCCCCATCTTGCTGGAACCATAAATTTTGAATATCCACACTTCTATGCAACTCAGGTTTGAAAAAGGTATTCATCATATGGATGTAACGCTCAAATGTTACGGTAGCGGTGACCCCATTTTCTTCAAAAAAATATGGGCCAATGATGCCAAACTTGCCCACAGCACACCAAACTGTTACCTTAGGACCATGCAATGGCATCTCATGTAACAGTCGTGGATTCTCGTCAGCCCAGTACCGGCAATTTTGTCTATTGACGGCCCTATCAAGGTGGAAATGGGCTTCATCACTCATCGCTAACAACATGTTTACCGCTTCATGATGGCACGTGGCAACTGAGAAAGTGAAATGGCTTGAGCCAAGGCATGGATCTTAATAAACCGCGCGCCCCTCCCTTTTCTAATGGCCGAGTACTATCCAAACGAAAAACACTTGATTCTTATGCCCCACCCTGTATAAACGCCCACATATACATTTGTTGTTCTGTATCTCACTTATTTATCAGTTTTCTGGGAAAAGTTATTGGAAAAAGTTGTTTATGTTAACGACTTCTGTACACAGTTAAAAAATATGAAGTTAGGACTCACCCTGTATGGCATATTATGAACAGACTTTAAAAAATAAAAAGTATTTCGATCAAACGTTGACAATCATTGGAAAAGTATTCAAGGATAATTTATAGAACCATGACCAATGAGTTTGTTTTAATCAACTGGAGCATATAGATTGGGATTTGAGTCATCCATTAGCTGCACCATAGAATCAACATTCAAACAATTTCTAGATATTATATTACCACTAGTCATATTTCAAATTGTCCTCCAATTAAACCCAAATTATTTGACGACATAAAATACACTGGGTTGATGATAAATTGTTTCTTCAGAAGTTAAACAAATATTTTTCTGAGCATAGAGAAGTTGTCAACAGATTGATATATCAGTACCGATTTAATAAGAACGAAAACTGGCGTCAAGTGGCTTGCCTCATTACATATGTTTTCAAAAGCAGATAGGTCTGTGAAGTATAGAAATTCAGTAACCCTATTTGCTTGATGCAATAGATTTTTTTCAAAAAACTACTTCGCCTCCAATAGAAGGGTTTTCCAAAAAGTAGCAACATTACCTACTACCTACTACCTACTACAACCCCATAGCCCATCAAACCCCTATTTCATCAAAATCGACGCGGCCGTTACTGAGATCAAGAGGATAGTTAAAATGGCGACAAACAGACTAACGGTTGGACATGAGTAACGACTTCAATAGCTTGCGAACTTGAATCAAACTGATTTTCATAGTCGGAACCAAATTGTTAATCTCCCATGACTTGTCTCAATTATTATTTCCCATTCGGAACAATGCCAATCTTCGAATGGTCAACCTTCATGTGCGTATTCCAAATATGGACTTTTAATAACATTGCCGGCCGATGCAGCGTCAATCAAGCGAAGGTCGGCATTGAACGATTTTTATTTGTGTCCTCAGTTATATAAAGCTCATCACACACCGAATCCGCTGACGTTCTTTTATATTCCTTCGTATAACACTTAGGCTCGTATTCACCATTTTTTGAATAACCGTCTGTTTGCTAACAGTCAGTTAAAATATAACTGCCTGATAGTTAAGTATCGTATTCACCATGACGTTTCAGCTCCCAGTTACTTAACAAAGCGATAGCGTAGTTTTTTATTTTTCTAATATTGTAAACACTGCCTAGTTTTATGTTCTGTGCTGTATAAAGCGTTCTGTGCTGCCACCTCTTCATTCTACATAACCTAATCATTTGTGTTTGTTTTTGGTTTCAGTTTTATTTAATAATCATATTACTCATGAACATTTCCACCATCGCTGGCCATTCTCTTTGCATAAGAAACGTACCAATTATTAGCGTGAAAAAGGGAGTACGCAAAAGATCTGCCAATTACTCTTTCTGGTAGTTAAATATAAGCATATAGTTGAATAATTGAAACTGGAAAACTAACGCGGTTTTCAATAAACCGAAAGCTGAGCGGAGGAAATCGTTGATGAATAGAATGTCAGTGAAACACACCATTTTCATCGATCAAGTGACAAATAACTAGATATATACAATATTATTTTGTGTTTTATGAGTCCTGAGTTTGATTAACTGGCGAAAATCGGGTTGTTAAAATTAACAGAGCAGTTATCAGCTGGTTAGCGTTAACCTTAATTGGTGAATCCAAAAATTTGGTTAACAAGCTGATAGCTAGTTTAACAGTCAGACAGATATTTAACTATGTTTGGTGAATACGGCCCTGAGGGCCGTTTTTTCGGTGCGCAGTTGAATCAAGTTATCTATAAACTACGTGGTAAGTGTCAGTAAAAGTGTTTATCAATGTCTTGTTACATATATGCAAACTAATTATTCAAAGCAATGACGCGTAAGCTCTTAGTTATCTACTCTTTGGCGTAAGTTTAGTGTCCGTAGGGACACCGGATGATGCTTAATATAAGGTCTGTTTTTACAGCAATCACAAACTAGCCAGCGTCAATTTGATTGGCCAGTACTAGTCAGAAATAGTTTGAAAACTGCAATGGCGAATACTGATTGGCTCTGACTGGTTTGTGATTCTCTGTAAAAACAGACCTATATGGGTTCTAGAGGCGGTTTGGAAACTTTTTTGTCATTGCACTATAACCCTAAAGTGGGAGGGATCGGAGAAAGGGGAGGGGGTGTTACAATGTGAAAAAAATCGTTAAGCAAGCGAATGAAAATGCGGCAGCATTTTAGTACATCTAATGTTAAAAAAATTGTCATCCGAAATCTACGAGCGATTTGCGCGTACGGATTTTTCTAAAAAGAAAATAAAAAAGTCGCGACCAAACCGGTCGAAACGCGATGGAAAATTTTTGGTTTTTTTTTTTTTGTATATAACATAAACATACTGTCATCCGTTTCTGTTGTGCACTTTATGAGAAATTTGAGTTTAAAGGTCGATTTTTCACGTCATTTTCGTTAGAATTGTTAAAAAATTGTTCATATTGTTTAAAACGGATGAAGTTCTTTTATACATGTTCTTGGGAGGTCCAGCTATTATATGTATTTTATTATTATTATTATGTATAACTACATTTTTCAACACCTATAGGGAGTAACATCATTAAAGGCCTTCCGTATCATTTCCTTAGTTTTCGAAAATTCAATTAGTGGCGGAGAAATAATTATAAAACACGGATATTCTTGAAACTTGAAAGGTTTGAATGGATTTTTTATGATACATTACCACTACAGCAAGACAGGAAAATATCTACTGCTTGCTTTTAAAAATGAATCCAATGGCGGTGGAAGGAGAATAAAATGACATAACATGTACAGGGTGGTCCAATCAGCGCGCGGTGCTCCCTAGCGGCCATACCGTTTAAATTAGACGAAAATGTTTGGAATAAAAAACGTTTCTTTTCAAAAGCTCTACATTTAGAAAATATTTTCAAAGATGGCGGACTTCCGGTTATACCGGAAGTAGGCATCAACTTTCTTATTTTAAATAACACTCTGTATATTATTACGTTTTTGAATTCAGGATCGATTTTTAGGTCCAGTTTATCCACCATTATTTACGTCTACGAAGCCTATTTTCGGAGTTATTCAGCAATTTTTACAAAATTTGACGTTTGTAGTACTTTACAATAAACGTTAATATCTAGGAAACTAAACGCGATAGAAAGATGCGGTTTTCGGCCTTGAAACAACCAAGGAACGTATTTGTGTCTCAGTGAGATCGTTGTTCCAAAAAAACATCAAATCAATAGACTAGCAATTTTCAAATTTGAAAAGTTAAAAACGTTAAAAACTATTTTTTTCAAATGGGATGTTATGATAAGTTTTACATCAGTGGATGCGAAACTAAATTCTCTTTCAATTTTATTAAGGCATATGTGGTTCTATCTTTGATGGTTTTCAAGATATTTACGGTTTTGTAATTATGGCGTAAGAATTGGGAAAATCGTAGGTGGCGTGGCTCGCAGACGAAACAACCGACAGGAAACCTTTCATCCAAAGTGTTTCGGTCTCTAATACTAAAATGTGCTTTCGCTCCATCTACCTGTAACCACATTATTCTTAAAAACTCCAGTAGTAAATTTTCCAACAGGTTTTCCAAATTTTCATTCAGAAAATTTATGAAAACATTAGTTTAATATGCGGTTTCCAATAATACCACCCCAAATGCTTAGACTCCGTGCTGGTTGTCAACAAACCTCTCAAAATTTGGATTTAAGGCGCTATAAAAATGTAAATTATGCCCGTTTACATGGCCGTTAATGATAACGCTGTAGCTACATTTCATAAAAAAGAAAATGAAAAAATTTCATAAGAAATGTAGCTTCATTCGTAAACAACACACTGTTGAAAAGAAGTGCATCTTCTTGGATTCGAGCACGACTCCAGTTACAGAAATTCATTCAGTTTTCAAAGTCTTGTCTTTCAATTGCTTGATTATTAGCTGCTCGTGGTAAGGATATGTACTCCTTTAAGATCATGGTCACAGATGTTTGACCAATACCCAAATAGCGACTAATTTCTGCTGTAGCACTGCTATGCGGATCTTCATTACAATTGCGAGAATGTCAAACTCACTATCTTCATGTATTACTACTATATGTTTCCTTCTCTCATATTTTACGCCCAGGTAAATCCAAATTTTGAGAACTTTGTTGGCAACCAGTATGAAGTTTAAGCTTTTGGGGTGGTATTATTGGAAACCGCATAATAAACTAATGTTTTCCAAAATTTTCTAAATGAAAATTTGGAAAACCTGTTAAAAAATTCACCACTGGAGTTTTTAAGAATAATGTGGTTACAGTTAGATGGGGCGAAAGAACATTTCAGTATTAGAGGTGGAAACACTTTGGATGAAAGGTTTCCTGCCAATTGTTTCGTCTGCGAGCCACGCCACCTACGATTTTTTCCAATTCCTACGCAATAATTACAAAACCGTAAATATCTTAAAAACCATCAAAGATAGAACCATATGTGGCTAGATAAAAGTGAAAGAGAATTTAATTTCGCATCCACTGGTGTGAAACTTATCATACCATCCCATTTGAAAAAAAAAGTTTTTAATGTTTTTAACTTTTCAAATTTGAAAATTGCTAGTCTATTGATTTAATGCTCTTTTAAAACAACGATCTTACTGAAACACAAATAGTTGCTTGCTTGTTTCAAAACCGAAAACCGCATCTTCCTATCGTGTTTAGTTTCCGAGATATTATCGTTTCCTGTAAAGTACTACAAACGTCAAATTTTGTAAAAATTGCTGAATAACTCCGAAAATAGGCTTCGTAGACATAAACAATGGTTATCAAACTGAACCTAAAAATCGATGCTGAATTCAAAAACGTAATAATATACAGTGTGTTCCATTTAAAATAAGGAAGTTAATACCTACTTCCGGTACATCCGGAAGTCCGCCATCTTTGAAATTATTTTCTAAATGTAGACCATTTGAAAAGAAACGTTTTTTATTTGAAACATTTTTGTCTAGTTTAAACGGTATGGCCGCTAGGGAGCACCGCGCGCTTATTGGACCACCCTGTATATGAAAAATTTCCGTTTAACAACGTTTTTAGACATCCCTGATCATTTTTCAAAGAATTTACCCAAACTTCTCTTATGAATATTTTCATACTTCCTGATTCAAAGATTGAAGTTAGAAAATATTGGGAAGTTGCTTGTTCATGCTCTTTTTGGAAGATTAACACATTTTTAGTTGCTTATTCAATATGTGGAACGATTCGGCAAAGAAGTAAGCAATGTATTTTTCCGATATAATCATCAGTGGCGTAGCGTGGCATCAATACAATGGGATTTAATAAGTAACTGCAATTAACATTATACCAACACAATAAAGATTTTTTCTTTTTTTATTAAGGTCTTTAATTTTAAAGCTACAAAAATAAAATACACCAACATTGTAGCAGGTTAAACAAATTAACAAACCAATTAAAAAAAGAACTAAATCTAGGTTAAAAAACAAAGTTGTGAGCGTATACCCTCTTACCCGATACTTTAGACTGTCATCCGTGTCAACAGCGAACAGATGTTCGGCTAGTTATAACTAAAAAACCCCCCAGAATGAATCTTGACACATGCTTTGACGGCATACGTACACGGCTGCACTCGGTGCCAGGGGTGTGAAACTCAAACGAGGACCCTGTGTTGCGGCGTTAGCGCTAGCCACCTAGCACACCTAGCGGGGTTGCGTGATAATTATTGATCAGCCAACTCTGTTTCAAACAGATTTCTAGATGCATCATGACGCCTAACGTCATTTTGACAGCCACACCACTTTTGAGATTTTTGTCTGCCTGTTGTTGTCTATAATGTATTTAGGAATGGGTTCTAAATATTTACGCCGTTGTCCTGCGCCAAATTGCAAGAATGCGGATGCGCGAAGGTAAGTGATTTGCCTGATTTATACCGCTCACCTCATTTTTGTATTGTGAATTTTGATGCAAAATTAATACAAGATTGATCATTTCTACATGAAATATACGTATATATCATTTGAATGCATTACTACTCATACTCATATAACTTGTATTACTGTTCACAATCACATACGCTGCCATAAAGGTGTGCAGCATTCCCTCTCTTTCGCAAACCATTGCATTGAAGGTGAGGTCCGATGGTCTAAAAATACATTTTTTTTTATTTCAGACATTAAATGCCATCTGATCAGCGTATACAGAGACGCTAGTTAGAACGGATTGGCAACCCAAACCTACAAATATACAAACATCTGGCCTGCATCAATATGAACAGTTAAGGAATATTACCTCTTTACTCTTCAAATTATATGCCATCAAAGGATTGTAATTATCATGAAATAGTGATTCTAATGAATAAATCATGCTTTACTTTTATATGAATTGTTTTTGTACCTTGTGTAGCTGACTTTATTTAAGCAATTGTCGTATTGAAATAAATTACAAAAGGGTTTGTTTTGCTTTATTACAGTAATGCATATCTAATAGATTCCCATTCTTACATAATCAGTTGAATGTCCTATACAATGTGGTAGCTTGTCACAAAAATTTACATAACTCATTAATTACCTGTTTTGAAAATTGCACCGATTATAAAAGTTAAAACACTAATTAAAAAAAATGCAGTACGTGTCGTGGACAATATTAGTTTTATTTATTATTACGCCACTTATCAATTCCATTTTTTTAAATTAATGCTTTAATTTTTTTAATCAGGTCCATTTTCAAAACAGGTACTGAATGCGCAAGGTAAATTCTTGTGACATGTTACCACGTTGTCTGGAAGCTGAATAAGCTTATACAATATTTCAAAAAGTCCGCTCTTTCCATAACCTGCCCCATCTATCGTCGGTCACCTACACCAAATTTTTTGGGTTGACCTAGGTCGTGAATATCCACAGTTTCCTGTAACCGATTTATGAATGCGTTGCCCAGTTCACACGCAACCCGAATAGATGGCGCGGATGTCAGTCAAGAATGCCTTGCCAAATTGTCATACACAGAGTGTCCAGTCTTTCAGTGGATCTATTGTCAGTGCTCGGTGCTCGTACGCTACCGACAAGTAATTGACACCTAACAATATATAACCGAAAAAATGGATCTGTTTCGGTCAAGCATTTTTGCTGTGATTTTTTAGATAGTGAATCAATTTCTTGTTCACAAAAATAGTCATTATTTTTTGGCAATGAGATATTCAGTAAAAATATTACCAAGGCCTTCCTGACTTGCAGGATTGCCAATTCAGATCACTACTAAGAAATTAAATCTGAGATGCACTTCTTCGTCAGCTGATACTCATCAAATAGACGTCAAGCCAGTCTTAAGTATCAGGTAACACTGGTAACAGAGTATAACTGTTCGATCTTAAATTTTAAAATTAAGATCAATTCGTCTAGTCGCATTCAATAATTGAAATTGAATTTCATTATTTGAATAAATTTTCTGAGAATTTAGTTCATTATAGGAGATCATAGTGACTTTTTTAAATAAAGACGTATTACAATATTTGGAAGGGACGCGACGCACCACCCGCATCAATGGAAGCTACGCCGCTGATAATTATACATAATCAGAGTCGATAGTATAATATGATTTTATAGCTTTGGCTAGGTCAACATATAAAAAACTTAAGACATTAAGAAATGCGAACTACCAGAAAACTCAATCACTTCATTAGCTACTCGCATTTTGAAAACAGCGGAAATAATGTGGGGTAGTCGTCACAGGATGTGATGTTACGAGTCGGTGAAGGGAATATTGCCGTAGGCCTTTGATTGCATCCCCAGCATAGTTACCAGATTTTAGGGCTTCTCCACAGTGTGATGTTGTGTGGACAAAATTCACCCCAAACCAAATTTGGAACATTACAATTTTCGCACTCCAACTTGGTTGTTGAACAGATTATGTATCACTGCAACATTTAATTACAATAGCTTTATTTGTTAGAACTTGACTTGTGTAATCAGGCGCAATGATGTATGGTACGGTACCATGGCACAGGGTAGATCTGGCAAGCAGCACTGCCATATGTACACCAAAATGCGACAGCTTCAAGCGGTTGACCCCGGCTGCTCCGAGTTGCCCGTCTATGGCGGCCCTTACGGTGAACTATCCTACAAGTGAAGAATGGGAGTCAAGCGGCAGGCGGCCTTTTGAGGAAGGACAAAGGCTCCCGCTCTGGGGTCTGTGGGCCAAAAACGAAGTTCTCCCTCTCTCTTGGGGGTTAAATCACGGTATTACAAGCAGAGAGATATGCGATTATGCTTGTGCCTTTGGTTTCAAAATCAGTATCTTGTGAGATGGAGCAAAATCTCTGGATATATCCATCTAGCTAGAGAACCTCTGGAGAAGGTAGGGCGGTTCTGTTTCTCACTGGACAGAAGCCGACTAAGGTTACTTGTTGGCCTGCTATCTGGCCGTAACACCTCCACCAAACGTCACTTGTATGTGATGGGGATGACAAGCGACCTGACATGTACACGCTGTGACGAACAGGAAGAGTCTTCGGCGCACATTCTATGTCGCTGTGAAGCCCTCGGGTATCACAGGCATACTAGGTTCAAAGGTTATGAACCTGAGGATATAAGATGGACAGGACCCAAGGCCTGAAGGCCATCCTCACCTTTGCGATAAGGGCTGGACTTGGGCACTTAGGCGAGGAAAGGTGCATAAGGGCCCGTTTGTAGGCCTATGCACTGGTGGTTCTGGTCACCAGAAAGCCTCTCTCCCTCTTTCATTCATTCATACTATAGTGCCCATTTCCCAATATTCGTGTTCAAGACGCGAGTACGGCTAGCCGGCACAGGCATAAAACCTTAAAACAGGAGGAGCGGACCGATATTTACGATAACACCGCATATGTGTTGCCCTCGAGCAACCTCGACTTAAGTACCAAAAAACTTTTATAGGACTCATCATCATCATAGTCACAATGTCTTAACAGACATGTTGTGATCTCGTAAAATGAATTAAGTCGGAGCTAGAGTATTGTCTGCACGAATATTATTAATAGTTTTGACTGTAGCTCGCCATCGTTCGCGATTTACTGTCAGTTGAGTGGCGCTCTTGATACTCGTATCCAGCAACTGATTCGTCGTATACACCCAGCATGTAGGGGAACGGTCACGGCGCCGCCCACTCGGGGCATGACCCTGAACTACAAGTTTCTCCATATTATCGCTTCTGTGAATATATCCGAAGAATGTAAGCATTCTTGTCGACACAATGGAGGATAGTCTCTCTGGATTACCGAACTCATCCAGTATGGAAACGTTAGTTCGATGGGCGGTATAAGGGACTCTCAGCATTCTCCTCTACGTCCACATTTCAAAAGCATCTATGCGAGCTCGATCTGCCTTTTGAAAGTCTCCGAGGCACACAAAAATATGGAGAACATAAGAGACTGAGGGCCGGTTTCTCAATGTCCAGTTAAAGTGTCAGATAGATATCTGCCAGATAGCGTTGCTGTGGATACAACTGTCAGATAAAATTTACGTGACTTCGTAAGTTTAGCATTCAATTATTTAAACAATTTATCTAACAGTTGCTGTTATCTTGCAGATAAATATTTAACTGGACATTGAGAAACTGATCCTGAACGAGCGACATTTTGGTAACTATTATAGTGATGTTATGGTCACGCCATATTTTAGTAAGCTATAGGACTCATAGCAGCTAGACGAACCAAGATGCTTGCGTATGGCAACCCTATGTTATACGATCAGTAAATCTTCAGTCGGCTGACCCTAAGCCTGAATAATACATGAGAGAAAAGGATTGCAAGAGTCACGAAAACACGGAAAGCGTTATGCTTGATGGGTCATGTAGCAAATTTCGTGTAAACACATAAATGTTTTTCCTAAATGATACTGGTGGAGACACATAAATATGTACGCAAAACTTAGTGGAGTACCCAGGGAGTTTAACCTCGGACTCCGAAACCTGTCCATGTATTAACGTAGATCCTTCTGAATTACATTAAATACATAAAATACTAAAATGTTTACCATTTTTCTGCCGCTTTCGATTATTTATAATTTATTTAATGATTTTAATTAATTTTTCCCTTCAAATGTAAATATATTTTAATATTTTCATATTATATCCATAACTAAATGAAAATTGATATTAAGTGTCGTTTTCTACAAATGTTTAACTCCAAAAATATGTATATAAGCAGGTGTGAGTAGAAAAAATGGAGGGGAGGGGGAGCGCCAGATGTTAGACCATCCATCGGTGATGAGAATATGAAGTGTTGGAACGCGTCTGAAGAATAAATTATGATGATGAAACAAACTGAGAATCAAACTTTAACACAACTCAAATTATCATATAAAAATGTATATTTATTAATGAAAAATGAGATTAAAATAAACGATGATTTTATTTCGGTTGATATTCTACCGTATTTGTGTTTTGAAAAAAGCTGATGAAGAATTGGAAGATTATATATGAATTATTAGGTAGCGTGCACACTGCACAGGCGTATACAATGAGGGGTAACAAAGGTAATTACCCCCCCCCCCCCCTACTCCTAATATGTTCGACCAAAAGTTTATTTCATTGTTTTTCTCAAGTATTAAATGGTACATATCTAAACCTGAGTGAAGGGTAGATGGGCAGATGCGGAAAATCAATCAATCTACATTATATCAATTATTACTCCAGAAAGTCTCGATAACTGTCCATAATATAAAATATTTCTATTATGAAATTGAAGTTATTATTACACCGATGTACTAGGTAAGTTGCAACTAGAAGTAAAAATGGGAGCAATATATGATCATTGTGTTAGCACATAAATGATTGTCATTGGAAAAATGTATACGCAGCTTTTGATGGATATCAGAAAGTTAGTATAAAGTCAGCAAAAAGAAATGGCCATGCACTAAAAAATAAATGTATAAATAAATGTATAATTTAAGGAAAATACAACCCTTAAATAGGCTCCGCCTATAGGGGGGAGGCTCGGGGGCTAAAGCTTCATCTGACATACTTTCTGGATATACTAATACGTACTTTTATTAGCACATTTGTAATAAAACCCTAAGCAACTACTGTTTTTGGTTCTATATTCACTAAAAGTATTTTTAAGCTACTTAACAATGCCAATACTTTTCATTTTAAATTATACGTTACTTTTTTAGCATATTTTAATAGTAAAACATTGCTGTTTGATTTGAATGTGGCAGATCCTGAAGACAAAAAAATATTTTTTTCTCACAAACTTGGTCTAGAGAAAAATGTACCTGCTATGAGAGACGGGGGGGGGGGTGCATGACGAGTCACCTTACTTAAAAAATAAAGAAACAATAACTCTACTTTTCTCTGAGTTTTCCATCAAAAGCGGCGGGGGTGAAACTACCTACTACCCTCCGTAGATGTGCCACTGATTTATAATTTGTACATGTATATGTTTGCGCACTCGAATGACCCCAAAACCTTTTTTGATCAATTTCTTAATTTAGTGGCTCCAAAAATTGAGAAAAATAATACCAAATACCGAAAAGCAATTCCAGCTAGAAACAGATTCCCCAGATTTCGAATTCCTTTACTAGTTTTGCGTATACATTTAAATTATCGAAACAATCAATCTCGTCCTTTATTCCAGAAGTTTGTTCGACCTTACTGAACCACTACAAGAATATATCAAGGTACATTTTTATTATTTCTGCTTACAAAATTTTAGCCTACAAAAACATAACTTAAGTACTCACTCCATATCGAAATAATAATAAACGTGCGCATGAAACAAATGTTCTCCAACGACTGAAATTTGAAAATAATCTCAAATTCGACACAAACAAGCATCTTTTTGTTATTACCGTTCGACTACCTAACGCTAGCCAATGCCAGCGTTCCGGTTGGGAAGCGTTGGCTTTGATTATCGCCGCCTGCGCCGTACAAACCAAAACCAACGCGTTCCAACATAGTTCACATGTGCCGTTGGCTAGCGTTGGAAATCTGGTCTGCACGCGGCTTAAGAAGATAACAGTGATGTCAGTCACATAGGTGTGCTGTGTACGCATAATCAGCTGTTCGCCTGCCATGTAGTAGTGTGCGTTAGACTGATTTGCGGAACATTTGGTAATCGTTTTCAAGTTGTCTTGTGCGTTTGTTTTATTTTGTGTGGTTTTACGATTCACCTAAGTTCAATGTCGCCGATGACATACAGGGTGAGTTTTTAGTACCGGCTCGGTTGATAAATCCACTACTATAGGTGATATCGAAAAAAGTTGTATATAAAAGTTGTAGCCACGGATATGTTCCTTGCTCAGAAAATATTTCGATAAATACAGGGTGATCCAAAACTACGTGATGATGCAAACATGCATTTTTTTAAATGAGGCACCCTATATGTTATTCTATATTCAAATTCTACTAATGACTTCCGTTCTTCCAATATAGGGTATTGTTACATTATACAGGGTATTTCAAAAGTTATGGCCACTTTTATATCCAAATCGCAGTCAATTGAACGTACTGTATATCAAAAAGTGATGAATCAAAAATCATTTTTTTACACGGACGGATAAAAAATATCTACAATTTTAAAATCGGCTACAAAAAAGACGCATATTCGTATACAGGGTGATGTAGAATACAAAATCTAGATTTTCTCTCTATTTTTAAATATAACCCCCAATATTTTATTACACCAAAGAATTGCTTTTAATATGCTCTTTCATCTTTGTATAGCACTTGTTATGGCTGAATTCATTAGTTTC